>CM035418.1:86683204-86928204 GCA_020310875.1 Ceratopteris richardii | reverse complement strand
ATATTTCATGCACAATCTGAGTCACAATGTCCAATTAGATATGATCCTTCTTCATAAAAAAACCATAATCAGTGGTTGCTTTCACATACCTGAGTATCCGCATGCATGCCTTCGAATGAGTTTGGCAGTAGAGAATATGCTTACTACTCCAACAGAATAAGAGATATATGGTCTAATATTGCACATGTAGATGAGACTTCCAATTAATTTCATATATCTTCCAATGTCCACAGGAGGTGAAGTATCTTCAATAGATATTTTTGTGTTGATCTCCATAGGTGTAGAAATTTCCTTGCAAGCCTCCATGTTAACTACCTTTAATATGTGTCTTGCATACTTTTGTTGAGAGATGAAAATCTTCCTTGGTTTCTACCAAACTTTGAGGCCTAAGCAATAATGCATTAAGCCAAAGTCTGTCATTTCAAATTCTAAACTCAAAGCATCTTTCATCTGTTGAAGAAGAGCATCATTGTTTCTTGTAATCACAAGGTATCTACATAGAGTACAAGCAAAAATCTCTTCCCTCATCTCTTTAGAGCATACAAGTTAGCATCAAAAGCACATCTTTTGAACCCTAGATCCAAGAGATACTTATCTATATGTTGGTACCATGCTCTAGGGGCTTGTTTTAGCCCATATATGGCCTTCTTCATCTTACATACCTTGTTCTCTGAATGTGAAGCCTCAAAGCCTGGTGGTTGAGATACTTATACCTCCTCCTTGAGGCCTCCATTGAGGAACACTGATTTGGCATTCATGTGCTAGACAGGCCATCACTTATGTACAACCATAGCTAGTACTAGTCAGATAGTAGTCATCCTTGTAGTCGGGGTAAATGATTCACAAAAGTCAATGCCTTGATCTTGTGAGTAGCCCTGTGTAGCAAGCCTTGCTTTGTACTTTTCCAAAGTACCATGAACCTTGTACTTTAACTTCCACACCCACTTGGTGCCAATGACTTTATGCTTAGGGGGTTGATCCACTAGCTCTCAAGTTCCATTCTTCATGATATTATTGTATTCTATTTGCATGGCAGCCCTCCAGTTCGGATTGTGTAGTGCCTCTTCCACATTGGTTGGTTCCTTTGCTTGTTCTTGGATGAGCTCAGCCATCAGGGCTATGTTCACAATATGGGTGCTTGCCCATCTCTATTCCTCTATTCTCCATGATCGCCTCGGTCCATCTGCAACCTGTTCTATTGACTGTGGGATGGGGTTTGCAGAATCATAGAGCTACCTCACCCAACATGACAATGGCTTTTCTGCTTGGGTGACAATAGGTTGGTGATTTTCATACTCATCATTTGAAGATTTTCCTTCCTTCTCTTGTGTCGAAAGGATAACCCTTGGTGACTTTCTTTTGGATCTCGTTCAAGGATGTATTCTCGATGTGAAGAGATATTATGTGCGATGTAAATGGAGTAGAAATTTATTGAGCAAAAATATGTGATAAATATGAGATGATTTTTTATATAGATGCATATCGAGATCCATGAATAAGGCAATGAAGGATGACTTAAAAGGTAGTTAAAGATGCCATAAAATGTATTTGGCCATTTCTTATGTTGAAATAGGTTCAAATAAGGGAAAAGATATCTCAATAAACATCACTTGATCAAGATCCATGCTCCTCATTTCACTTGATAGCCACATTCAGTCACCTTGAACACATATTTCCTAGGTCTTACAAATACGATCGAACTTCAAGTCTTTGGTTGACCGCACCACTATATTTCTTATTATAAAACTTATACAAAAGTGTTTGATGACAGTTTGACCTTTCACATGGACACTAACAATAACACTTTGCCAATTCAAATGCTACCAATGCCCTCGAGGTTCTTCCCCTTCACATGGGCATGAAGTGCATGTTACTGTTAGTGTCCATGTGAAAGGCCCAATGGCCACTGGACACTTCTTTGTATATGTTCTTTAATAAAACATATAGTGGCATGGTCAATCACAGATTGCATCTTTGACTGCATTTGTGAGACCTAAAGAAGTCTGTCTTCGTGCTCCCTGTGTAATCTGTTTTTCTATGTATTCTGCAGCTTCAGTAAGAGTATTGTGTGCGGCCTTAGGAGCTCAATTTTCAACTCTGAGGATATTATCGTGGAGCTCTCGAGAAGGAGAGTGTATTGTGGTGCATCGCCATCAAATCCCTTCATTGGTATCAGAGCAGTTTGATGCAAAAGCTTTGTTCCTTTTGTGCGAGCGAAGCGAGCACCCCCCCCAAGGCTTACAACTAAGGCGACGACCAAGGCATAGACCTTGGCATACCTTGTCATCCGAGTCACCAAAGTCACCATTGGTGCTGTTGGTTGCGCGCGAGGGAGGACCTCAATGATCAAGGAATATAGAGGTTCTCGGTACTTCCCGAGAGGTCACCCATCCTAGTACTGCTCCCCCCAGAGCTCGCTTAATCATCGCAATCTCCTACCACTAAGCTGCACTCTTGTGGTGTCTAGAGAAGGGGAAAGACTAAGGTCGACATTACCTTGAACATGTTTTGGTCCCTCAAAGCTTCATTCTTTTCTTTCAAGGCCTGTTTCTGAATCATTTTTGGGGTGCCTTTTGGAGCAATTTTGGGAGTACTTTTGCACATACTTCTCTTCAGGTCCAAGAATATCAAGAAGGGTGTTCTTTGTAGTTCTCCAACAACAAATATCAACCTTTGGGGCTGTGTTTTCAGCCACACTCATAAAACGAGAGGTTTCTTGAAAGGTTTCCAATTTCGGTGGGAGCAGCCACTGCAAATTTATGCAGGTTTTTGGGCTTAAAACATCAAAGTTGACAGACACTTGTAGGTGTTGTTTGCTAGTCTTTGGGCTGTGCATTCAGCCTTTTAGTATCATTTTACTGCATATATTGAGCACATACACACCATGTACGTTTCTATGGATATCGCTTATGTACATCCATGTGGTCATTGATATAGCGGTTACGTTCTTTGCATAAAGCCTTTTACATTTGATAAAGAGGGTCGTGGTGAGGTTTTCTTAACTGGGAGACACCCAGATGTCGGGGTCTCTTTGGTGATGCAGGTGGAAGACTTACCCAACCTCGCCATAGGAGATGTATGGTAGCTGTTCATAGGTGCTCGATAAGCCTAGTTGGCTTCTATTGGGTAATTGATTATATGCAGTGGAGTCAGTGATTCACTATGCAGGCAAACATGTCAGTACTTGCAGTTTTATGATATTTTGACACTGGTCATATGCTCATTTTGCAGAGGATACTCTGGCAAAATTTTTCTAGATTTTTGGTTTTGTCAACTATACAGTGGTCGATTTGCTCCTTGATACACTTATTTGTTGGCATTCGGACTCTTCTAGCTCCATTATCATTCCATTAAGTTCTCTACCATCATGGTGTCAGAGGTCTCAGGCACATCCGGTGGATCAGGTTCTAGTGCTAGTGTTCCGAGGAGGAGCTATAACTTGCAGGGCAAAGACCATTTTGAGATCCAAAAATTTGATGGCACAAACTTTTCTCTATGGAATAATCAGATTAAAGATGTGCTGATTCAAAGGAGGCAATGGAAGCTAGTAAATGGAATTTCAAAGAAGCCTGTTGACATGGATGAAGATGATTGGGATGAGTTAGATGAAATGGCCAAGTCTACCATTCACTTACACTTGGCAGATAATGTTTACTTTATAGTATTAGACTGTGAAAGCACAGAGGAGCTTTGGAAGAAGTTATACAATATATATGAAAAAGAGACGGCATCAAATAAAGTCTATCTGATGAGAAAATTATATGACCTTCGTATGAAGGACACAGATAGTGTTGCTACTCATCTGAATGAGTTTGATGCTATATTCTCCTAGTTACAAGCTTAGAAAATGGAGATGGATAATGAAATGAAATCAGTATCGCTGTTATGCGCCCTGCCATCATCATGGGATACATTTTGCAGAGCTATTAGCAATAGTGCACCTAGTGGTAAACTTGTCTATGATGACATATGTGGAGCACTCTTGAGTGAGGAGATTTGTAGACGGGAGCAAGAACAAGCAAAAGAATGGTCAACGGAATAAGAGTAGAAGTAAATCAAGGAAGAGGGATATCGAATGCCATTGTCATAAGAAAGGACATATGAAGAAAGACTGTTATGCATTAAAGAATGCTAAAGGTAAAGGACAAAATGTTGATGGGCATGTTAAACAGTTACCTGCACCATCTACTTCTACTGTGAAGATTGAAGAAATTAATGCTATTTTTGATGATGCTGATGTGTTGACAGTTGATAGTACTGTGACAACTGAGGCTCTTATGGCTGATTCTCTTTCCCACACTTGGCTGCTAGATTCTAGTGCTTCTTTCCATGTGACAGCACACAGAGAATGGTTCTCTAATTATGTAGCAAAATCTTTTGGTACCGTGAGACTTGATGACTCTTACTAGTGTGATGTTGTGGGGATTGGAGATGTGGTTGTGCAATTCATTGTGGATGTGATTTGGCATGGTCGTTTGGGCCATATATCTCATAGTGGAATGGAAATTCTTTCTTGTTCTGGCTATTTACCTATGTTATCTTTCTTTGATGTTTCATTTTGTGAGCATTGTCAATATGGAAAGCAAACCAAAAATGTGCATAGAACGCACATTGACTCTTCAATTCAGCCTTTAGATCTCGTTCATACAGATGTGTGTGGTCCTATGCCCACTAGGTCCTTAGGTGTTTCTCTTTAGTTTTTCACTTTCATAGATGATGCTGCTTGAAAAGTCTCGGTGTATCCTATGAAATCGAAGGATGAGGTATTCCCTACTTTCAAAAAATGGCTTGCTTCAGTTGAGACTAAAAAAGGAACTAAGCTTAAGGCTTTACGTTCAGATAATGGGGGTGAGTATACCTCACATGAATTCAGCCTTTTCTGTCAGTCTAGAGGGATTCGTAGGGAGTTTACAACTCCTTATACCCTAGTACAAAATGGTGTAGCTGAGAGGATGAATAGAACTATTCAAGATAGAGTAGTCTCTATGTTGCATCATGCAAACCTCTTACAAGGTTTTTGGGCAGAAGCAGTATTGACTGTAGTTCATGTGATTCACCTTTCACCTAGTACTGCCAAAGATCTGAAAGTGGCACAAGAGTTATGGACAGGGAAACCACCATATTATGATCATCTTCGAGTTTTTGGGTGTGAAGCATATGTTCATATACCCAAGAATCTTAGACAAAAGTTGGATCATAAGTCAAAGAAATGCATTTTTCTTGGATACGATCGAGAAGGACAATTTGGATATCGCTTATGGGATCCTGAAACACGGTCAGTGATTAGAAGTAGTGATGTCATTTCAATGAGTGTAAGATGCATTGACATCCCATTAAGGAGGTTGAAGTGAGAAGAGCGGTGTTTGAGGATATTAGTCCTCCTGTTAGCATGCATAAAAATGTTGCACATAAGGATGTTCAAGAGAGTGTCCATTCAGATTGGTCTGCACATGTTCCTGTTCAGCAACCACTGAGATGTTCTAGACGTGTCTCACATCCACCTAATAGATATGTTTGAGGTTTAGATTTTGTTATGCAAATAGATGTCGGTGAGCCTTCTTGCTACAAAGAGGCTATGCAAACAGAGGATCATGTCAAGTGGGAGGGTGCCATGAAGAGTGAGTTGGATTCTATTCACAAGAATGGTACTTGGGATTTAGTACCTTTGCCAAAGGGTAGGAAAGCTTTACCATGTAAATGGGCATATAAGCTAAAATTCACATCAGATAGCGCTTCTCCAAAGTATAAAGCACGACTTGTTGCAAAGGGTTTTAAGCAACAACATGGTGTTGATTTCGAGGAAATCTTCTCTCTAGTGGTCAAGATGACTACCCTGCACATGTTGCTTGGATTCCTTGCAATGAAAGACTTAGAGCTAGTCCAAATGGATGTGAAAACTGCTTTCTTGCATGGAGATCTTAGAGATGAGATCTACATGGAACAACCAGAGGGTTATGTAGTTCCCGGCAAGGAAAGTCTAGTTTGTAAGCTTAAGAAGAGCTTGTATGGACTTAAATAGTCCCCTAGACAATGGTACCAAAAGTTTGATGCTTTTATGAAGTCTCAAGGCTATTCTCAAAGTAATGAGGATCATTGTCTCTACACAAAGAGATGCTCAGATGGCAACTTGATATGCTTGATACTTTATGGTGATGATATGTTGATTACTGGGAAGTCCTCTTATGATTTGTCTATTCTAAAAAAGAAGTTGAGTCAGACATTTGATATGAAGGATTTGGGCCAAACATATTCTTGGCATGCGCATTACTCGTGATAGGAGTAAAAGATGCATATACTTGTCTCAAAGTGAGTACATATCCAAAGTACTTCACAGGTTCAATATGCAGGGTGGAAAGGCATTGAGTACACCTTTACCCACATATGTGAAATTGAGCAAGGATGATTTCCCCAAATCAGATGAGGAAAAGGAATTCATGACCAAAATTCCCTATCATTCTCCTGTTGGTAGTCTCATGTATGCTATGGTAGCTACGAGACCAAACATTGCATTTGCAGTGGGAGTTGTGAGCAGATATATGTCTAATCTTGGCGAGAGACATTGGGAAGCAGTCAAGATGATTTTAAGATATCTGAGTGGCACTAAGGACAAGTGTCTATGCGTAGAGGGAAAGCATCCATTATTGGTTACACAGATTCTGACTATGGTGGTTGTGTAGACAATCATAAGTCTACATCAGGGTACATTTTTCATTTTACTGGAGGTGCTATCTCTTGGAGATCTTGTCTTCAAGAATGTACAGTTGTTTCCACCACAAAAGCAGAGTATGTTGCAGCAAGCGAGGCATGTAAGGAAGTGTTGTGGCTTTCTTGTCTTGCTTGTGATATGGGTTTACCTCAGCAAGTACCTCGTTTGCTCACTAATAATCAGAGTGCCATTGATTTGGCTAAGAATCTGGTCTATCATGCAAAGACCAAGCTCATTGAGGTGAGGTATCACTTCATTCAAGATTGCTTAGCCACTGAGCACATTATTCTTCAGAAGGTTCACACTCGAGATAATGCTGCAGATGCTTTGACTAAAGCTCTACCATAGGATAGCTTTCGACACTGTTGTCACTTGATGGAGGTTACTTGATTCCTGATCTTACACAATCACTTGTATATTGTGTAACATGCCCATAAGGTGGGAGGTATATTTTGTATACTTACATTCAGGTACTCTTTATCATTCTTTATTTTTCTCCCATAGTTACTTTGGCCATATTGGCCTTTAGTGGTAGATTTTTACTGTTAGTGTCCATGTGAAAGACCAAATGGCGACTAGAAACTTATTTGTATATGTTCTTTAATAAAACATATAGTGGTCTGGTCAGTCACAGATTGCATGTTTGACTACATTTGTGAGACCTAAAGAAGTCTGTCTTCGTGCTCCCTGTGTACTGTGTTTTTCTGCATATTCTGCAGCTTCAGTACGAAGTACTGTGTGCGGTCTTTGGAGCTCATTTTTCAACTCTGAGGATATCGTCGTGGAGCTCTCGAGAAGGAGAGCGCACTCTGGTGCATCGCCATAGAATCCCTTCGGTGCATTCAACCACGCTTTTGGTGGTCCTTCAAATTGGAGTTCCAACTACACTTCGAGGTGCTAGCGTTTGATCATTTTGTCTTCGCTTATCAAGTGGGAAGCATGGACCATATTGTCTTCTTTATTCTCCTCACGTACCTCCTCATCACCAACCTAACACTTGTATACCTCTAGCACTACTATCGTGTTCATTAATCCTTATTTGTAATTGGGTTCCTTAAAATTTGCAATGTGATATGATTGTCAGTAAATATGGTGGTGACAAAGGATTTGACCAATACAAATCATGCATAAGGCATCTGAACCACACACTCTCCATAGTAGCTATGAGAGCTTCCCTTTACTTAACCTCACAACTAGAAGTGACCATAGTGGTTTGCATCTTGTTCAACCAAGATGAGCATGCGATATCAAGCATGATGCAAATTCCACTTGTGGACACATGGTTTCATGAAAACCAACTTAAATAGAGTTGAAAGAATTATGTAAATATTGTAGTATTGATTCTTTGTTGAGATAAAACAACCCAAGGCATCAGGTATTGGATAAGTAGCCAAAGATATTATTAATTGTTTTCCAATGCTTGACATCTAGGCTATGCATGAATCTCATCATCTAAGAGACAATAGTCAGAATGTTTGACTGAGTTATGCATACATGGATAATGAATCCAATAGCTTAATAGAGAGTAACCTCAAATGCATCTCAGACATCATGAGAGTCAACCTTAAACCTTTCTTAATGGGTTTGCCATGGGTTTATAGTCCTCAAGGACAAAACATTTCAATAGAGTATTAATGTATTTTGTTTGACACAAAGTAATACCTCTATCAAATTGCATAAATTGAATGCCCAAATGATGATGCAAACACACCAAACTGGCCACTTCAAAATACACATGTAGATCAACATTAAGAAATGGACATCTCATTAGGACCAATGAAAACCATATTCAACAACATTTAAAAAATGACTAGATGCACATTATCTACACAGTTTACATACAAGTAGCTTTCAATTGGATTATTTGGAATGCATATGCTGATAAATAGGCATGAATCTTTCCATGTCAAGCATGAGGTGCATTCTTTAATCCAAAGAATGTCTTCTTTAACTTCAGATTTTGTTTTTGTTCCTTTTTTGCACAAAAGCATGGAGCGTAGAAACATACACTCTTTCATGCAAGTCCACATTCAAAAATGTAATTTGATGTCCAACTAACGTGCATTCCAACCATTGTGAGTTGCAATTGCACAAGAACTACAAATTGTCAACATGCAACACATTGGAGCAAAGATCCCATCAAAATTAATAACTTTTTTTCTTGAGCGTGACCTTTATCTTCAAGAATTGTCTTATAATGATCAACACTACCATCAAGCTTGCATTTCATCTTATAGACCCATTTAATGCCGATTGCCTTCTTTCTAGGAGGCATTTTACATAACGAACAAGCATTATTCTTCACAATAATATGAAACTCTAATTGCATAACAACCATGCTTTTTTTATGCTTCATCAAAGAAAAAAGACCATTCTCATAAAAAAGGCTAGAAATAGCCATTGCGTAGCAATCTAATGGAAAAAAATCATGTTTCACCATCTTTAGGAAAGGAAGAATTCTACATGTTATCCAAAATGAAATCATCCCATACATGTTTAGATAGTGCACCTCAAGTTTAGGTAAAGAGGACATCATACCATATTTTTGCAGGTGTAGTAAACTAGCAAAATCTTGATGCCAAAACATGCATACCAAAGCTTCGCATCTAAGGTGACTTGCAAATCCTAAAGTGCATATGCATAATCATCCAAACATTTTCCATATTTTTTTGAGATTATACAATAAAACTCAGAGCATATCATACTAGATACAATAGTTTTATCACCATTAGAGAGATCATGAGTTATATATTAGTCATCAACAAACTTTACTACCATGATAAAAGATTATTCTTGGTCTATATCATATGTAAAGCATTTGATAATGACACCATATCACATTTTGGAAAGTGTAGTAAAGTAGCAAAATCCTGATTGTCAAAACATGCATGCCAAAGTTTTGCATCTAAGGTGACCTACAAGTCCTAAAATGCACATGCATAATCATCCAAACATTTTCCATAATTTGTGAGCTTATAAAATACAAATTACAACATAGCATACTAGATACAATGGTTCTATCACCATTAGAGAGATCGTGAATTATATGTTAGTCATCAAAAAACTTTACTATCAAGTCAATCTTGGATAGTGTTGACACTGATAATAGATTTCTCTTGTTCTATGTGATTCATAAAGCATTTGATAATGTGAATGTAATACCATTAGCAGAAGAGAAAAGAGTTAAGCAAGTCATAGCATCCTCCCGATTATCACGGGCTGTAGCAGTCCTCAGACCAGTGAGCAAAGATCTATTAATATCTCAAGATTCCAAGATGCAATGCTTATGCAATTTTGAAGGCATATAATAAACAGTATGCTGAATCTAAAATTATTTAAATCATGGAAAATGACCAACTATGCACTGAGAATAACCTCTCAGAAAATCATTGTTTTGATGGAGTACTAACAGAGAAGTGAAGTATGAAGAGATATAGGCGACTTCGAACAAACATATCTCAGAATTGTGAACTCCAAATGAAATGAAACTTTGTGAGTACGTAGGAGACTTAGAGAGCTAACTTTTCCAAGTTGACTCACTGAAAATGATGACTCATGCTCAGAGAAATTATCTCTTCAAACTAGGTGAGAAAATTGAGAGATATGGAACTGAACAGTACATTCACAAAAGCATGAAAATATGGACACAAATGATCATGAAAATGAATGTATATTGATTGTAAAGTACAATGGAATTACTGATACATATGTGGGCCTTGATACCACACTCTGAATTGGCATGAAGCCCTACTCATGGAGGTGTAAAAACCGTGACTAAAGGCCATGTATATATAGTTATGTTTGGAGCCTAATTTTGAATTTTTATCTCTCCTAAAATCACTCTCCAATCTTTTAGTGATTGATTCTCCTACTCAATCAATCACAAATTCGTGGCTTTTCTCCTTCCTACTCATCAAGTAGACTCAACCACATTAGATTACTTTACTTTTACATCAAGTAAGTACTCAAAAAGTTACAAGGGTGAGTTCACAAGTGAGCTTTACAAAGATTAGACATTTTCTTCAAGTTCCTATGTCTTTTGATGACTCAAGCCACCACTTAGACTTGCCATGGACTTGTTCCAATAGTTCTTACATGTCATTATGATGCTTCTTTGCATTCTAAATGTATGGTTGTGAGTGAGGCTGATTCAGATTGGTTCTTTGATAGTGGTGCTTCAAAGCACATAACATTATGCAAAAAAATTTTGCCTCGTTGAAAGATGCACCCAAAAGAGGACATGTGGTGTGTGCAAACAATGCCTCTTATCCTATCATTGGAGTAGGAGAAATTGAGCTTATGGCTACAAATGGAGGTGTTATTCTCTTGAAAAATGCATTGTATGTGTCCGGTATCAAGAAGAACTTAATTTCAGTTCCATTGATTGCCAAAGCTGGACTTCATGTACACTTTGTTGATGATAAGTATATGGTTCATGATTTCAGTAATGGTAATGTTATCGTGATGTCCGGTACATTATGTAATGGTTTGTATCGCATGGATACATAAAGAGGGCTGCCCCGAATGCCATGGTTGCTCATACTTCCTCCATGGCTGAAATGGAGCTTTGGCATGCTCGTTTTGGTCACTTGAACTTCAATAGTTTGCTTTTACTTGCAAAAGAAGGACATGATGATTGGTTTGCCTACACTTGAGTCCATTGAAAAGCATGCATGTGAAGGTTGCATTCGTGGAAAAATGCATCGTGCTTCTTTTCCAAAAGATATTCATACACACACTACAATAAAATTGTAGCTTGTTCATAGTGATGTATGTGGTCCCGTCAAGACTCCATCTTTTGGGAAGCATGTATATTTTGTTACCTTCATTGATGATGCTACTCGTCATACATGGGTGTATCCTATGAAAGCAAAGAATGAGGTCTTTTCTTGCTTCAAAGCATTTTAGCTATGGCTGAAAATTTTTCTTCACAAAAGCTTTTGACTCTACGCACGGATCATGGTGGTGAATACATGTCACATGAGTTTAGTGCTTTTCTTCGTGAAAGAGGTATTTCACACCAATGTACAATGCCATATTCACCTCAGAAAATGGTGTTGCCAAGCATAAAAATAGAACTCTACTTGAAATGGCACGATGTATGGTTAAAGGAAAGCATCTTCCTAATGAGTTTTGGATGGAAGCGGTCATGTGTGCAAACTATGTGTTGAATCACTGCTCTACAAAAGCATTGAGATTCATCACTCCTTATGAGGCTTGGAATGGTCATAAGCCTATGGTTAGTCATATGTGTTTTTGGTTGTTTGGCATATGCTCTTGTGCCATCACAACAACATCACAAACTTGATGAGAAGACAAAGAAATGTATATTTGTTGGTTATAATGTTGAAATTAAGGGATACGTTTGTACCATCCATTGATGAACACAATTATTGTGAGTCAAAATGTGGTATTTGCTGAAAATTCAGTTTTCCCTCTACTTGGATGCAAAAAACAGCCAACAGTTAGCTCACAAGATGTGTTCGATACACTCATGCCTTTGTTCCAAAATGGTGCACTTTACTATGGCCATGTAGAACAGCCAACTTAAGCTCAAAGGGCTGAAAAATTCCAACAAAATAGAGCTGAAAATGCAAAGGATTTCCAACCAAACATGGCTGAAATTTTTTAGCCAAAAAATAAACTGCTGGAAATTTCTAGCCACATATGGCTGAACATTTGCATCAAAATATGGCTGAACATTTGCATCAAAATATGGCTGAAAATGAGCATGAAATTTAGCCCACACATGATGTACATATTGAAGATGTTAAGCTATGCAATCAGAAATGGATTCAATACATAGGAATGGTACTTGGGAGTTATGTGAATTGCCAAAAGGAAAGAATGTCATTGGTAGAAAGTGGGTTTACAAAATTAAGAGAAAGTCTGATGGTAGCATTGATCGCTACAAAGTTAGATTGGTTGCCAAAGGATATGCACAACAATATGGCATTGACTATGAGGAAACTTTTGCACCTACTTCATGCATGACTACCATTCATACCGTGGTTGCATTGACTACCCATCGAGGTTGGAAAGTGCATCAGTTGAACATAAAAATAGCCTTCTTGAATGATGATTTGCAAGAAGAGGTCTAGATTTTCTATGAAAGGGAAAGAGCATATGGTTTGTCGCTTGCATAAAGCCTTGTATGGTCTCAAGAAAGCTCCACATGTATGGTATGACAAAATCCATAAGCACTTGATTGCTCTTGGCTTCACATGTAGTCCGATTGAAAGCGCACTCTATGTACGCAAAAATGGGGCTGATCTTATAGTGCTTTTTCTTTATGTCAATGACATACTCTTGATTGGGTCATGTGATGCAAAACTTGACATTCTTATGGATGATTCGCTACATACTTTTGATGTCACTTATCTTGGTCTTTTGAGGTACTATCTTGGCATCCAGTTTGTATCCGTTGAGGGGGGGGGGGGAATTGTTATGCATCAAGCAAAGTATGTTGAAAAACTACTTCAGCATTTTGACTTTGAGGATTGCAAGCAAGTTTCCACACCAGTTGAGATAGTATTTAAGTTCTCAGTCGAGGATTCCAGTGATGCATTTGACACTTCTCTTTATTAGCAAGCTGTGGAATGTCTCTTATATATGCATGCAACACAAGGCCGAATATAAAGTATGCACTTTCCTAGTTAAGTGGATTCATGCATAACCCTAGCACTAAGCATTGGCAAGTGGTAAAACATGTGTTTAGATATCTCAGAGGCACTTTGAGTGTAGGTCTCTTTTATGGTAGAGATGTTCAACCATGCTTGCATGCTTTTACAGATAGTGATTGGGTTGGTTGTTATGATACTCGCATGTCCACTAGTGGTAATTGCTTTTTCCTTGGAGACTCATGCATATCTTGGTTGAGTAATACGCAACCTACAGTGGCAACATGGATTTGTGAAGCTGAGTACATGGTAGTTTTCACAACTACAGTGGAGTGTATATGGTTGAGATGGCTATTAATGGATCTTTGCATGGAGATTGATTCCTATGCATATTCTCACTAATAGTTAGAGTGCTTTGGTTGTTGCACGAAACCCAGTGTTTCATGCACGGACCATTGAGGTGCGTTATCACTATGTGAGAGAGCACCTTCATGCAGGAGATATTGATTTGGTATATGTGCCTACACAAAAAGTTTGAAGCTTTTCGCAAAGCTTTAGGCTTATTACCTTGTGGGGGCTGATCTGTCACTCCCTATATGTGTTCACATCATTCGCTCCAAGGGGGTTTGTTACACTTATGTGTTGCTTGAGTAGCTTTGATGTGAACCTTTTCCCTATACATGGGCACTTTTTACTCTAGTGCTAGCTAGAAGTCTTTTCCCCATGTTACCACATACATGATTCAATCATATGTGGTGGTACTTTGTACTTAGGGATATTATTCAGCTCTTACTTCATTTTAGTTCATTGTTAATAGAGAGAGCTATTCCAACCATCATCTTCTCTGTGTGTCTTGCTGCAGTTGTGCTCCTTGTGTGTGCTTCTCGTGTGTCTCTCACACTTCTACACATCCAAAGTTACTAACACTAACCCTTTTTATAAGCCACCTTATAGGCTTAGTGTTTCTTAGCATGAGGAGGTAGAGAAGCAACTTTGGGACTATCTAGAAAAAAGGCCTATTCAAGAAAAATGGGAATTACATAGAATTTCGAGACAGTTCTATGTGTCCCAATGTTTCACTTCTTGACTCATTCACACGCTACAACATGTTATTAGTCACACACTACAACATGCTATTACCCAATGTTTATTGGCATTTGAACCACACACACTCAATAGTTGCCACGAGAGATTCCCTTTACTTACCTCACAACTAGAAGTGGCCACAATGGGTTGCATCTTGTTCAACCAAGATGTGCATGAGATATCAAGCATGAAGCAAAATTCAATTTGTGGACACATGATTTCTATGAAAACCAACCTAAATAGAGTTGAAAGATTTAGTAAATATTGCAGTATTGATCCTTTCTTGGGAGAAAACAACCCAAGGCATCAAGAACCACATAAGTAGCCAAAGACATGCTTAATTGCTTGCCAATGCTTGACATCTCATCATTTGAGAGAAAATAGATAAGATCTTTGGTTGAGTTATGCATACATGGATAAGGAATACAATAGCTTGATAGTGACTAACCTCAAATGCATCTGTGACATCATGAGAGTCAACCTTAAACCTTTCTTCATGGGAGTTGTAATGTCTTTATAGACCCCAAGGACAAAATGTTTCAATAGAGTGTCAATGCATTTTGTTTGACACAAATCAATAACTCTATCAACTTGCATAAATTGAATGCCAAAAAATAATGCAAATGCCCCAAAGTTGCCACTTCAAAAGAAACATGCATCAACATTAAGAATGGACATCTCATTAAGACCAATGAACACCATGTTCAAAAACATCAACAAAAATGATTGGATGCACATTGTCTACACAATTTACATACAAGTAGCTTTCAACCTACCTCCTTAAATAAAGAAGAATATATGGAAAATATTATATAATTATTTTCTCCTTTTTTTCTCCCTCTCTTTGATGTGCTTGTTCTTTGTACATGAGTAGGGTTCTATACAAGCATGAACATTGTACATGAGTAGGGTTCTATACAAGCATGTTCATGTTTTATCTGAGATAGGTCTTTTGACATGTTGTGCTTTCATAGGAAATTTTACATGTTTTTTTACATAAAAACCATATGATATGTTTGCGTAGAACCATCATTTGTTTTATGTCTTGTATCAAAAAGATTTTCTCTCGAGATGGATATGCAATAAGAGTATCTTATGACTTTAACCTTAGCAAGCGATTAAGTCTAAAAGATGTGAAGACGGTTTTAAGTGCAAGCCCATGGGAAGGAAACATGAGAGTGTATTTTGTGAAGAGCCTTCTAGAACTTTCTACGAATATCTAACTCGGGTTAGCTTGAGTTAACTCGAGTCGATTAGAATTCATGACACACTTACCATTAGTGAACTTAAGAAACCTACGACACATATCTCTGCATGCTAGCACTTAATCATGTAGACTCATGCTAACACATATCCTCTGCCGAAAGGCCATAAGAGGGCAATCTCTCTCTCTCTCTCTCTCTCTCTCTCTCTCTATATATATATATATATATATATATATATATATATATATATATATATATATATATATATATATATATATATATATATATATATATATATATATATCCACACGCACATACATGTGTGTGTCATATATGATAAAGAAGTCAATGGCTAAACATATTCCATCAGATGGCACGTGGGTTACCCGACAAATCAAAAAGCACCACAACACTACCAAGGAACACCAACAACTTTATGGTACCAAAAGCATGCCAATCCCACATCCATAAGACCTAATAGAAGCATGTATCTATATAAATATTTCCATGTGAAGAGACCAAATAAAAAAGTAAGAAGAGAGTCCCTTTTTGCCATATCGAACTTTGAGTTAGTTGCCATTGTTTGCAAGCGCCCTAATGCTAGGTAGATTGCTTTCCCTGGGAGCTCATTCAAGGGCATCCTCTCCCTCCTTGTTGTACACATACAAAAACATTTTCTTAGACATTTCCTACTATTCTAGGTCAAGAGACACCATGTATAGGGCCTAAGTGAAGTAGACAATCAAACTATGGAGAAGGAAAATGTGATAAAGCAAGCCTCTATGAGATAATTTTGTGTGTATATGCATATGGAGATCCTCGACTTAGGTTGATTCACACAGCTGGAAAGGAAGAAGACTAAATAGCAAAGGAAAAGGAAGAAGATATAAAGATTGTTGCCACTTCTTAGGGTGGTTCTGCATATGTTGGCAGCAACTCTTTTTAGGGATGGAAGATGCAATGAGCTATTTGCATTTGGGCATCTCCCAGTCACATAGAAAAATGGTGACGTGCATGTTTTTCGTGCCACCTCATGGAACATTTGAAAGAAGATTGTTCTTCTGGCATTCTCCCTTGGAACAAAATAGTTCCACCTTCTAACTAGGTATGGTATATCCCAAAGACCATAAAAGCTTTTATTTTATATTCATATTCCAATTTTGTGTTGTTTGTGTTGCTTTGGGTTGTTTGTGTTGTTTGTTTATTTGCTCCCTCCCTTTGATCTTTTGGTCTTTGAGTCTTCTTCTTGACTTTGATTCTTCTTTTTTACTTTGCTAGTTCTTGGCCATGTAGACTCAATTCCTTCCCTTGTCAACAACAGTTGAGAAATTATGTTACTTAAATTCTTGTATTTCACCGATTATGCTATTTTGAATGTTATTAAGATTTTCTTTACTCATTTTAATTTTTATCATTCATTTTCAAGAGATGTGAGTATTACCATATATCTTTGTTGAGTTTCCAAGTTGAGGTTAAAGCTTCACCTCTTTCAATATCGATTTAAATTATTGCACTCAATTTTAGAGATCTACTTCTTCACATGAAACTCCTTTGGAAGGACCATTTTGATGGAGAGTGTTAATCTCCAAAAGAACAAGATACTTTTGAAGCTAGAGCACCTCTATATCAAGAGTAACTCAAAACCTTTACCAATTTAGAGGATCAATGATCAATTATTAGAATTTTGAACAAACTGTGAAGAAGGTGACTACACAGAAAGTCTGCCGCACATAACTCACTCATTGACTTATCAAATGTGTAAAGTTTTTTATAAACCTTTGCACAAGGTGTCGCCTATAGTTTATGCACCTCCTCCAAGTTAAATCATTCCAAAAGACTCAGTAAATCTTGAGAAATGATCTTAACAAGTCACCTATGTCTAAAATTGTAGTTCTTTACAGTCGACTTTGACACCTACAACTTCTAAAGATTGGTTCTCCCAAATTAGAACCCGTTTATGCAAATGCTTTTAGCCGTAGGCAGCTTACCTTCCAACTTAAAGAATGAGTGCTTGCTTGCTCAAAACTTTACACTCTGGAAGGAGAACTGACCAAAACATTAGCATCAAATTTTGTGCCTCTGACAACTTCTCTTCTTTACATTTACACATGTAAATGTTCCTACACTCAATTCTCTCAACCCGATCACAATTAGAAGCTGAAAATTTGTATAGAGGTCAATCAACTATAGACTTAGACTTGTACAAAAGCATTTCACACAACATATAACACAGAAGAAGAACTCTCAAAAATATCGGGTGCAACTTTTCTTCATTTCGAAAAAACTTTACATCTGAGTGATGAGAGAGATCTTACTCACTTCTAAAGTGTTTATGACTCATACAACTTCTAATATCTCTATTCACATGCTCTCTCATATTTGCCCCGACATTTTTCCTTGTATATATAGGCAAATATGTACATGCTCATATATATACAAAAGTATAAGTGAGCTAACTCTAAGTTAATGTACATATGTATACATATCTTCATTCTCTAAACATATACTTTCTTCATTCTTCATGACTTGATCTTTTCTTCAATCCTTGACTTCAAAACTTTATCAAAACTTCAATTGTTGATTGCCTTGCACCAACACATTTCTCAAGGTGTAGTGAGACTAGCAAGCATGACTTCATAGTAATGATAATAGCAATCCACTTACATAAAGAGGAGGGGTGTGCCCAAAATCAAATGGGCCATTTGTGTTAACCAAAAATATTTTGGTGGGTTAGGCATTCTGGATGTTCGAGGAATGGCAGATAAGTTGGATGCCAAGCGGATGATCAAAGCATGGTGCAACACGGAAGCTTCATGGGCAAAACTCATTCTCATAAACAAATCTTCTCTTTTGATAATGGGAGTCCCTAGGAGGAAGGGACTCAATCTGCTCACTTTGATGTTTTCTCTGTTTCCTATGAATTTGAAAGGTTCAGACCTTATTTGCTCCATGTGGAAGATTTGGAACAAGATGAAATTGTACATCAAGGTTAATGTTTATTGGAAGGGGGTGCCCGACATTAGACAACATGATTCTATATTGTTTCCTATAAGGGGAGTCAAAGAAATTGACTCAAAGAACCTCCAAAGGCCAAAGAAGCTTTGGAACAAAGTGTTTCATAAGTGGAAACATCTTTGGAATCAAGAGAGAGGACATTGGATGAGATTTTAGGACATAGACCTAGCTAGGAGAATTGACTATGAGGATTGGTTTCTACTTAGACACGAAATCTATTCTTGGCAAACTCAAAGACGTGTCTCTTGAAAAATAATCCACTGTAGATTGAAGGGTTAAGATGGATCAACAATAAAAAAATTAGATTCAACATTGAGGGTCTAGAAGCACCTTGACTTTCATATATCCCTTAATAGGGGATGGTGTCTGAACCTATATCAGATGGAAATTTAAATTTGTGTAACCCTCTCATTGAGAACAAAAAATTGGTACTTATATGGCAAATTGTCCATCAGGGAATTTGAACCAATGTTAACAAAAATAAAATATGTGGGGCCCCTCATTAGTGTAATCAATGCCTCTAGGGCAGAGAAGACCTTGGTCACCTCTTCTTTTCTTGCCCAGGGAGTGGCTCGATTTGGCTTTCTCTTTCCAAGATATTGAACTTAAATAGTCAAAACAACTGGAAGCAAGCGGTACTTGTAGAAGCTATTGGTTGATCTTTTTGATCGGGGACACACTTTCGAAGATATGGAGAGAAAGATGTGTGACCAACTTTGATGACCATCTAGAAGAATGGTCAATTGGAAAATCCCTCACCCTAATAGGTAGAAGAATATGTAATTTTAAGAAGTCCCCTTTGTTTAGACACCATAGGATTTTCATCTTGGAAAACAATAAGATTAAAAGCAAGTGAGCCGCCCATGTGGGCAGTAAAAAAGTCATTAAACTACTATATAAATCTCTCTAAATCTTAGGTCTCCATCTTAATCATATGTCTCTTGCCGGTTTTGAACCATCACAATTGTTGCACCTCCGAGCTGTCATACCCTATTTTGTGGGATATGGAGATCCCAAAGGCACTATGCCCATTTACTATACAATTGTTCTTTTATTAATTCTACAGAGGAAAATTAGGCCTAGGTCGAACTTCCACTTATAAAAAGGAAAAAAAAGAGGTGCGTGGACCACGATCATGTAAGGAAGTACCAAATGGGGTCTACGGACTTGCTCGATAAGAGTTTAATAGAGACCACACACACACACACACACATATATATATATATATATATATATATATATATATATATATATATATATATATATATATATAAGAGAGAGAATATATATATCAGAAGGAGAGAGAGAGAGAGACGAACACAAGATTTTGTGACAGAATGCAAGACAAGTAAATGGTTAGATATATTCCATCGGATTCGGATATCTCTTCGTGACACACGATGATACATTATTGCAAAGTCTCACATGAGGGTTCCCCATGCATGATTATATTCTATGCATGTCATTTCAAGCATGAGGAATATTTTAAAAAGTCAGTTGTGAATTTATTCCTTTTCTTCATGGAGATCCTTGTTCCATCTTCAATATCAATTTCATCTTTAATTATTGTGGTGGCTATCTCAATAACCTATACATACACACACACATATATATGTGTAATTTTCAAAGAAAAGAACAAATGCTCTTTCGATGGGCCCCGAGAAACATATAAATTTGTGAAGGCGAGAATTTCATAATGGTCGTGTGGATTTGTTAATGAGGAGCATAAAATGAGAATAAATTGAGCTTTCTAGGTATTCAAGCATGTATTTATGTACATATTCTTACGGGAAAAGACAAAAGCAAAGTAAAAGTAGAACCCTTTCTGTTACGTGGGACTTTGGGTTGACCTAATGCGAGCTTGCTCCCTGTCTTTTGGATCTCGTTGAAGGATGTATTCTCCCTCTATGTGCAGAGACATTCTGTACAATGTTAATGGAGTCGAAAATTATTGAGCAAAAATTGTATGAGATGATTTTTCTATACATATGCATATGGAGATCTATGAATAAGTTTCACTGATACCTATGGCAATGGAGGATGACTTAAAAGGTAGTTAAACATGACATAAAAGGTATTTCTCCATTTCTGATGTTGACGTATGTCACTCTAGCACAATGGTGAGTACCAACATGAGAAGATCCACCTCATAATTGTCAATCCGTGGAGACGTGAGGACTAGTATGAAGACTATGAGCAAGTGAAGGCACAAGTGCATGAGTGAGAAGCACACAAACATGCACACACATACACACACACGTGCACACAAGGCAAGAACAAGGAGAGGAACAATGGAGTTCTTTGCATTAGTCAAAAAGTCTCTTACATAAGCTCAATTCACAAACAATCTACCCCAAAAATGAGCTTTCTATCTCTTTTTATAGTTTTCTCACTAGCTTTGGCCTTGTCAAGACCTAGTGTCCGGCCTAGTTAAAAATTAGGTTCTAGAGCCTATTTGAGGGCTCAAACGGAGTCTAAAAATTATGAAAATTGGTACGTAGCTAATTCTAATACTCCTCAAGTTTGAGGACTCCTCGGCTTGAACAAAATGGAGTCTATTCTACCAAAAATGGGATTTACAATGTGTGTGTAGTGATAAAAGTCACTTGAATTGGAAATACTTTAAGAGAAAAATTGATTGGGCCTTGTTGCCGTATTGTGCATGACTGCTCCGTTGTGCATGTATGCTCTTCATATGACCTGTATGCCAACATTCCCCCCTTCCTAGCGTCTGTCGCCCCTGACAGACCTCTGTTCTATCGGGTGGTCGATATAGTATTGGATGACATTGGTGGCAATTTTGTGTTCTCCTATCCTTAAGCCTCTTGCTAGATCAGCTTCCAATGCATCCCAATTTATTGCACCGGGGACCTCTCGTTGCGGTGTGGTGTAGTACTCAGAGTACATGGCTTGTTCACAAGCAAAGAGTTGGAGCAGGTGTGTTGGCTTCGGTGCGAAGACCTCCGAGTGATACTCCTAGAAACCTGATCTGAACATTTCTTCGAATGTCTGTTTGTAACATGCAGGGAGGTATTTGATGCGTGCATGCCAGGCGTAAGCCACACGAATACTGGGGGTGGTGCTCATGTCATACACCAAATCGTAATTTCCATTTGTAAACCCCGGTAGACGTATCTGTGGGGCTGCCGCATTTCGAAAGGTTTTGAGGACTACTTTCATCATATCCAAAATCTTAAGCATCATTTGGGCCGCCACATCTGGCATGGGCTTCAATCGTGGCATCCAATGTTGAATTGTTCCCATCATGTACGCTACTGACGGTGGTCCCTGTGGTGGCGCAATGTATGGATAATTGAGCCATTCCTTGCATTGTGCGTTATTCTGGACCTTTATGTTGAATGCTTTCCATGAGCGGAGTCATGGAACAGAGCCATAGCATGGATTATAGAGGAGATGTAATGGCGCATTGTTCCAGGTGCAGAGCATTTCAGGATAGGTTTCAAGAAGTTTCTGCCGCCATGTTGGTTGACGGATCTTGCCTTTTTGCACCTCTGGAGGAAGGTCTTCGGGTTGAAATTGGGTTGCGAAGGAAGGTATCTTCCCTGTGACTCTCTATATTTCTGCATTATAATCTGCTAAAATGATATAGTAAGGCCTGTATTGGAGTTCGGATGACAGGATAAGGCATCTCGATGACAGGTTTTTGAAGTAATTGGATTGTAATAGAGTCTCCTCTATGACTCTCATAGCCTGATTTTGCACGACGGTTCGCTCTTCATGTGAACTCCCGATTTCCTCCACTTGTCGTAGCCATGGGGGTCGTGGTGCTTCAAATGTGTCCTGACCTTCTTCCGTTTGTTGACCTCCTGGGAAGGGTTGCGGGTCATATTCTTCTTCAGATGTTTGTTCCACAGGAATTTGTACTATTTCTTCGTCGGTGGGAGCCTCCGGAGGGAAGGTGGTCTCTCATATTGTAGTAGACGTGCTTGCAATTCGGTGACCTGTTTCTGGAGATCTTTTAAGGCCTCTGAGTCTGTGAGAAGTGAAGCCGCGGAGGAGGTGGTTTGAGAGGCAGCTGTTGTTTCTTTTTGGTGTTTCTGCTTCAGTTGACCCAGTTCCTCTGACAACTGGTCATGGGCTTCAAGTAGGATGGCATAGTCTTCCAAGATTATCTTGATATTATCAGGGGTCACAGCTTGAAATTTTGAGGGACTGATGGGTGCCCCAGGTGTGTTTTCGATAGCTGCTTCTAGGTTTTCCTGATTTTGTAATTGCAGGCGTCGATTCTCTTCATGAGCGGCAGCAAGATGTCGCTTGAGTAGGGCCATATTTCGCTGAAGCTTTGAATTGCGTTCCAGCTGTGTCCGTAGATGACCTTCTACCACTTGTACTGCTTCCTGATCTGTGTTCTGTAACTGTACCTCCAATATGCTATGAGCCTCTTGTAGAGTTTGGAATTGTGTATGGAGGCGAGCATTTTCCTCTTCTAGTGCAGCAAGGCGATGTTGTAGTAGCTCCGAGTGCTCTTGCAGGCGTTCATTCTGTTGCTGGAGCTCATTGTACTCTGTCCTTAACTGTGATATACATGTGAGCATGGTGTCCAATGCATTTCCTATGGATGATGGTGTGGTTTGTACAATGGAGGATGCACGGGGAGGGGATTGGGGAAGGGGAAGAGTGAATGATGTGTCTAATGGAGATGTGTGTGTCGGTGAAATTGGTGGGGGGGAATGGGAGAAGGTGGAAGTGTGGGGGGTGGGGGAGGTGCCGTGGGTGGTGAAATGTCCATACTTTCAGGAGTGGATGCGAGTGTGGGGTCTACCATATACATTGGAATGGTAGGTGGTGTGTGTGTGAAAGTGGTGAATAGATGAGAAGTGGGGTTGGGAGCTGAAAAATAAAGGGAATGGTTAAGACCTGGGTTGAAAAGTTCTAGCAAGGAAGGGGGGGTTGGGGGTTGAGGTCGTAGAGGCGGGGAGGTCATGAAAGGTGGTGTGGTAGTAGGGAAACCCAAGAATATAGATCTAGAGTCAGGATGACCTATGGCTGAGGGTATGGGGGATGGTTGTCCTAGGGCAGGCTCTATGAGTGATTCGGTGGGTTGTGTAGTGATGGTGGTAGCTTCGTAGATTGGGTTTTCATGGGTGGAGAATAGGGTTGAACTAGAGGTGGGAGTACGGAAGATGAAGGTTTGTTCGGTGGGTTGAGTGGTCGAGGTGATCTCCATGGCTTCTGTTCTAGGAGGCGATGGTGGGGGTGTGGGTGGTAGTGGCTCGGTTGATTCATCATGGGTGACTGGGTGCTCTTGGCTAGTGGTTTCTGCTACTTGGGAGGTGGTCTCAATGGGTTCAGATGTAATAATCGGCCCTTCTGCCGTTGTAATGGGGATCTGGATGTTTTTACCTGACCGTGGTCATGTTTGGAATCTTCGTGGATCATATTGAACTGGAGACCTCATAATGGCGGTCCGAACTGCTTCTACTACCCCATATGTTTCTGCCATTAATAAGAGACCTTCACTATATTCTGAGTCAACTCCTGCTTCTTCCAACAGCTGAGTCATGAGTACCCTACTGCTCTGTTCGGTGAGCAGTTGTTGCGATTGCACTCGTTCCATGATTTGATACAACCTTCGGAGTTCTGCTGTATAAGCTGGGGCTTCAGTGGTCTCCTCTTCGTCTGCTCCTTCTTCTTCTAGGTGTCCTTGTTGTTGACCTTGCGGATCGTCACCCCAATGTACATGGCGACCTTCTGTGGATTTTCTCCTTCTTTGTGAAGATGTGCCTTGTTCTTCTGTATTTGAATAAAACTCTACATCAGAGAGTTGTGTACTTTGTAAGAATGCTTCGAAGTCATGGGGATCCATCCCTTCAGCATCTCCAGTTGTAGTGAATTCAAATTCAGACGGAGCAGGAGGAGCCGAAGGGGCAGCTTGTGTTGTAATTTCAGATCTAGACCTGGGTATTCTAATGGTAAAGGGAGGTACAGTGGCCTCCCCTTGTGGCGATACTTCAGGAGTAGTCAGAACTTCACGTGTTTGGACACAAGGGATCGAACCCCTCATGCGCTTGGATTGATGTGTGGATGTCTTGAGCTTCTTAAACATTTGTAATTGTGCCCAAGTTAAAGCACGTTCAATGGGTACATCGTATGCTAAGCACCTGTAGATGATGCGCGTGATTGCACAACACCCATTCACCACTAGCTTCTTATGTGCTCTTTTATTTGCTTCATACAACTGCTCTATAATCCATACAGGAAGCTTAATTGGTAATGCACCTGTCTCCGCTAGGTAAAGAGCGAACCAAATTCTTTTGTGCGGTTGTGTGAAGCGGTCTTGACCGGGGAAGGCAAAATGTTGCATGCACATACGGAGAGGGATGGACACGTTTGGTGTGAGTGCTGCCATATCTTTAAGCTTCAGTAGTTTCCTATCCTTCATGTTAGTAGGAACGAGAGCATCCTTCTCAGAAGGTACATGTGTACCGTGCATATTCAAAGCAGAGCTCACCAACTCCAAGGTAAGTTCAAACCTCTTTAACTCGTTGTTGCCCAGCAAGGAAGGAAGAACAAACGATCCTGGTTTGTCCTTTCTGCATTAGCCTGTAATGTTGAGACCAGATAGTAGCATCGGAGGAGGTCTGGTTTGGGTAATGGTGCCTCGAAGTACTCAGCTAGCCTTGCACGTTGCCATATGGTCTGAAGATCCTGTGTGTTCTGTAGAGTCTCAAACTCCTTGGAGAAGAATTGGAATCTGACCCATGATCTGTCATACTCGCACTTAGACTCCCATATATACTTGGCCTCTCCTAATGGGCCCAGCATGCCATTGAACCAATGAGAATTGGCATGGACTCTTTCTGTGATCCCTGTGGGTGGATCCGGTACCGGGATCTGCTGAAGGTGTTGCACCTCCACAGGTCGTTCAGTTGGTGGCACATCAACAGGTAGACTATCCCCATCAACTCCTGCAGTAATTATTCCTGCCTGTGAGCTCGGACCTGTTGCTTCTGCCATGAGAGTGCTTGTAGTTGCTGATGCTTATCTGATAGAAGAAGAGAGAGGCACATTAGCATTGCATTGGAAATAGGATGTTATGGTGTTCCCTCCACAATACCAACATGACATTCCGAGTGGTTAGAGGTTAGTGGGTGAAGTGTTCGTGATGTGTGTACAAGTGGGTTAGTAGGTTAGGGTTCACTCTAGATGCATACTTTGGTTGTGCAATGTTCTCAGAATGCACCTACATCAGAGGGAAGGATTTACAGAGGTGGGTCAGGGGGTTTGATATGGGGTTTAGGTCTCCAAACTTTGATGCTGGAATCGTTGCTTTTATTGGCCATGATGTGTGAAGGTTTGCATACTCGAGTGTGTTGGGTTTGGGACCTTTTGGGTACCCATTTCCAAACATTCCGAGGCATGACCGAGAATGTGGTGGTGTGGAGTGTAGATGTTTGCCTTTGGATGGGAGCCAATAGGAGTCGTGAGTGTTGGTTTGATCTAGTGATTGGAGGTGAAGTTATTTGAGCAAGTAAGGAGGTCTTGGGCACCCATATTTGTCTAGACTTTGGGATAGCCTTCATTGACTTCTTTGGAACCCAAATAGAATTGGTTTGTCTAGATTGATGCCTAGGGTACTCCTTCGCTGTAGTCCTTGACACTGTAGCTTGCTTGGTGCTTCTTTGGAATCCTGTCTCCAAAGTCGAGGGTTGTTCACCTTTGCGTAGCCAGATCTGCTTCATGCCATGGGGTATTCTGTATTGTACCGGTTGGTGTTCATTTTTCTTGGTCCTCGGGCTCCTCTGTATCGTGTATTTTTCGGCTTGCTTTCCTCGAATTCTCTTTGGAAAAGAAGGGAACTCCTCAATGACTTCTGTACCTTCGTCATGAGTGGCAATCTTTTGCACCATAAAACTTTGGTCAAGAGTAGCATGGTTCATTTCAGGTGGACTCCTGGAAGGACCAGGATTCGGTGCCGCTTCTAGTGGACTATGTGCTTGATTTTCTCATTCAACCGTTATGTGATTTTGGCCTACCCGTGCCTGAAGAAGTCCACTTCTTAGGTTGAGGCTGACTGCATGATCATAGATCTAGTCTTGGCCCAGGACAAGAGGTTCGGTAAGATCCTCGTCTTCACACACGAGAACTTTGACTTCCATTAGCACCTCTTGAATGTAGAGGGGAAGTTCCACCTCGCCAATGCAAGGGGTTTCCACATCCCCCAATCCTATGAGACATGCCTCTATAGGATTGATTTGTAATTGAAGCTCTTGGCACTAAGAAAGTCGAACTGCACTAGTGGCTGCCCGTGAGTCAATTAAAGCTCTCACTATTCTGACACTCTCTCCTTGTCCTACTTCTAAGGTTACAAAAGGCTGTCGATCAATTATTCTATGGGAATGTCCACCTGAAGCCTCGCACATGGCCATGGGATAGCCTAGAGATTCCTGAGTGTCAAGCATAGGCGGGTCTCTGCCTTGTCTCCTCAATTTCATTCGTCAGATGCGTTCTAAAGCTTCTGCCTGTGCTTCTTCTCTAATTCGTTTCTCTTCTTCTTTACGTTTCTTGGCAGTGTTGAGTCGATTCAGCATCTCTTCAGTCAGGGGTTCTTGATATAACTTGACTCTGCATCCACTTATGTAACTTGGTAGAATATCACCCTCTAGAGTGGCCAGTTGAACTGCTCCACTGGTGGAGATTTTATTGATAATCATTGGCCCGTAACCTCTCTTCTCTAACTTCCGTGCATGTTGCTTCAAGGTGTAGACTAGGACTAGGTCTCCTGCTTTCAAGCCCTTATCCTTGACGTGTGCATCAAAATATGCCTTTTGCCTCTTCTTGGCTGCATAAATTCCTGCGGCAGCCCTCAATCGTGTTTCAGCTAATCGTTCAAGATCGAAGATTCTAGAGGACAACGCATGGCCTGTCCAATCATGCTCTTGTGCTACTTTCAAGGTTGGTATAAAAAATTCCAATGGTAGCACTGCATTCTGGCCGAAAACCATTTGAAAGGGCGTGGCTTGGAGTGCCGTTTTATAGGCAACTCTGTATGCCCAAACAGCATGGTGTAGTTCTTTGTCCCAATCCGAGCGTTTGTTATTCACTAATTTCGTCAGTACATTGCATAAGATCTTATTTGTACTCTCAGCCTGGCCATTAGCTTGGGGGTGATAGGGGGCAGACTTCTTATGTACTACCAAGAATTCTTGGAGCAAATTTTCAATAACTTCATTCAAGAAGTAAGTCCCTCTATCACTGACTAGCTCTATAGGTAATCCGTACATGGTGAACACATTCTCAAACAAGAACTTAGCTGTTGTTTGTGCATCGTTATTTGTTGTGGCTTTTACTTCTACCCACTTGGTTAGATAATCCATGGCCACAATGATATACTCAGCATGTGAACCCTTAGCTGGGGGATTAATAGGACCAACAAAGTCTATTCCCCACTTAGAAAATGCATGTCCACCCATCATAGGTTTCAGTGGCATCTCATCCTTGCGTATAGGATACTGAGTTCTCTGACAAACATCACACCGTTTCACATAGGTATGTGCATCCATGTGAAGGGTCGGCCACCAGAAGCCCGCAAATAGTATTGCCTTGATCACCCGATCTGGTCTGAAGTGTCCTCCTACTACACCTTGGTGAGCAGTTTCCAAGATCTTGAGATATTCACTCTCATGGACACATAGTCTCAGGTAACCATCTTTACCACGCTTGTATAGATTATCACCAATGAGTGAGTAATCTAGGGCTTCTTGTTCTAGACTTCTTTGTCTCGTCAGGGTCATATCTGGAGGGAATGTTTTCGTCCTCAAGAAGGCTACTAATGGTTCACTCCAATTTGGCACTATGGACACTTGATAAAGAGTGGCATGTTCCACAGGTGTTTTAGTGCAATAGATTGGGCATTCTTTACACATCTTATGTACATCAGCTTCCATAGTAGGCCAATGCACTCCGAGTCTCCTTAATGTCTGTAGGGTTCGTTGTTTTGAGTAGTGTTGCTCTAATGCACCTACGTGTGCCAACTGCAACCATTTAGCGTACTCATCCTCTTCCACACAACAAGCCAATATCCCTTGATCTGTCTGTTTGTACATACTTCCTGCCATGATATGGTACTTCTGGGCTTTTACTACCTCTCTATCTTGAGTGTTTATGACTGGGTGATTAGGCCCGTATGTCAATACTGGCACTAATGGCTTAGCCCATTGAGGTACAACTTCCAAATTAAACAAGTAAGCGTCAGGAAGGTCATCTGATACTCCTTGTGGGGCTTCTCCCGATGTGAGCCTAGAGAGATGATCTGCTCTCAAATGAGTCTTGCCTTTTCTCACCACTACCTCAAAGTCATATTCCATTAGTAAGAGGAACCATCTCACCAATCTACCTGTGTTGCATGGCTTGTTCACCAAGTAAAGTAGAGCTTGATGATCAATAAAAAATTTAAACTTATTTGCAAGCAAATAATGTTTAAACTTTTTAACCGCATACGCCATGCCCAATCCCTCTCGTTCGGTAGTGGTATAGTTTCGCTCAGCTGCGTTCAACTGTCTACTCGCATAGGCAATTGGAATATCCATATTACCTTCACCAGTAGGTTGTGCAAGCACACATCCAATGGCATAATTGGATGCATCCACATGCACATGGAAGGGCTTATTCCAATTTGGTGTAGTCAAGATTGGTGCTGAGCATAATCGCCGTTTGAGCTCATTGAAAGAGTTCTCACATTCCTCAGTCCACTCAAAGTTTGTCAGAAGTCCGTACAGAGGCTTTGCAATGATGGCATACATGTGAATGAAACGTCGGTAATAACCACAATGCCCCATGAAAGCTTGCACTTCCTTGACATTCTTTGGCCTAGGTAGTTCTGCAATAGCCCTCACCTTCTCTTCGTCAGTGGAGATGCCGTTCTTTGACACTATGTGTCCTAAAATCTTGCCTTGCCTGACCATGAAAACACACTTTTCTCGGTTCAGGCAGACTTGATATTCTCTACATTTGTCAAAGATTTGCCTGAGTTCAGGTATATGTGTTTGTCTAATGTTGGAATGAGCACAGAGATCATCAACATAGACTTCCAAATTCTTTCTCAGGAACTCTTTAAACACATGGCACATCAATCTCTGGAAGGTTGCGGGAGCATTGGTAAGCCCGAATGGCATTACCCTAAAAGCAAAAATGCCCCACTCTGTGGCAAAAGCCGTCTTATGCTGATCTTCTGGTGCAATGGCTACTTGATTGTAGCCAGAGAACCCATCTAGGAAGCTGTACACTTCCTTGCCGGCTACCCTTTCTAATAAATGCTCGGTGATAGGAAGCGGATAACTATCCCTGATAGTGGCTGCGTTAACCTTCTTCAAGTTAATGCATACACGTAATTTACCGTTCTTTTTGGGCACCACTACGATGGGGGACACCCATTTAGTGTGCTCAATTTCATAGATAAATCCAGCTTCCACCAAGCGGTCTATCTCTTCTTTGATCTTGGCAGCATAGTTGTCATTGTATGTGTATGGCTTTTGTTTAGAAGGTCTGGCCTCTGTGGTCATGGGAATCGTATGGACGCATATGTCAGGGTCTACACCTTTCAAATCTTTGTAGCTCCAAGCGAATACATCTCTGTACTCTCTTAGCAAAGCTATCAGCTCATGCTCCTCTTCCTCAGTGAGGTCATGTGCTATGTAAGTGCACCTCTCTTCTCCTTCTTCTATGGCTACCACTACCTTCTTGGTGGTTTCTTTGTTATCATAGGCCTCTCCTGCTTGTGCATCGCGTTTTGGCATTCTTACCATCACTCTCCTATCTTCTATTGCATACTTCTTGAAATTTTCAGGGACCTCAAACAGGGATTCTTCCTCCTCTGGTGCGGCTTCTCTCTTCTTCCTTTTCTTTCCTTCACTCTTAGTGGTCACTCGTGTGGTTAATCTCACATCATTAGTGAGCTCTTCATGTCTCTGAGGGTAAACTTCTACTTCATAGAAATATTCTTCGTCTTATGCAAAGGGTGGATCCATGATGATTGACTCAAGATCGGAGTCACTTGCATCTTCAAATGCATCAGGGCTAGGTTCGCATTCTTCTAAAACTGCATCTCCCATGATTGGCTCTATGGAGAAGACAGAAATGTCATAGCCATCCTCATCACAGTGGGGTGTCCATTGCTCTTCATTGATGGCTACATCCATAGTTGCTAGAATTTCTGCCCAGCCGTGAGGTTCAAATTCTTCGTCCGGAAATACTACAGGTGCATAGGCTGGGTCTTGAACTGATCTATGTGCTTCCTTCACACCTACCTCTCTGGCTTTTTCTCTTTTCTCCTCTTCCACTGCCACTTTACACATCCATAAGTGAGTGTCTTCATGCATCCATGAGGATCCTGATCCTATGGAATGCACCGATTCCGTATCATCTTTGGCTCTATGGATGGGGTTCCATTGGATAGGAGGGACATCTCTATGAGAGTAATCCTTGAGATTGACTTTGGTTGTAACACCTAAGTGTTGCAAATACAAGGAATTGGTTCCCCAATCCTGTACCACTTGCAACTGCCGCATAAATGGTCTCCCCAAAATCATCTCGTAGGCTTGGTTTTTGCTTAAGTCACATATAGCAAAAGTATGCTCGAACTCAACACCACATGTAGTGAGAGTTATTCCTTCTAGCAATCCTAAGGGCCTCTCGATATGACCATCGGCCATCTGCAATTTCATTCTCGTTGGCCTGAGTGTTGGCTTGCCCCAACACTTCCATAGGGAAGTGGTAGCAATTGCAACTCCTGCACCTGAGTCTAGAATGGCCTTGGTGGTGTATCCTTGATGGGTGATAGGAAGATATGTGTTTCCCTCTTCACCCTCACTCATGTCTCCTATCTTGTCCAAGGGTATTTCTGGCACTGTTCTCTGGGATCCTACCTGGGAACAAGGTGTTGCTATCTCTGGTACTTGTTTGGCTACATGTTTCCATAGCTCTGGCCTAACCTTGAGTAGTTCTTCTAAAGTGAGATTACACTGCACCTTAGTGTTCTTCACTACCTCCGTGTTCCTAGGTATGACTGAATCTTCGTTTCTTACCATGACTGTGGGTGCTCTCATACAAGTGGAGTTTGCTTCCCATGGGCCTGTGAAGTGGGGTAATTCTTGTAGAGAGTTAGACTCAAAGTCTAATCTTTCCTGAGATTGGGTGCTCTCTTGCTCCTCATAAATGGATGGGATGTCTTGTGGGAATTGGTCGTGTGCATCATCCACAAGTTCAATAGGAGGAGGGACTTCACTTTCTTTAGCCCATTTGTCTTCTTGAATCTCTCGTAGGAATTCGGGTGTGAACCGATTCATAGAAGATGATGTGTCTGGCTCCGTAGAGTTAGGCACATAGGCTTCCTGGAGAGGAATGCTTATTCTATCACTTGCCTTCTCCTTAGCCTGGGAGTTGGCTCCTTTTCCAGACTTTGCAATTAACATCTCCAATCTGTCTAACAGACCATCAAAATGCAATGGTGTTCTAGTGGAGCTAGAGCAAGTGAAAAGGCGACTGGTCTCAAACATGGCTTGAGCCAATTCCACCATCTTGGCACACAACTTAGTTCGTTCAAGCTCTAGGTCAGCTCTAGGGTAACATTTCTCATGATCTATTACATTGGGCCCTTCTTGGATTCTGGCCTGATATGCTTTAAGCATCATGTCTAGATCTTCAGGAGTGGGATCGGCTAAAACTGATCCTACTCGGGGTGGTGGTTGGGTTACGTGTGGTGGATTGGTTGGTGGAGGAATGAAGGGTGAAGGGGATGGTAGTGGCGGGGATGTGTGAGAGTGCGTTTGAGATGTGATTTCTATGATTTTGGCTTTGGTTTCTCGTAGACTTTCCTCAAGTTCGCTCATCTTTCTTGCCCATTGCCTTTTCATACGTTCACGGCTATCTCTCCAAGCTCTTGTCCTCTTCTTATTCTGACTCTCAGTCTCGCTAACCTCCGCAGTCTTCTCCTGGCCTAAGTCTTGGTTTTGCTTAAGTGCCTGAGCTCTCGTGATGACTTGTACTGGAGCCGTGGAAGTCACACTTCCTGTGGAGTCTACCACTAAGCCAATAACATTGATAGGAGCAATTTTTGGTATATTGGCGGGGTTCTTGGGACACTCTCGTAACAAATGCTCCTTTCCACAATCGGGACAAAAGCCTTGAATTGTCACAGATTGGGTTTGTGTTGGTGCAGGTAGAGGGCAATCACGAATGAGATGATCTCCCTGACAACGATAGCATGGCCCTCTAGGGAATGGAGGTCTCATCGGCCTAGGTTGGGATCTCGAGTTGGGGTTGGCATACATGACGTTTGCGTATTCTGGCTCCCCACTAGATTCATTCGGTTCCTCATAATAATATGACTCACTATGCTCCGGTGATTGCATGTAGTAGGCATGGGGGCTCTCAACATGAGTGGAGTCAAAACTATGATCACTTGGATCACTTTCTGAAAGCGAGGATGTCACTGGCACTAAAGCTCTATTTAGATTTTCTTCTGCTGCTGCATACTTTACTGGAATCACATTGGTGGGGGTAGGAGGTTGTTGCGCTAGGACTGGTTGCTGTCTTTGTTGCCCTTGATAGGGTGGTTGATAGATTTGCTGGGGCCTAGCATACTGTTGTTGTGCACTGATTAGGGTACTTTCCTTGTTGTGGATATGGCTGAGAATAATTTTGTCTAACAGCTTGTTTGTTATATGGACAGTCTTGTGCTGTGTGATTGGTGTACCTCCTTTCTATGGTGCAGTACTGGTTGTTAGGGTTCACTTGGGGTTGAGCCATGATGGGGCACACATTAGCCATATGGTCTCCTCCACAGGTATAGCATCATTTTCCGGGGGCAAATCTAGGAATCTGCTTGCTAGAGACACCTAATTTCAGAGCTACCTTTTCTGCTAGATCCTCAATTGATGTGGATTGCGAGGAAATGAGGCTACTAGAACTATCTGAATCTTTATAGATTCTTGAGAGCTCTAATTCCTCCCCTAGATTATCCTCAATGTCTATGCACATGCGTACACATTCTTCTATGGATCTAGGGTCCTTCAAGTATACATATGATCTCAGTTTGGTGCTTAACAATCCATCTAAAAATAAGGCCACTTGCTTGGCTGGAGTGGGTAACTCTAGGGCCGGGCATCTCTCTAGATATTGCCTAAATCTTCTGCCTGCGAGCCTCAATGTCTCTTGAGATGTTTGTTTGAAGTTGTATATTAGTGAGGATGTGTTATGTCTTATGCCACTTTTAGAGAATTCGATAATGAATGCCTCTAGAAGTTGATCTATGCTCCTAAAATGCCTCTCGTGTTGTGGTTGAAACCATGTCAGGGCAGTGTTCCTAAGGGTTAGACCAAAGGCATTGTACTGTGTGAACAGATCTTCAACTTGTTCAGCTCTCAAGACTTGCCTAAACTCAGCTACATGATCGTAGGGGTCTCCAGTGCCATCGAAGTAGTTTTTCATGGACTTAACTAGCTAGGTCGGTCTCAAGGTCCTCGTGTGCTCTCTCCATCTTGGCAAAGGGAAATCATCGACATTTCTTCGGTTCCCTGGAGCTCTATGTCTCTCAGGTTCCACTCTATTTGTTTCTGTTCTCGTTCTTTCCCTTCCCCAAGAGTTGGCAAAGCTTACCTCAGGTCTCTCTCTACTCCTTTCTCTTTGAGTCCCATGAGCTTGAGATGTTCCAGCTCCTTGGTGACCATAAGACACATTGGATCGAGGTTGGGGAAAAACAAATTCTCCCTTCCAAGTGTATGCGTGTCTTCCATGCTCAGAGACCACAAAGATTCTCTCAGAAGCATCATCTAAGTAGGTCACCTTGCCTGGGCTATCAGGATCTTTGAATTCATAGATGGCAAGAGCTCCCACTTCATTAGACTTTTCAAGCTTGTACCTCCAAAAAGCCTCATCCGTTTCTTGGTTCCAGAGCAATTCTATGCTCCTATTATCCTGGGGAACTAACTCTGGAGTGATTATCCTTGTTAGGACCGATTTGCCTCAAGGGGTTTTCGGCTCCTTCCCTAAGTTCCCTTGCTCTATGTCACCTAATTCAGGTTCAGAGATTATGTTGCCAAACTCACCTGTCCTTTCAGGTTGGCTGGTGACCACATACATTGTTCCTTCTTTATCTATGTATGAACCATTTTCAAACTTGACTACAGGGTGTTCTAGTCCAATGGGCTGATTTGGATTTTTAATTAAGACAATAGATCTTCGCAGACCATCCTCATAGATGCGTGCACCTAGGCGGTTGGTCTGGATGTATTCCAATTGAGTCTTGTAGGGACCTTCAAGTCTTTCTAGGTATGCCATTCCTGAGCTACCTACAGGTCTTTCCATGCTATACGGCATGTCAGAGTCACTAGTTTCTGAGTCTAGAGCATAGGGGTAATCACGCAATTGTTGGGCCCAAGATCTCACTGTATGGTTGACGCTACCTCGGATGATCTAACGCTTTGACGGTCTCTCCCTAGGTGTCTACCTGATCTCAGGCTCATATGCCCTTTGTACGTTGCTGATTCTTTGGTACCAATCACTTGTTCCTTTTGAGTTCCTTTGTATGTGTTTTCTTGTTTTTAATTAAGCGTTGTCAGGAGCACTTAAGTGTGTCGTATTTGATGTTCTCCATCTGCTTAGTTTAAGTTCTTTTCCTTTAAGTTATCCCTTGACTACAATTTAGCCTATCCTTGCACTTGAGAAATTAAAGGCTCTTCAAACTTGAGTGTTCCTATCATACCCCTAGTCAATCAGGACAACTACTCGCACTTAGCCTATGCTAAGAATGGACTGAGGGGGTTAAGAGATGTTCCAACCTCAAGTCGCTCCTCCTGGTGATGCTGGTCTACCTAGGAAGCACGTTCCCAAGCTTGTTTGCCCTGGCACTTACTTTGCTTTCTCCAAAAGCTCTCGATGATCCTGTAAGAACCCCAAGTTTAGCTTCAATTTGATCCTTCAATTGACAGACAATTTATTTCAGACACTTTTTAATGACCCTTGTTCCCCCTTTTGTATTGCTAAAAATTTCCTCTAGAGCTCCCTTGGTGTACCTACCCCTCAGTATATGCCACGAGCTTTCCGACAAGCCCTAGAGCTCAAAAAATGGATTTCGTATGAAAAAGTTATGACCGTTCAGGGTTTAGGGGGTTAAACAGACAAACAGAACCTTTCAAGAGTTTTAATGCATTTTTCTAAGGCCTTTGTAAGTGTATGAGTATTTGAGTATGCAAATATGCCCAAAATTTAGCCTAAATTTCCAAAAAAATTACCCCTTATTTTTTTTGCCGAAAATGTCTATCTATCGTGATAGATGGTGTCTGTCGCGATAGACGGTGTCTGTCGCAATAGACGGTGTCTGTCGCGATAGATGGTCTGTCGCGATAGACAGTGTCTGTCGCGATAGATGGGTCTGTCACGATAGACGGTGTCTGTCGCGATAGATGGGTCTGTCGCGATAGACGGTATCTGTCGCGATAGACGGTGTCTGTCGCAATAGATGGTGTCTGTCGCGATAGACGGTGTCTGTTGTGATAGACTGAAAAAACGCAAATTTTTGAGAAACTTCTAGTGATTTGGAGTGCTCTAATGGTGTAGGTTACCGTGCCAAACAAGCATTCATAAAATATCAAGTCTTTATGTCTGTCGCGACAGACAGAGGTCGTCGTCTCGGGACCTATGCAGAGTCTGTCGTACCTACGCAAGCTGCTGGAGATGGTGGTACAGCTAGTTCCTGCAACATAAGCTCAAAAAACACACAAAAACAGATCGCATGCAAGCTCTCTCTCGCTCTCTCTCACAATGAAATGAGGGAAATGAGGTGGGGAGTGGATTATGACCAAAAAATTGAAATTTTTGTGGAGATGGAGGTGGAAGATGGAGGTGGGAGATGGTGGGGATGATGACGGTGATGCAAAAATAAGAAAAAATGAAGAAAAATAAAGAAAAGAAAGGATATTACCTATAACTCCAATGTCTCAACTCGACGTCTTACCATCACACGCTCGTCCTCGAAGCTCTCTCCCCAGCAACGGCGCCATATTTGGTGTCACTCTAGCACAATGGTGAGTACCAACATGAGAAGATCCACCTCATAATTGTCAATCCGTGGAGACGTGAGGACTAGTATGAAGACTATGAGCAAGTGAAGGCACAAGTGCGTGAGTGAGAAGCACACAAACATGCACACACATACACACACACGCGCACACAAGGCAAGAACAAGGAGAGGAACAATGGAGTTCTTTGCATTAGTCAAAAAGTCTCTTACATAAGCTCAATTCACAAACAATCTACCCCAAAAATGAGCTTTCTAGCTCTTTTTATAGTTTTTTCACTAGCTTTGGCCTTGTCCAGACCTAGTGTCCGGCCTAGTTAAAAATTAGGTTCTAGAGCCTATTTGAGGGCTCAAACGGAGTCTAAAAATTATGAAAATTGGCACGTAGCTAATTCTAATACTCCTCAAGCTCGAGGACTCTTCGGCTTGAACAAAATGGAGTCTATTCTACCAAAAACGGGATTTACAATGTGTGTGTAGTGATAAAAATCACTTGAATTGAAAATACTTTAAGAGAAAAATTGATTGGGCCTTGTTGCCGTATTGTGCATGACTGCTCCGTTGTGCATGTATGCTCTTCATATGACCTGTATGCCAACAACGTAGTTTCAAGAAAGGGAAAAGATATCTTAATAAACATGACTCGATGAAGATCAATGCCCCTCATTTCACACGTGATAGCCACTTTCAATAACCTTGAACATAGATTTTCTAGGTTTTACAAATGTGGACAAATTTTAAGTCTTTGGTTGATCAGGCCACTATATGTTTTATTATAGAACATATACAAAAGTGTTGGACGATCATTTGACCTTTCACATGGGCACTAACAATAAGACTTTGCCAATTTAAATGCTTCCAATGCCCTTGAGGTTCATTTCCCTTCACATGGGCATGAAGTGCGTTCAACCTTGCTTTTGATGGGCCTTCAGGTTGGAGTTCCAACTACGCTTCCAGGTGTTAGCATTTGCTCGTTTTTGTCTTGGCTTATCAAGTGGGAAGCATGGAGCGTATTCTCTTCTTTATTCTCCTCATCACCGACCTAAGACTTGTATACCTCTAACTTTACTATCATGTTCAGTAATCCTTATTTGTTTCGACTTGAGTACATTTCAGATATTTTCATGTATGCTTTAATTTTCAATGTTTTTGTGTGATTGACAGCTTCCAAGGATAAAGATCGTAATGTCGGAGTTTGGGTAGTAAGAATGTACATAAATAGAAGAAGAAGAAGCTTAAGATCAAAATGCACAATTCACTATTGAGTATGGATGCATACACAAGTGATGCTTCGATGGTCTTAAATGTATTCACACACATCAGTATTGAAATATACTAACAAATCTCTATAGTAAACAAGAGACCAACTCTCATGTATAAGGATAGAGATTCATGCTTATGTGATAGGTGGTTCACATGGTTTCTTCTCCATTGAGACATTTTTTATGTGAGTTATACATATGGATATGCAAGTGTGATCCTATGGTGATAGAGTATTATTTATAGTCTCTTGTTACATTGCTAGTCTATTGGACTGCCTCGGTTTGATGGCACTAACTTTTCGAGCTGGAAAAATCAGATGTGGAATACATTGGTTCGTGCAGGGTTACACATGTATGTGCATAGAGATGCACAAAGGCCTCCTAACATGCCCAACCAGGTATGGATGGATATGGATGCATTGGCTAACTCCACTATCCGATTACAACTTGTGGATTCTATATATGAGTCTGTTATGTATGAGGAGACAAGTAGTGCATTATGGCAGAGACGACATGATATGTATGCGAGTCCATTGACTCATGTGAGACATAGCTCACATCAACAGCTTCGATGTTAGCACTGTGGTTGTGAGGGCCATATTCAACAACATTGCTTCAAGCGTATGTGACAACGATGTCAGAGATATGCATGTGATGCAGGTCAGGTAGTGGTTTCAGGAGAGTCTATGGCAGTTGATTATGCCACTGATGGTGATATCACTTTCTCCTATGGTTCATCTCACGATTCCTCTTGTTCATTGGATAGCACACACATGCCTTGGTTACTTGATGCATTAAGCACTTTTCATGTTACACCACATCGTGAGTGGCTTTGTTGATTCTCATGTAAGAGTCGTGGATGTGTGCACTTGCCTGATGGTACGACATATGACATTGAGGGTGCAGGAGATGTATGCCTTATGCTACCTAGTGGAGCATCACTTATGCTCAGATATGTACATTATGTGCCTTCATTCCCTATGAGCTTGATTTGAGTTAGCCAATTACAGGAGAGCAGATGTTATGCATTCCTTGGTGAGCATCATTTTCAATTGCAATTGGGATAGCTTATGCTTGTCAAAGGTGCTAGGATTGGGCATAGGTATCCATTGTAGGTACTTCATGTGAGAGACAGTCTCCTCTCAAAGGGAGTTCAGCCTTATGTGCACTGTGAGACTCATCATGTCTGATTTTGTTTACCTACACATAGGTCTGTTCAGTCTTATGTGCGATGTGAGACTCGTCATGTCTCATTTTATCTACCTACACATAGGTCTATTGACATTCATGATGCACATATATGGTAGGATTCAGATGCTCAGATGGATGCATATGTAGAGCATGTTTTGGATGCTAATGATGCTTATATAGAGCATGATTTTATTGATCATGTGGATGCTCTTATGGAGCACACTTGGGATGATGAGCTGGATGCTTTAGAGCATGATGTGGTTGCTCATGTAGAGCATTGTGATGATACTCAATTAGAGTTTGATCATTAGTTTGATCTTGGTGTTGATGTTGTGCAGTTAGCTCATGTGGAGCATAATGATACACTTGGTGTGGTAGAGAAGGATAGCTCTTATGATACACAATGTATGCCAGAGCATACTAGCTCTCAAGGTGCACATCTAGACACATCCTTAGTTGATAGGATGACTGTTGACTTAGCAATCATGCAGTCATTCTTGGATTCACTCATGCCAGATGCTGACACACATATGTCAGGACATGTTGGTCTTGATGATGGTGCTTTGGATGCATTGGATACAAGCATGGCTAAAATACTTAGGTTAGCTAGGATAGCACATGTTTCGTCAGCATTCGAGAGACTAATGTACGAGTTGTTATGCTCAAGACCAGACATTGTAGTTGCTATTGGAGCATTTTCACTTGGAGTTGTGAGTCATTCAATGTTTGACATAGGCATAGAGTGAGTGGGAGCTTTGTAGGAACTTCATCAGTTCTTGCATCAATCATATGTGAGTTCGACTCTTATCGATATGAGCCTAGAGCAGTTTGAGGTGCATGGATACACCTTGTTCGAGGTAGTTGGTGTAGGCTGATCTGTATGGGTTGAGATCCAGACTCTTCCTATGCATTATTGTATAGTTCTACATCATTCTTTATATGTGTTACCACTTATGGTCGCATTGACCCTTAAGTGGGAGATTGTCCGGGATGTAAGGATCATGTGATCTTACCCCCATATTCATATATATACATCATTTATAAAGCATTGCCTCAATGGAGATCATTATGTAGTTTTTGAGGCTCCCACACATATGTGCGCATCTCTCCTCTTCTCTCTCTCCCTCCATCTCCTCCTTGCTCCTCTTGTTCTGCACACCAAAGCCCTTCAATATTTCCATGACCAAAAGTCTTACCATCTCAACCCTACAAGTTGGGGGAATAGGCCCCTAGGACCCCATAGAAGGGGGCAAGCCCCCCCTCTACACTCCTCCCATTAAGCTTCTATGGGGAAAGTGTGCGGCACCACAAGGCCTTTATTTTTGCCTTGAATGGCAACCCAACGGTCCAAAATTGTATGCCCTACCTAAGCTAATGGCTAGGCTCACAAAGATCATCTATTACCATCAACAATCACACATAGACCTCATCTAACTTGGAAGTTGGGGTTCCACAAATGTTTGGGATCTCACAATGGCTTCTCTTCATAATGGTGGCCTTACAAATTAGAACACCATGGATCATTTTTTGTCTTTTGACAGTGGAGTATTGAGTATATCTAACACTCCCCCCCTCAATGTCCACCCTGTGGTGAAATACCTCCTTGATCCAATGCCAATCTTTGGAAAGTGTCGATAACGTTTCTCTCTCCCAAAAGCCTTGGTGAAGATGTTTGCTCCAATTTCTTTAGTTGGCCAATAGCTTATCTCCACGACCCCATCAATCAACTCACACACATAGTGATACTGAATTTCCAAATGTGCATGGAAAACAGGATTCTTGGCGATGGCCATGCAACTTTGGTTGTCACACTTCAACCATGTATCCTTTTTTTCTTATATTCCTAGGTTCCATAGGATCCTCCTCACCGATGCTGCTTCACATGCTACAACACATGCTTCTATGTACTTAATTTTAGAAGAAGCTGATGCTATAGTCGGTTGTTTCTTACTGATCAAAGAGAAAATCCCTCATCCTAAAGAAAAGCAATGTCCAAAAAATGATTTTTTGGTACAAATATCTCATGCCCAATCTAAATCACCGTATCTAATTAGATGTGATCCTTCTTCATAAAGAAAACCATAATCAGTGGTTGCTTTCACATACCTAAGTATCCGCATGCATGCCTTCTAATGAGTTTGGCAGTAAAGAATATGCTTACTACTCCAACATAATAAGAGATATATGGTCTACTATTGCACATGTAGATGAGACTTCCAACTAATTTCTTGTATCTTCCCATATCCACTGGAGCTGAAGTCTCTTCAATACATAATTTTGTGTTGATCTCCATAGCTGCATAAATTTCCTTGCAACCCTCCATGTTGAATGCCTTTAATATTTGTCTTGCATACTTTTGTTGAGAGATGAAAATCTTCCTTGGTTTCTACCAAACTTTGAGGCCTAAGCAATAATGCATTTAGCCCAAATCTATCGTTTCAAATTATGAATGGAAGGCATCTTTCATTTGTTGAAGAAGAGCATCATTGTTTCTTGTAATCACAAGGTATCTACATAGAGTACAAGCAAAATTCTCTTCCCTCATCTCTTTAGAACATACAAGTTAGCATCAGAAGCACATCTTTTGAACCCTAGATCTAAGAGCTACTTATCTATCCGTTGGTACCATGCTCTAGGGGCTTGTTTTAGCCCACATAATTCCTTCTTCATCTTACATACCTTGTTCTATGAATGAGGAGCCTCAAACCCTGGTGGTTGAGACACATAAAGCTCCTCCTTGAGGTCTCCATTGAGGAACACTGATTTGACATTCATGTGCTAGACTGGCCATCGCTTATGTATAGCCACAACTAGTACTACTTGGATAGTAGTCATCCTTGTAATCAGGGCAAATGATTCACACAAGTCAATGCCTTCAGCTTGTGAGTAGCCATGTGTAACATCAAAATAGAAATTAACTCTTCAAAATTTAAGGCATTTGTATTGCCTTTCATCATCAACCAAAGAGTAGAACCAAAACTTCAATAACAATCAAGAAGCCCATTGAGAATAGTCTACACAATTGAATTGTTTGGCAAACTTTCATGTATAGTAATCAGTTGCTCTTTGAGATCTTCCATCTTTGTAAGAAAAATTTCCATATAATTGTCTTCATTCATATGCTTGCTCTCCAATTGTTTTTAAAGGTAGAAAACATGATCCTCATTTCATGCCTAATACAATGTAGTAAGAGTATACATTATGGGTTCAAAACAATATAGCTAGTCTCATGAAAACATAGTAACGGAGTTAATTTTCTCATACGCAGGAAGCTAGTAGAATAATAGTTTTACAGATCACCATAGAACAATATCAAAGCTCATCATATATGAGATTCTATGTTCTATGAGTTAGGATTGATGCATAGAAATATGTGATTGAAGCACATTATTTTTCTTGGTCTATGTCATATATAATGTGTATTTTTCAAGGAAAAGAACAAATGCTCTTTTGATGGGCCCCGAAAAACATACAAATTTAAGAAAACGATAATTTCATAATGGTCGTGTTTGTTAATGAGGATCATAAAATGAGAATAAATTGAACTTTCTAGGTATTCAAGCATGTATTTATTGTACATATTCGCATGGGACTTTGTGTTTTCCTTTCTTTTGGATCTCGTTCGAGGATTATAAGAGAGCTTTTTTATATGATTTTTTATACATATGCATATCGAGATCCATGAATAAGGTTAAGTCATACCTATGGCAATGGAGGATGGCTTAAAAGGTAGTTAAAGATTTCTCCATTTCTCATGTTGACTTAGGTTCAAGTAATGGAAAAGATATCTTAGTAAGCATCACTCGATCAAGATCAATGCCCCTCAATTCACTTGATAGCCACATTCAGTCATCTTGAACACAGATTTCCTAGGTTTTACAAATGTGGTTGAACTTTGACTTTGTGGTTGATGAAGCCACTATATGTTTTATCACACAACATATACAAAAGTGTTAGATGACCATTTATCCTTTCACATAGATACTAACAATAAAACTTTGCCAATCTAAATGATCCCAATGCCCTCGAGGTTCATTTGACTTCACATGGGCATGAGGTGCATTCAGCCATGCTTTTGGTGGGCCTTCAAATTGGAGTTCTATTGAGTATGGAATATCCAAAAATAGATAATCCATTAGGGTAATGGACGCATATACAAGTGAGGAAAAAAAAGTGTTTTGATGGTCTTAAGTGTGTTCACACAAATCGCTATTGAAATATACTAGCAAATCTCTACACTATATAAGAGGCCGACTCTCATGTATAAAGAAGTGCCAAAAAAATGTGGACTAACACCAATCTACTAAAGGAAATAAGTCCAAAGATTTTCAAAAGGATCTAAACTTCCCAAGAGGTAAACCTTTTGTGAAAAGGTCTAGAACATTATCTTGTCAGCCTACCTGATTGATCTCTCTATTTGAGAGTTTTCATGACATAACATTCCAATATGCTTATTGGAAGCATGGAAAATTGGGTTCCTTGCAATTTCCAATGTGATCTGGCTGTCGGTAAATATAGTGGTGACAAAGTTTTGACCAATACAAATCATCCATAAGGCATCTGAACACACACACTCAATAGTGACTACGAGAGGTTCCCTTTACTTATCTCACAACTAGAACTGGCGACAATGGGTTGTGTCTTGTTCAACCAAGATGTGCATGATATATCAACCTTGTTCTCTGAATGCGGAGCCTCAAACCCTGGTGGTTGAGACACATATACCTCCTCCTTGAGGTCTCCATTGAAGAACACAGATTTGTCATTCATGTGCTGGACTGGCCATCGCTTATGTACAGCCATAGCTAGTACTACTCGGAAAGTATTCATCCTTGTAGTTGGGGCAAATGATTCACAAAAATCAATGCCTTCAGCTTGTGAGTATCCCTGTGTAGCAAGCCTTGCTTTGTACTTTTCTAGAGTACCATCAACCTTGTTCTTTAGCTTCCAGACCCACTTGGTGCCAATGACTTTACGCTTATGGGGTCGATCCACTAGCTCCCAAGTTCTAGTCTTCATGATATTGTTGTATTCTATTTCCATGGAAGCTCTCCAATTCGGATTGTGTAGTGCCTCTTCCACATTGGTTGGTTCCTTTTCTTGTTCTTGGATGAGCTCAGCCATCAGGGCTATGTTTACAATATGGGTGCTTGCCCATCTCTATTACTCTACTCTCCATGATCACCTCAGTCCATGTGCAACCTGTTCTATTGACTGTGGGATGGGGTTTGCAGAATCATAGAGCTACCTCACCCAACAGGACAATGGCTTTTCCGCTTGGGTGACAATAGGTTGGTGACTTTCAGACTCATCATATGTAGATGTTCCTTCCTTCTCTTGTGTAGAAAGGATAGCCCTTGGTGACTTTCTTTTGGATCTCGTTCAAGGATGTATTCTTGATTTGAAGAGACATTATGTGCGATGTAAATGGAGTAGAAAATTATTGAGCAAAAATATGTGATAAATATGAGATGATTTTTTTATAGAGATGCATATCGAGATCCATGAATAAGGCAATGGAGGATGACTTAAAAGTTAGTTGAAGATGACATAAAATGTATTTCTCCATTTCTTATCTTGACATAGGTTCAAATAAGGGAAGAGATATCTCAATAAACATCATTCGATCAAGATACATGCCCCTCATTTCACTTGATAGCCACATTTAGTCACCCTGAACATAGATTTCTTAGGTCTTACAAATATGATCAAACTTCGAGTTTGTGGTTGACTACACCACTACATGTCTTAATTGACCACAACACTATATGTCTTATTACAGAACATATACAAAAGTGTTTGATGAGGTTTGACCTTTCACATGGAGCCTAACAATAACACTTTGCCGATTCAAATGCCCTCGAGGTTCTTCATGATATTGTTACCAATGACTTTATGCTTAGGAGGTCAATCCACTAGCTCCCAAGTTCCATTCTTCATGATATTGTTGTATTTTATTTGCATGGTAGCCCTCCAATTCGGATTGTGTAGTGCCACTTCCACATTGGTTGGTTGCTTTTCTTGTTCTTGGATGAGTTTAGCCATCAGGGCTATGTTTACAATATGGGTGCTTGCCCATCTCTATTCCTCTACTCTCCATGATCACCTCAGTCCATCTGCAACCTGTTCTATTGATTGTGGGATGGGGTTTGCAGAATCATAGAGCTACCTCACCCAACAGGACAATGGCTTTTCCGCTTGGGTGACAATAGGTTGGTGACTTTAAGAATCATCATATGAAGATGTTCCTTCCTTCTCTTGTGTAGAAAGGATAGTCCTTGGTGACTTTCTTTTGGATCTCGTTCAAGGATGTATTCTCGATCTGAAGAGACATTATGTGCGATGTAAATGGAGTAGAAATTTATTGAGCAAAAATATGTGATAAATATGAGATGATTTTTTATAGAGACGCATATCGAGATCCATGAATAATGCAATGGAGGATGACTTAAAAGTTAGTTAAAGATGACATAAAATGTATTTCTCCATTTCTTATGTTGACATAGGTTCAAATAAGGGAAGAGATATCTCAATAAACATCACTCGATCAAGATACATGCCCCTTATTTCACTTGATAGCCACATTTAGTCACCTTGAACAGAGATTTCCTAGGTCTTACAAATATGATAGAACTTAGAGTCAGTGGTTGACCATGCCACTACATGTCTTAGTTGACCACGCCACTATATGTCTTATTACAAAACATATACAAAAGTGTTGATGAGGGTTTGACCTTTCACATGGACACTAACAATAACACTTTGCCGATTAAAATGCTTCCAATGCCCTCGAGGTTCTTCACCTTCACGTGGGCATGAAGTGCATTCGACCACGCTTTTGGTGGGCCTTCAAATCGGAGTTCCAACTACGCTTCGAGGTGTTAGCGTTTAATCATTTTCTGCTTGGCTTATCAAGTGGGCAGCATGGAGCATATTCTCTTCTTTATTCTCCTCGCGTACCTCCTCATCACCGACCTCAGACTTGTATACATATTTGTAGGCAAAACTGATACCGTTTGAAATTTGTATGCTTTAATTTTGATTGTTTTTGCATCATGACCTGTTGTGTGTGAAAGTTTCCAAGGTAAGAACAAATGCCCTTTTCATGGGCGTCAAACAACATACGAATTCCACATGATGAGAAATTCATAATCATAGAGTGTGCTATTATTTATAAAGATCGTAATGTTGGAGTTTGGGTAGTAAGAATGCATACAAATACCATGAGCAAGAGGAAGCTTAAGATCATAACAAACAATTCACTACTGAGTATGCAATATCCAAAAATAAATAATACATTAGGCTTATGGACGTATATACAACTGAGGGAAAAATCCTTTTTAAAAAATTGAAAAAAAAGTGCCTCGATGGTCTTCAGCATGTTCACACACATTAGTAGTGAAATACACTAACAAATGTCTATGGTAAACAAAAGGCCGACTCTCATGCATAAGGAAACGCCAACCAATGTGGAGTAAGACCAATCCACTTGAGGAAGTAAGACCAAGGTTTTGAAAAAGGATTTAAACTTCTTAAGAGGTAAAGCTTTTGTGAAAAGATCTAGAACATTATCTTGTGTGGCTTGCCAAATTGATCTCTCTGTTTGAGAGTCTACATAACATAATGATAATACATCACAATGTGCTTAGTGCAAGCATGGAAAATTGGGCTCCTTACGATTTCCAATGTGATCTGATTGTCAATAATATGGTGGTGACAAAGGCTTGACCAACACAAATCATACACAAGGCATCTGAACCACACACACTCAATAGTAGCTATGATATCTTCCCTTAATTTAACCTCAAAACTAAAAATGACCACAGTGGGTTGCATCTTGTTCAGCTAAGATGTGCATGAGATATCAAGCTCATACAAAGTCCACTTGTGGACACATGATTTTTATGAAAACCAACCTAAATAGAGTTAAAAGAATTATGTAAATATTGTAGTATTGATCCTTTCATTGGATAAAACAACCGAGGCAATAGACAAAATGTTTGATTGAGTTATGCATACATGGATAAGGAATTCAATAGCTTGATAGAGAATAACATCAAATGCATCTCACACATCATGACAGTCAACCTTAAACCTTTTTTCATGGGAGTTGCGCTGGGTCTATAGTCCTTAAGGACAAAACATTTCAATAGAGTATCAATGTATTTTGTTTGACACAAAGCAATACCTCTCTCAACTTGCATAAATTGAATGCCCAAATAAATAATGATGCAAACACCCCAAACTTGCCACTTCAAAAGACACATGCATATCAGCATTAAGAAATGGACATCTCATTAGGACCAATGAACACCATGCTCAACAACGTTAAAAAAAAATTATTAGATGCACATTATCTACGCAGTTTACATCCAACTAGCTTTCAATATACTAGCAAATCTCTACACTATTGAAATATACTAGCAAATCTCTACAATAAACAAGAGGCCAACTCTCATTTATAAGGAAGTGCCAACCAATATGTACTAAGACCAATCCACTAAAGAAAGTAAGTCCAAAGTTTCTCAAAAGGATCCAAACTTCTAAAGATGTAAAGTTTTTGTGAAAAGGTATAGAACATTATCTTGTGTGGCTTGCCTAATTGATTTCACTATTTGAGAGTCTTCATGACATAACGATACTACATTCCAATGTGCTTAGTGCAAGAGATACAAAACAGTCGGAAAAATATATGATCCGGCAATATCTCCATGAACAAAACTCCTATCATCTCGGCCCTATATGGGTGGGGGAATAGGGCCCCTAGACCCCAGAGAAGGGGGCAAGCCCCCGCTCTGCACTCCCCCCCTTAAGCCTCTATGGGGAAACCACATTGTGCCACAAGGCCTTTATTTTTGCCTTGAATGGCAACCAAATAGCGTGGAAGTTTATGCCCTACCTAACCTAATGGTTAGGCTCACAAAGGTCATCTATTACCATCAATGATCACATGTACACCTTATCTAACTTGGAAGTAAGGGGTCCACAAATGTTCCGACTCTTGCAATGGCTTCTCCTCATAATGGGGGCCTTACAACTTGAAACACTATGGATCATTTGTGTTCACTTGAAGATGGAGTATTGAGTATATCTAACACCCCCCTGAATGTGCACCCTGTGATGAACTACCTCCTTGGTCCAATGCCAAGCTTTGGAAAGTGTCGATGAAGTTGTTCTCTCCCAAAAGCCTTGGTGAAGATGTCTACTCCATTTTCTTTAGTTGGAGAATAGCTTATCTATGTGACTCCTCTCTGCGATGGCCATTCAACTTTGGCTGGCACACTTCAACCCTGTAGCCTTCTATCCTTGTATTCCTATGTGCCATAGGATCCTGCTCAGCCATACTACTCCACATGTTGCAACACATGACGCTTTGTACTCACCTTGAGTAGAAGATAATGCTATAGATGGTTGCTTCTTACTGATCCAAGAGAAAATCACTGATCCTAAAGAAAAGCAAAGTTCCAAAAACTAATTTTTTGGTATCAATATCTCATGCACAATCTAAGTCATAGAATCCAACCAGATATGATCTTTCTTCATAAAGAATACCATAATCACTCGTTCCTTTCACATACTTGAGTATCCGCATGCATACCTTATATTGAGTTTGGAAATAGAGAACCTACTTACTACTCCAATAGCATAAGAGATATCTAGTCTGCTATTGCACAAGGAAATGAGACTTCATTAATTTCCTATATCTTTCAATATCCAATGGATGTGGAGTATCTTCAATAGGTAATTTTGTGTTGATCTCCATAGGTGTAGAAATTTCCTTGTAACCCTCCATGTCAAATGCCTTAAATATTTTTCTTGAATACTTTTGTTGAGAGATGAAATCTTCCCTCGTTCCTACCAAACTTCAAGGCCTAAGCAATAATGCATTAAGCCCAAGTCTATCATTTCGAATTTTTAAGTCAAGACATCTTTCATTCGTTGAAGAAGAGTATCATCATTTCTTGTAATCACAAGGTCATCTATGTAGAGTACAAGCACAATTCTCTTCCTGCATCTGTTTAGAACATACAAGTTAGCATCAGAAGCACATCTTTTGAACCCTAGATCCAAGAGATACTTATCTATCCATTGGTACCATGCTCTAGGGGCTTGTTTCAACCCATATAATGCCTTCTTCATCTTACATACCTTATTCTCTAAATGGGGAGCCTCAAGCCCTGGTGGTTGAGACACATATACCTCCTCCTTGAGGTCTCCATTGAGGAACGCTGATTTGACATCCATGTGCTAGACTAGCCATCGCTTATGTACAGCCATAGCTAGTACCACTCAGATAGTAGTCATCTTTGTAGTCGGGGAAAATGATTCACAAAAGTCAATGCCTTCAACTTGTGAGTAGCCCTGTGTACCAAGTCTTGCTTTTTACTTTTCCAGAGTACCATCAACCTTGTACTTTAGCTTCCAAACCCACTTGGTGCGAGTGACTTTATGTTTAGTGGGTTAATCCGCCAACTCCCAAGTTCCATTCTTCATGATATTGTCGTATTCTATTTGCATGGAAACCCTCCAATTTACATTGTGTAGTGCCTCTTCCACATTGCTTGGTTCCTTTGTTTGTTCTTGAACAAGCTCAACCATCAAGGCTATGTTTACAATATGGGTGCTTGCCCATCTCTGTTCCTCTATTCTCCATGATCACCTCGGTCAATCTGCAACCTCTTCTATTGACTATGGGATGGGGTTTGCAGAATCATAGAGCTACCTCACCCAACGTGCAATGGATTTTCCACTTGGGTGACGATAGGTTGGTGACTTGAATACTCAACATCTGAAGATGTTTCTTCCTTCTCTTGTGTAGAAAGGGTAGCTCTTGGTGACTTTCTTTTGGATCTTGTTCAAGGATGTATTCTCTATCTAAAGAAACATTATGTGCGATGGTAATGGAGTAGAAAAATATTGAGCAAAAATATGTGATAAAGAGAGCTTATATGAGATTATTTTTTATACATATGCATGTCGAGATCCATGAATAAGGCAATGGAGGATGAGTTAAAAGGTAGTTAAAGAAGTTTTATTGGCCTATACTTCATAATTACTTCCTAGAATAGGTGCTTAAGAGCACCAAATGCTAGGTCAATAAAGCTAAAATGTTGAGGATGGTGGACTACTCCACCCATTGGATATCCCCAATGAGAACTGGGAGAGTAATTCCATGGATTTCATAGTAAAATTACCTAAGACACAGATAGGGAACGACTCAATCTGGGTAATTGTGGATAGGTTAACCAAAATGGAAAGGTCTATTCTAGCATGTAGTAGTGAAGACACTTGAGTTGGCTAGGTTATTTGTAGAGAACCTATACCAGTTATATGGTCTTCCTTTGGACATTGTTTTTTATTGGGATAGGAAGTCTACTAGCCACTTTTAGAGAGCAATCTTCAAAAGGTTGGATACTAAAATTAGCATGAGCATGGCCGAACATCCATAGTCAAATGGGCAAGCAGAGAGGGTTAGCCAAATCCTAGAGGATATGCTTCAAGCATATGTGAATGAAAGGAAAACTAATTTGGATGAGTACTTACCTATAGTAGAGTTTGCATATAATAGTGCCAAGCACTCTTCCACTGGCATAGTCCATTTATGCTTATGCATAGGTTTAAACCAAGAGCTCCTTATGTAGTAGGATTGCGACATGAGAAATTCCAAGCAATAAAGGACTTCTTGGAAGAGATGAATGATATGCTTAGGCTTGCTAAGGACAGCATTAGGAGAGCTCAAGACAGGGCTAGAGCTTATGCTGAGTCTCAAAGGAGAGACATCAACTTTGAGGTAGGAGAGAAAGTCTATCTTAGAGTTCCCTCTAGGTCCAAAACCATGAAGATGGGACCTTGTCCAAAACTATCTCCTAGATATTGTGGACCTTTCCCAATACTTAAGAGAATAGGAACGATGGCATACCAACTCCAACTTCCTGAGAATATCCAAATCCATCCAGTACTTCATGTTAGCCAACAAGCTTGGGTGAATCTAACAACTTCATTCCATATAGTGAGGTAGTAGAGTCTATCTCTATTCCCACATGATCTTGAGAGCATACTACACACTCAAGAAAAATGGATGAGGAGTCACTAATATAAAAAGTGTATGTTAAAGTGGAAAGGTAGTTCAAAAGATAGTGCTACTTGGGAGCAGGTTAGCACCATTTAGAGACATCCTCGTGATTTTGGATTCTCCTCACCAGAGTCTTCTTAAGAAAAAGGATACAGGGAAACATCACGACGACATGACCATGTACATTGGATACATGGGATTTAGTGGGAGTACTATTCCATTAATTTTCTTGTTATATGAGGACCTTCCAATATCATTTTTTAGGACAAAAATGAAATTAAGGAGAAAGAAGTGTTACATGGGAGCATTGGCTAATGGATCGTGAGAACCACCCCTTAGGTCCTAGTAGATGGGCTCACACATGAGTGTCATGTGGCACTCATGTGTGAAGCCATTTGCAAGCTCCACATGATAGAGTAGAGAGAATAAGTGGATGCTTTGTTATGTTGTAGGATGCTTCTTTTGATCCCATCCTTGGGTCTCTTTCGTTAGGGTGTGTTACTAGGTTGTGCTCCCTCAATATTTGAAGATTCAAAGCTGTTGGATCAAAATAGTCATCCATCTTAGTTTGAATATTGAACTTATTATCGAATTGAGTAGCTAATGTTGCTAATCTATGTACTCATAACCAAGGTCAATAAAATAGTTGTTGTCAAGAATCCCCCGACTTGAACATGCCACATTTTAAGGCTTTGAGGGACCTAATAGGATTGTTAATGTGTTATAAGTTTGGAAGAGTATAGTTGGTCTTGGGAACACATAGTAGAGGAGTTAGTCATGTTGGGTGTGTGTAGAAGTGTGAGAGACACACGAGAAGCACACACAAGGAGCACAAACATAGCAAGACACAAGGAGAAGATGAATGGTTGAAATAGCTCTCTCTATTGATGATGAACTAAACTGAAGTAAGAGCTAAATAGCATTCCTAAGTACAAAGTACCACCACATATGAGTGAATCATGTATGTGGTAACATGGGGGAAAAACCTCTAGGTAGCACTAGAGTAAAAAGTACCCATGTAGGGAAAACGTTCACATCAAAGCTACTCAAGGAACACATAAGTGTAACAAACCCCCCTGGAGCAAATGATGTGAACACATTCACGGAGTGACAGATCAGCCCCCACAAGGTAATAAGTCTAAAGTTTTGCGAAAAGTTTCAAACTTTTCCCATGAAAGAGCTTTGGTAAATATGTTTGCCACATTATCTTGTGTAGGCACATATACCAAATCAATATCTCCTGCATGAATGCACTCTCTCACATAGTGATAATGCACCTCAATATGTTTGGTCCGTGCATGAAACACTGGGTTTCGTGCAACAGCCAAGGCACTCTGACTATCAGTGAGAATATGCATAGCAGCATCAATCTCCATGCAAAGATCCATCAATAGGTGTCTCAGCCATATACACTCCACTGTAGCTATGAAAACTTCCTTGTAGTTAGCTTCACAACTCCATGTCGCCACTATAGGTTGGTTCTTACTCAACCAAGATATGCATGAGTCTCGAAGGAAAAAGCAATTACCACTAGTGGACATGCGAGTATCATAACAACCAACCCAATCAATATCTATAAAACCATGCAAGCATGGTTGAACATCTCTGCCATAAAAGAGAACTAAGCTCAAAGTCCCTCTGAGATATCTAAACACACGTTTTGCCACTTGCCAATGCTTAGTGCCAGGGCTATGCATGAATCGACTCAACTTGGAAACTGTGTACTGTATATCTATCCTTGCGTTGCGTGCATATATAAGACATCCCACAGCTTGTTGATAAAGAGAAGTGTCAAATGCATCACTGGAATCCTTGACTGAGAACCTGAATCCTGTCTCAACTCGTGTGGACACTGGCTTGCAATCCTCAAAGTCAAAATGTTGAAGTAGTTTTTCAACATATTTTGCTTGATGCATACCAATCCCCCCCTCAACAGATACAAATTGGATGCCAAGATAGTAGCTCAAAAGACCAAGATAAGTGACATCAAAAGTATGCTACAAATCAACCATAAGAATGTCAAGTTTTGCATCACATGACCCAGTCAACAGTATGTCATCGACATGAATCATAGAGCTGCCTCACCCAACCTGCAATGGATTTTCCACTTGGGTGACGATAGGTTGGTGACTTGAATACTCATCATCTGAAGATGTTTCCTCCTTCTCTTGTGTAGCAAGGGTAGCTCTTGGTGACTTTCTTTTGGATCTTGTTCAAGGATGTATTCTCTATCTAAAGAGACATTATGTGCGATGGTAATGGAGTAGAAAAATATTGAGCAAAAATATGTGATAAAGAGAGCTTATATGAGATTATTTTTTATACATATGCATGTCGAGATCCATGAATAAGGCAATGGAGGATGAGCTAAAAGGTAGTTAAAGAAGTTTTACTGGCCTATACTTCATAAGTACTTCCTAGAATATGTGCTTAAGAGCACCAAATGCTAGGTCAATAAAGCTAAAATGTTGAGGATGGTGGACTACTCCACCCATTGGATATCCCCAATGAGAACTAGGAGAGTAATTCCATGGATTTCATAGTAGAATTACCTAAGACACAGATAGGGAACGACTCAATCTGGGTAATTGTGGATAGGTTAACCAAAATGGAAAGGTCTATTCTAGCATGTAGTAGTGAAGACACTTGAGTTGGCTAGGTTATTTGTAGAGAACCTATACCAGTTATATGGTCTTCCTTTGGACATTGTTTTTTATTGGGATAGGAAGTCTACTAGCCACTTTTAGAGAGCAATCTTCAAAAGGTTGGATACTAAAATTAGCATGAGCATGGCCTAACATCCACAGTCAAATGGGCAAGCAGAGAGGGTTAACCAAATCCTAGAGGATATGCTTCAAGCATATGTGAATGAGAGGAAAACTAATTGGGAAGAGTACTTACCTATAGTAGAGTTTGCATATAATAGTGCCAAGCACTCTTCCACTGGCATAGTCCATTTATGCTTATGCATAGGTTTAAACCAAGAGCTCCTTATGTAGTAGGATTGCGACATGAGAAATTCCAAGCAATAAAGGACTTCTTGGAAGAGATGAATGATATGCTTAGGCTTGCTAAGGACAGCATTAGGAGAGCTCAAGACAGGGCTAGAGCTTATGCTGACTCTCAAAGGAGAGACATCAACTTTGAGGTAGGAGAGAAAGTCTATCTTAGAGTTCCCTCTAGGCCTGAAACCATGAAGATGGGACGTTGTCCAAAACTATCTCCTAGATATTGTGGACCTTTCCCAATACTTAAGAGAATAGGAACGATGGCATACCAACTCCAACTTCCTGAGAATATCCAAATCCATCCAGTACTTCATGTTAGCCAACAGGCTTGGGTGAATCTAACAACTTCATTCCATATAGTGAGGTAGTAGAGTCTATCTCTATTCCCACATGATCTTGAGAGCATACTACACACGCAAGAAAAATGGATGAGGAGTCACTAATATAAAAAGTGTATGTTAAAGTGGAAAGGTAGTTCAAAAGATAGTGCTACTTGGGAGCAGGTTAGCACCATTTAGAGACATCTTCGTGATTTTGGATTCTCCTCACCAGAGTCTTCTTAAGAAAAAGGATACAGGGAAACATCACGACGACATGACCATGTACATTGGATACATGGGATTTAGTGGGAGTACTATTCCATTAATTTTCTTGTTATATGAGGACCTTCCAATATCATTTTTTAGGACAAAAATGAAATTAAGGAGAAAGAAGTGTTACATGGGAGCATTGGCTAATGGATGGTGAGATCCACCCCTTAGGTCCTAGTAGATGGGCTCACACATGAGTGCCATGTGGCACTCATGTGTGAAGCCATTTGCAAGCTCCACATGATAGAGTAGAGAGAATAAGTGGATGCTTTGGTATGTTGTAGGATGCTTCTTTTGATCCCATCCTTGGATCTCTTTCGTTAGGGTGTGTTACTAGGTTGTGCTCCCTCAATATTTGAAGATTCAAAGCTGTTGGATCAAAATAGTCATCCATCTTAGTTTGAATATTGAACTTATTATCGAATTGAGTAGCTAATGTTGCTAATCTATGTACTCATAACCAAGGTCAATAAAATAGGTGTTGTCAAGAATCCCCCGACTTGAACATGCCACATTTTAAGGCTTTGAGGGACCTAATAGGATTGTTAATGTGTTATAAGTTTGGAAGAGTATAGTTGGTCTTGGGAAAACATAGTAGAGGAGTTAGTCATGTTGGGTGTGTGTAGAAGTGTGAGAGACACACGCGAAGCACACACAAGGAGCACAAACATAGCAAGACACAAGGAGAAGATGAATGGTTGAAATAGCTCTCTCTATTGATGATGAACTAAACTGAAGTAAGAGCTAAATAGCATCCCTAAGTACAAAGTACCACCACATATGAGTGAATCATGTATGTGGTAACATGGGGGAAAAACCTCTAGGTAGCACTAGAGTAAAAAGTACCCATGTATAGGGAAAACGTTCACATCAAAGCTACTCAAGGAACACATAACTATAACAAACCCCCTTGGAGCAAATGATGTGAACACATTCACGGAGTGACAGATCAGCCCCCACAAGGTAATAAGTCTAAAGTTTTGCGAAAAGTTTCAAACTTTTCTCATGAAAGAGCTTTGGTAATTATGTTTGCCACATTATCTTGTGTAGGCACATATACCAAATCAATATCTCTTGCATGAATGCACTCTCTCACATAGTGATAATGCACCTCAATATGTTTGGTCTGTGCATGAAACACTAGGTTTCGTGCAACAGCCAAGGCACTCTGACTATCAGTGAGAATATGCATAGCAGCATCAATCTCCATGCAAAGATCCATCAATAGGTGTCTCAGCCATATACACTCCACTGTAGCTATGAAAACTTCCTTGTAGTTAGCTTCACAACTCCATGTTGCCACTATAGGTTGGTTCTTACTCAACCAAGATATGCATGAGTCTCGAAGGAAAAAGCAATTACCACTAGTGGACATGCGAGTATGATAACAACCAGCCCAATCACTATCTATCAAAGCATGCAAGCATGGTTGAACATCTCTGCCATAAAAGAGAACTAAGCTCAAAGTCCCTCTGAGATATCTAAACACACGTTTTGCCACTTGCCAACACTTAGTGCCAGGGCTATGCATGAATCGACTCAACTGGGAAACTGTGTACTGTATATCTATCCTTGTGTTGCTTGCATATATAAGACATCCCACAGCTTGTTGATAAAGAGAAGTGTCAAATGCATCACTGGAATCCTTGACTGAGAACCTAAATCCTGTCTTAACTCGTGTGGAAACTGGCTTGCAATCCTTAAAGTCAAAATGTTGAAGTAGTTTTTCAACATATTTTGCTTGATGCATACCAATCCCCCCCTCAACACATACAAATTGGATGCCAAGATAGTAGCTCAAAAGACCAAGATAAGTGACATCAAAAGTATGCTACAAATCAACCATAAGAATGTCAAGTTTTGCATCACATGACCCAGTCAAGAGTATGTCATCGACATAAAGAACAAGCACTATAAGATCAGCCCCATTTTTGCATACATAGAGTGTGCTTTCAATCGGACTACATGTGAAGCCAAGAGCAATCAAATGCTTATTTTGTCATACCGTGCACGTGGAGCTTTCTTGAGAGCATACAAGGCTTTATGCAAGTGACAAACCATATGCTCTTTCCTTTCATAGCAAACACAAGGGGTTGTTTCACATAGATCTCTTGTTGCAAATCACCATTCAATAAGGCTAGTTTTATGTCCAACTGATGCACTTTCCAACCTTGATGGGCAGCTAATGCAACCACGGTACGAATGGTATTCATGCATGAAGTAGGTGCAAAAGTTTCCTCATAGTCAATGCCATATTGTTGTGCATATCCTTTGGCAACCAATCTAGCTTTGTAGCAATCAATGATACCATCAGACTTTCTCTTAATCTTGAAAACCCACTTTGTACCAATGGCATTCTTTCCTTTTGGCAATTCACATAACTCCCAAGTACCATTCCTATGTATGGAATCCATTTCTGATTGCATAGAACTCATCCATTGTGGATCGTCACATGCATCTTCAAAAGAAAGTGATTCTTCATTACATGTTGTACCAATAAGAGAATAATCCACAAAATTACTTGATGCATGGCGAGAGCTTGATCTTGTTCTGCCAAGTAAAGGTGCACTCAATTTCCTGTCCTGCAAAGTTTGTTTCAGCCACTTTGGCATACTTTGTGCACTCTTGATAGACATGCATTCATTATGTAATACATCATCAACATTTATATCATCCATGGGTTGAATTTCATGCTCATTTTCAGCCATATTTTGACGCAAATGTTCAACCATATGTGGCTGGAAATTTCCAGTAGTTTTGAAATTTTTTGGCTGAAAAATTTCAGCCATGTTTGGCTGGAAATTCTCTGCATTTTTAGCTCTATTTTGCTGGAATCTTTTAGCCCTTTGAGCCTCAGTTGGCTGGTCTACATGGCCATAGTCAAGCACACCATTTTGGAACAAAGGCCTGAGTGTATCGAACACATCTTGTGAGCCAATTATTGGCTGTCTTTTACATTCAAGTAAAGGGAAAACTGAATTTTCAGCAAATACCACATCTCGACTCACAATAATTGTGTTCATCAATGGATGATACAAATGATATCCCTTACTTTCAGCACTATAACCAACAAATATACATTTCTTTGCCTTTTCATCAAGTTTGTGATGTTGTTGTGATGGCACAAGAGCATATGCCAAACAACCAAACACATGCATATGACTAACCATAGGCTTATGACCATTCCAAACCTCATAAGTAGTGATGACTTTCAATGCTTTTGTAGGGTGGTGATTCAACACATAATTTGCACACATGATCGCTTTCATCCAAAAATTATAAGGAAGATGCTTTCCTTTAACCATCCATCGTGCCATTTCAAGAAGTGTTCTATTTTTACGCTCGGCCATTTTGCTGAGGTGTATATGGCATCGTACATTGGTGTGAAATACCTCTTTCACAAAGAAAAGCATTAAACTCATGTGACATGTATTCACCACCACGATCCATGCGTAGAGTCAAAAGCTTTTGTGAAGAAAAATTTTCAGCCATAGCTAAAAATGCTTTGAAGCAAGAGAATACCTCATTCTTTGCTTTCATAGGATACACCCATGCATGTCGAGTAGCATCATCAATGAAGGTAACAAAATATACATGCTTCCCAAAAGATGGAGTCTTGACGGAACCACATACATCACTATGAACAAGCTGCAATTTTTTTGTAGTGTGTGTATGACTATCTTTTGGAAAAGAAGCACAATGCATTTTTCCAAGAATGCAACCTTCGCATCCATGCGTTTCAATGGACTCAAGTTTAGGCAAACCAATAACCATGTCCTTCTTTTGCAAGTAAAGCAGACTATTGAAGTTCAAGTGACCAAGATGAGCATGCCAAAGCTCCATTTCAGCCATGGAAGAAGTATGAGCAACCAAGGCATTCGAGCTAGCCCCCTTGTATGTATCCATGCAATACAAACCATTACATAATGTACCAAACCTCATGATAACATCACCATTGTTGAAATCATGAACCATACACTTATCATCAACAAAGTGTACATGAAGTCCAATTTTGGCAATCAACAAAACTGAAATTAGGTTCTTCTTGATATCGGGCACATACAATGCATTTTTCAAGAGAATCACACCTCCATTTGCAGCCGTAAGCTCAATTTCTCCTACTGCAATGATAGGAAAAGAGCATTGTTTGCACACACCACATGTCCTCCTTTGGGTGCATCTTTCAAAAAGGCAAAAAATCTTTTGCATGATGTTATGTGCTTTGAAGCACCACTATCAAAGAACCAATCTAAATCCACCTCACTCACAACCATACATTTAGAATGCAAAGAAGCATCATAATGACATGTAACAACACATGCCCAAAAATCTTGAGCCATGTTAGCTTCATCATTCTTTACATTTGCTATATTTTCAGCAATAGACATGTCAGATTCCTTCTTCTTGCATTTAGCAAGCTTTATACACTCATGAATACTATGAACAAGCTTTTGATGATATTTGCATCTCTTCTTCTTTTGCAAATCACCATCATTAGAGGAATGAGTGGAATATGAAGGTTGAGGCTTTGGTTTTGATGAACCCAAAGCTGAACCATACTTAGTTTTCCCAAGTTTTGTGAGATAGCAAGTGCTTGTGTTCCCTCAATCAAACCACTCCTATTCACTCTAGATTCCTCTTCTTACAAAAGAAGAGAAACAACCTCATCAAATGCATACATGTTAGGATTCCCTTTTGCAACCAAACGGAGTGTAGAAGCAAAGCTTTGAAAAGATTCTGGTAATCCTTTCAACAATGTAGAAGTGAGTGATGCATCCAAAATAATCTCATCTATGTTTGCCAATTGCTCTTTCAAGTCCTTGATGCATGTCACATACACATCCACCGACTCATTTTCAGCCATACATACATCCTCAAGTTGCTTCCTCAAGTATGCAACACGTGCTTCATTACACACGACATACAAAGAAGCAAGAGTGTCCCATGCTTGTCTTGATGTATAACATGACCAAATGTGTGGAACTATATGATGCTTCATAGAAAGTGCAATCAATGCATGATCTTGAGCATCTTTTCCATCCCATCTAAGTTGCTTCTGTGTAGGTGGAGAAGGAGAAACCATTGTTCTCGAAGAAGAAGCTCCATCTGTGACAGTAGACTGTGAAGTAGAAGAACCTGCGGGTCTTCGATCTACATATGCCACTATGTTCCAGAGTTGTTTTGCAACAAGAACATGCTTCATCATGTAAGACCACATCGGATAGTTGGTCCTACCAAGCTTATATTTAGCTTCAAGCATGCCAAACAAGTCATTGCTACCCACCATTTCACAAAAGAATAAGAATGTGATAAAATCTTCACTTCAATGAAAGCTGAAATGAATGCTGATATTTCCGCTCACAAACCGTCACTCTGATGGCAATTTTGAATGCACGAATGGCTTTGAAATGGGGGTAAAACCCCAGGCACCTGCAAACTTGTGGAAATGTTTCTTGGCTGTTGAAATTCATTGTTCTATGCTCTGAAGTCAATTTGCATTGTTAAAAGTGTGCACGCCATGACACAAAAAAGCATAACTTAAGAAGGAGTTGAACCTGCTCTGATACCACTATTGGGCATGTGTAGAATTGCGAGACACACACAACAAGCACACACGGAGCACAAACACAACAAAACACATGGAGAAGACGATTGGTTGGAATAGCTCTCTCTATTGACGATGAACTGAACTGAAGTAAGAGCTTAATAATATCCCTAAGTACAAAGTACTACCACATCTGAGTGAATCATGTATGTAGTAACATGGGAAAAAACCTCTAGCCAGCATTAGAGTAAAAAGTGTCCATGTATAAGGAAAAGGTTCACATCAAAGCTACTCGAGGAACACCTAAGTGTAACAAGTCTACCCAAAGTCAAGGAACTAATAGAATAATAGTCCTACATCATCACAAAATAGTATCACAAGCCATTGCAGATGGGATTAATGCACAAAATCTATTATCGTAGCACCTTCATCCAGAAGAGGTGCTCTTAGATAATCAAGCAACCCATTAGACTACAATAAATATAGTGTTGGAGATAGTAGGCAAAACACAACAATTTTTCTATTTTATTCTTCAAAAAATTATGTGCATTCATTGTTAAACCAATTTGGTTATTTCTTATATGTTCATAATCACTATTGCTTTTATTTGCCAAACCTATTTTGAATGAGTGAATATGAGGGATAATGGCACACTTGATAAACAAAACAATCAAGGCATGTGTAGTGCATCTTTGCCATCCCATTGAAGTTGCCCTACATTCATCGTTGGAGATGTTGATGGTGTAATTGATATATCTCAAATAAGCATTGAAAGAGGACTTGAAATAGAACTCCATCAAAAAGCAGACCTAAAATATCCTCAAAACCAGCTCAGTCATCTACACTTTGACCATTTGTAGCTACAACAAAGATGTATTTTGACACCTTGTACAATATTGAATAATCTACACTTTGACCATTTGTAGCTACAACAAAGATGTATTTTGACACATTGCACAATATTAAATAATCTCTTTGCAACCAGTACATGGTCCATCATGTATGCTTACATGGGTAGTTGGAACCGTTCAGCTTATCCTCAATAGTCAGCATGTGAAATACATCGACATTGTTTTGAGCCATGGTTGGTGACCATAACTTGATGCAAAAAAAAAAGAGTATTTCTTTAAAACAAAATTACCCTATGGGGTTCTAGTATACCCATAATAAACTTTGCGATGCTTGTATTGATAGATAAAAACGTGAACAAAAGTTTATCACAAAAGGATGAAACTGCCTACACAATCACTGAAATTGTGTCTTTGGAGACCCAAAAGATCTAAGATTGATTTTTGAGTAGCATATGACTCTTAAATTTGTTTTGAAATATACATATATCACCTTGAAAATGCTCATTAATTTTTATAGCAATCCAAAAAAGTGATCGAGGGTGTGTTGTTGATGCACCTCAAGGAGCAACAAGTTACTTTCATATCAATTGTCGAAGTTTGATGAGTGAGAATGCACACAATCAACAAGAGTGAGAAGAAAAAGTATAAGATCACAACACACAATATATTATTAAGTGTGGAATATCGGAAGGTCGTATAACTATTGTGCTCTTCACTATTACAACTTTCATTTTAGAGTTCAAGTACGAAAAGATGTATTGTATTTTGTCAAGTTCCTTCAGAGTCTTTAAAAACATTGAACTCAAATAAATTCAAATTAACTTGAGTTAACTTAAGTAGACTAGAACGCATGATTATGTAGTTTAAAATCCCTATTTAACAATTATTCCCTACCCTTAAGGCTATAAGAGCGGTTGATCGAGAAGTAGAGATCACCTCTTTTTGATGGTACTCCATAAGCAATGTAACTTGGGTTCTTGAAATTAATGAACTATTCTTCACTCATCTTGTTTTTCTTAACCATTTTAAAAAACGTGAGACAAAATGGCCAGTTTTCTACGTCTCGTGTTGTCATTCGCTTTCGTTTATTCATGTCGATTTCGGTAATGTTGAGAGCTTGCTATTTAAGTTTCATCTCCCTACCTATTTATTTAAATTTCCCCTCTCCACCTATCTTTTTCAATATTGTCTTCAAGGACATAACTCTTCCTCTATCTAAAGGCCATGACGAGGACAATGCGTCTCTCTCTCTCTCTCTCTCTCTCTCTCTCTCTCTCTCTCTCTCTCTCTCTCTCTCTCTCCACACTTACACACACGACACGTGTGCGTGTTGTATATGGAAAACAAGTTAGTATCTACACATATTCGAGTTGACATCTCTTGATGGCACACGAGCGATAAAAAGCATTACAACACTACGAGCAGCACGAGAACACTTTTTTTTTTTAAGTGGACGTTCGGCTGAAGCCTAATCTCTCTTGCTTGAATTAATTGAAAAAACGATTATAAAGTGAACGGGCATAGTACCATGGAATTTTATGTATACTACAAAACAGTGGTTATACTGCTCAAAAAAGACATTTGGAAAAGACTGCTCGAAGGCAACTTATTTATTGATTTAAGTGTCTGAAAGCAATACACTAGCTTACAATCTACAATTGTCCTACCATAGGGAGGGGTTGAACCCTTGCCTTAAGAGGTGAAAGGCCCAACCAAACAAGCTAACATGCATGGAAACTTTTTCTGACCAAAACTTGCGAATCCTGCAAGCATAAGACTTGCTAGCAAAGGCCCTTGTACTTGGCCTTGTATATCCAGTACCCTAAGGGATATATGCGACAAGTGGTAAGACTTCAATGGAGCTAGAGAAGCTACATGCTTAAAAAATGAGAATGACTTCACATCATGGTTCATCCATGAGTGATTATAATCCTTGTATGTTATTTCTAGAGTTAAGAGTTCGTTAGTAGACTCATCTCTTGTTGTCAATTGATCCCTCAATTCATTAAGTCCTTCTTCATGTGGATCCTTGTATCATCTTCATCTTTCGATATTTGTTTTGTGGTTATTTCATACTCATGGACTGTGGATTTTTCAATAAGGATCATAAAATGAGGATGGATTGATTTTTTGAGGTTGAATGTGTGTGTCTCTCCAATTCATTGTACGTTCAAAAAGAAAAAGATCAATGATCCTTTCATCCATCTCTCGATGTTCAAATTCCAAACACCTTGATTTCTTTCAATGGAAATGAAACAAGGAAGGGTGACCTTGGTGGATGGAGTAAGTTTGGGTCAAGGTTTCTCAGGAATGTAACTTGCTTACTTGAATGAATATCGCTTGGTCTTCATGAATATCACTTGCTTACTTGAATGCTTCTAATGCATTAAGGCTTGGTTTCCTTGTTCCTACCTTTTTAACTGAGTGCTAGGCTAGCCTTTGAGCATTCTTAGGGTGGTTTCACATATGAGGGCAACCTTTGGAGATGGAAGATGCAATAAGGTATTGTTATTTGAAATCGTTCATACATGGCAATGGCGGCACATATTTTTTTATGCCACCTCATGTGATTTTTTCATCATATCTCATTTATTTTTTATGTTATTCATGGCATATTTTTTTGAGAGACAAGATATTTTGCTTTCCTCCATGTTCCACCCATATGTGTGAAGAGATTGAAGATGACAATACAATTTTGAGAGGAATTCTACTTGGAACCAACCTTAGAGAGTGTAAAATTCCTCCACTCCTTTGTGAAACCAAGTTTAAGGCATCTTAAGGTGCTCTCGCCAAGTTCGAAACATGGACCATACATGTGTGCACTCCTTAAGTCTTAACTCAAGTTTTCAATGAATTTTCATGTTGGCCACAGAGTCTACCCTTCTACGTAAAACAATAGTGTGCATTTCAATATTTTTCAAGCTATTTCACCTTTGCTTTGTGAAATCGGATATGTTGATTTGTACAATTATAATTTCAAATTTCAAGCTTTCGAGGATGTAGAGTGTAAGCTTAAGTTGGATTCACACGGACCCAACAATCCAAGAGTCTTGATTCTGTTTCAGACGGGACAATAGAGAACATGGTGCTTATGCCTCTTAGGTGTTCAAATAAGAAAGTGGATTTACACAAAGCTTGCTTTAAACTTCTACCCTCTCTCAACACTAGAGATAACAAAAAAAATTGGTGTCAACACTAGAGGTAAGAAAAAAATGGGCATGCATGTCACAGTTGAAATGTAAAAACAAATAGAATATTGATTTTTTGAGCGATTTGGCATCTTGTATGCTCACAGAGCAAGAGAGGAGGCTAGAAAAAAATTCTTATCTGTGTTTAAAGAGGGTAAATTTCTTATTTGTGTTCTTATGTGTGTTCAAAGAGCAAGAGGGCAGACTAGAACAAATTCTTATTTGTGTTCCTTGATGTTGATATATTTCAGTAGAGTGTGTCTGAACACACTTAGAATTGCTTGTGCATTTTTTTCCTTCTTAGGAGGTTTTTTTTTCTTGACTTGTGTATATGCTTATAACCCTAATGGGTCACTTATCTTTGTACATTTTCACTTGGTAATGCATTCAGTATAGTATGTTGTGCTCCAAGCTTCTTCGTCATCTTTGTGTTGTTTGCGTGCTTTTGTAGACCTCAAACTCCAACAACCGGTATCAGAGAAGTTCGTCACTTCATCTAGGGCATCGTTGACATCCCTTTGGTAATAGTCTCAGAATCGCACAAAAATTCTTGAGCATACTCAAGGTGAGTAGGAGTTCAAAACAACTCCGTTGTGTGGTGTCGAAATTTTGATCTAAGCTCGTTTCGGCCTCTGAATGCACTGTCACAATGCCTATGTAGGCAATTTCATCCTTTTGTGCCAAACATATATAGGTTTTGGTTCACCAATACAAGTGCCTTAAAGTCTACTATAGGTTTAGCAGAGCTTGACAGGGTATTTCTATTCAACTTTTTGATATACAATTATTTTTCTGCATCAAGGGATTTTAGTTAGTGGCCATGTCCGAAAGCAATAATGTATTTGGATGTTGAGGACAAGTTGGATGGTACCAGTTACCCATTATGGGCATATATGATGCGTCATATATTGGTCACAAAAGGAATGTGGAATATTGTCTAGGGTGCTGAAAAATGACCTACTACACCTACAAATACAATTATTGAAGGTGATCTAGATGGCATCGAAGATGACGATCTTCAAATTCTTGATTATGTTGCAGCTCTTGTTGCACCTATCATAGAGAAACTTCAATGGGATGGCAGAGATACTCAGTCACATGCATTGATAGATTTGTCTATCAAAGGTGCCATTATCCCTCACATTCGCTCTTGCAAAACAACAAAGGATGCTTGGGATACACTTACCACTTTATACCATGCAAGAAATGAGTTTCGTCTTGCTTACCTCCGAAAATAGTTGGAGAGGGAGCATATGAATGAAGGAGATTCTATGAACATTTTTTTGACAAAGATCAAAGATTTGAAAGAGGAGTTTGATTTCTCAGATGAAGTCTTGCCAGATAGATCACTTGTGTAGACCATTCTTGATGGTCTTCTAGATTCATATCAAAGTTTTGCTTCTACTCTTCAAATGATGATGAAAGGCAATCCAAATGCCTTAACATTTGAGGAGTTAGTCTCTATTTTATTATAGGAAGATCAACCTACGCAGAACGGGTCCATTATGCATGTTGTAGATCAAGCTTTCTTAGCCAGTCAAAAGGGCAAAGGTAAATGGAGCTCATCTACTAGTAAGCAAAAATCTACTAATTCTGCATAGTCAAAAAGGGAAGACAAAGACAAGAAGAAGACAGAAAAGCAGAAACAATTCTGTAAAGGAAATGATCATGTCATAAAGAGTTGTCCAAAACTGGATGCAAAAGAGGCAAAGAAGAAAGAGGTTGGAATGGTTGTCGCAGAAGCCTCTACACCTAAAACAGAGTCTGCTAATCTTGTGCAGAATGAAGAATGCGCTTTTACTATTGTTTTCAGCTATGTCCCATCTTCTCATGAATATCATATGTCTGCAATAGACTCATATGTTTGGTACTTTGATAGTGCGGCAACCAAACGTATTACCTCACAGCGTAGTTTCTTTAGTTCACTTGAGCCCGCCCCTATAGGAATACTATCACATGTGCTAAGAACACCTCTTATCCTATGATGGAACTTGGTAAGATCATTCTGACTCACATTGATGGTAGTTGTTTCACATTGTCAGATGCTTCGTGTTATGAAAAGCTTCTTCCTAGAGTATAGTATCCACTAGATAGTGAGTGCATGTGTATCCACCCATCCAACTCCACTCATATATAGAGCAATGGTCCAAGGGGTGCATGTCTTAATATTCATCCATGTGTTCTTCCAAGTTTCCTTCATGTGGACACTTTCCAAAGAAAATCGCATGGCTTCTATTTCAATTTAAGCCTTCCCTTCATGTACAAGTAAAGGTGTCTCTTGGGAGAAACATCTCCCAAGACTAAGGTTCCTTTACCTTAGAATAATTATTCCTAAGGTAAAAACCCTTCAATTGAGACTTCAATTGAAATAAATCATCAAGGGTTAAAATAAAGAATCATAGATTCCTACTTCAAGGGTCTAACCCATTAAATTAAACCAAGTGTTTCCCAAGGTAAATACCAATATTTGAGGATCCAACCCAAGATTTATACAAAATTCTTTCCCCTTTAATATTTTTGTCCTAAAAAATGTGCATTGGTACAATATGTGGAGTGTTCCCCGGTGCACGATGATTGAGTTCGTGATCACGGACTCACTCTCAAAAGATATTTGCATTGTTTCTAATTGATAGTTGGAAAATAGGGAAATCTTTCGTTTATGGAACTTACTCATTCCCAAGTGGTGATTTCTTCTATTCCATCCCTCCATTTAACTAGGGACTCTTTATATAGATGCTTTTTTGTCTTTTTATGTCGAGTGCATAGTATCTTTTCTTATTCATGAGGGATGTTAAGAAGGGAGATTGGTTGAATTATTGTATCTGAAGATACAAGATTGTCTTGTTCAGCCAGTTTTCTTTTTGGTCTACTTACATGAAATGTTGGGTGAAGAAAAAAATCATTCGGAAGTTCTAACTCATAAGCCAAAGTCCATATTCTTTTGAGAAACTTGAAAGGACCACAAAACTTTGGAGAGAGTTTAGGACAAGGTCCTGATTTCAATGTTTCAAATTTCTTAGGAACTTTAAGATATACTAGTTCTCCAACTTGAAAGGAAATATTTCACCTTTTAGGGTCTCTAAATGATTTAGCTTTATCTTGGGCTTTACTCAAGTTTTCCTCAGCTATTATTAGCTTAAAATTCATGTCTTCTAAGGAATCTTTAGCTGCTTGGACTTTTTCATTTGTAGTCCAACTGCATATGGTGTTCTTGGTTGGAACCCATACATTAGCATGAAAGGACTCTATTTAGTTGCAGAGTGTTTTGCACTATTGTAAGCAAACTCTACTAACAGTAAATAGTCTTCCCAATTAGTTTGAGTAGAAGATACATAGGCTCGTAGCATATCTTCAAGTATTTGATTGAGCCTTTCAGTTTGACCATCCATTTGTGGATGTTCTGGAGTACTCATGTTTAGCTTGGTTTCCAAAATACTAAACACAACTCTCTAGAAATGACTAGTAAATTTTCTATCTCTATCGAATACTATGTCTTGAGGAAGTCCATAGAGTCTGTATAGTTGTTCTATGAATATTTTAGCTAATTCTAGAGTTTTTACTATAGTACGTGTAGGTATGAAATGAGCCATTTTGGTTCAATCAATCAACCATGACCCAAACAACATCATGTCCTTTTTGGGTTTGTGGCAAGCCCAAATGAAGTCTATGGAGATACTTTCTCATTTTCCATTGGCAATATCCAAGGGATGTAATAAACCTCCTATCTTAAACTTTTCAGCTTTGTTTACTTGGCACTTGGTACACCTAAGTACATAATTATGTACATCTTTATGTATAGTTGGCCAGTAAAACTATCTTTTGATTAATTCATGAGTTTTGTTGATTCTAGGATGTCCAACACTTGGGGCATCATGACATTAAAAAAAAAAAACTCTTTTCCTAAGTTCTGGGTCACAAGGGACACAAATCTTTCCTTTGTATAACATATATTCATCTTCAATACTATAGTGTTTAATTTATCTTCATTTGACAACTTTGTACTTTGAGTTGAAACCTTCTTCTAGGTTTTTTTAAAGCTTGTATCTTCCTTATACTTGCCTTTCATTAATGTTACTAAATCATTAGAAATTTGTATGAAACTCAAAGAATTTAACATTGACATCCTGCTTAGTGCATCTACCACCACATTAAATTTTCCTCTTCTATATCTGAGTTCATAGTCAAATTCTTCGAGTAATTCGGCCCATATAGCTTTTCTACCTCATAGCTCAGATTGATTTGCAAACCATTTAATACTTGCTTGATCAAAAACTATAGTTACTTTGGTGCCAAACAAGTAATGTCTCCATTTATGGCATGCACAATTGCATAAAGCTCTTTTCCATTGGTAGAATAATTTCTTTGAGTTGGGTTTAGCTTTTGACTTTCAAAATCAATTGGTTGACCATTTTGATTCAAAAGAGCTCCTACTCCTAGATTACTAGCATCTGTATCAACTACAAAGGGTTCATTTGGATCTACTATCTATAGATCCGGGGATGAAGCTAAGGCTTTCTTAAGTCTTTCCATACTTTCACCCTATTATTTCTCCTAGTTAAGACTTTTGGGTTTTCCCTTTAATTTCTCGAATAAAGGGATCGAGATTTTTGCAAAGTTTGGCACAAATTTTTTGTAGTATCTTGCTAAGCCTTTAAAACTTTGAAGTTCTTTAATGGTTTTAGGGTGAGACCAGTTAAGAATAACTTGGATCTTTTCAAAGATCTACTTGAATAGCTTTCTTAGATATAATGTGTCCAAGATATCTGATTTGTTGAAAAGAATTCACATTTTTTCTTTTCCAAACAATTTATTTTCTCTTAGAACTTGGAAAACTCTTTCCAGATGTTCTAAGTGAGAAGTTGCATCTTGAATATATACAAGAATGTTGTCAAGGAAGTCAACTACAAACCCTCCTAAATAAGGGCTTAGTATAGTGTTCATTAGCATCATCAACGTAGTCGGGGCATTTGTTAGTCCGAAAGGCATGACTAAGAACTCAATATGATCATATTTAGTTTTGAAAAATGGTTTAGGAACATCTTCATATCTAATCCTAATTTGATGATATCCTTGAGGTAGATAAAGTTTTGAAAATATCATAGCCCCTTTTAGTTGATCAAATAAATCATCAATTGGGGCCATTGGATATTTATTCTTAATCGTAACTTTATTCAAGGCTTGATGGTCAATGCATAGTCTCATTGACCCATTTTTTTCTTTACTAAGAGAATGGATGTTGCCCATGGTGAAAGGCTAGGCTGAATGAATCCCTTATCCAGGTATTCATTTAGCTATTTCTCTATTTCAGCTTGCCAGGAAAAAGGGAGTCTATAGGGGGTTTACATATAGGTTTAGGTCATAGGAGCAAGTCTATAGCATGATGGACTTGTCCACAAAAAGAAGGTAAGCCATGGGGAAGTTCTTTTGGAAAAACATACTGATAATTATTTATTAAACACTTAAATGTAAACTTTTTATATTCAAATAATGGACACGAGACATAAGGAACTAGATTCATATTATAAACATTGTTTACATTAGTTGGAAGTATCATAAAAAGTTTTGCTTTTTGGGTATTTACAAGTCTTTTAAATTCCTGGCTAGAAACAGAGGAGTACTTGGCACATCATGCTCTACTTGATCTAGGTAACGAATTCCATTCTTATCAAATTCCAAAGTATTCAACTGATAACTTCTTTTAAGTGTTTTTCCAAAGCCCCAAAGCCACTCCCTACCCAAAACCACATCAGTTCTTTCCATGTGCATGATCTGGAAGTCCAATTTATCTTTATAACCTTGAAATTCTATTTCCAGGTCACAAATCATAGTATCCTAGACCTTCTTGTCTTGACCCTGCATCATGCATACTATATACTGATGTAGTGACTTCTACTAGAGTAACTTCAATCTCTTCACCAATGAGTAGTTTAGGAAATTATGGGTGGTGGAGTCGTCTAACATGACTCTGGCCTTTTCTCCTTTTATACAAGCATGAAGTTTGACCAATTCATGAGGTCCAAACTAATTTTGGACCCACATTGAATCAGACAAACAACATTGATGCATGCAGTCTTCATGAAGGACTTCCACTTTTTTCCAAACTTTGCTATTTTCAAGATTTAAAGTTCGAATAAGTGGATTCCTACCTTATCTTTCCCTTTTGACTCACGGGTGGCTTTTCTTGCCCCCTTGCAATACAATTCTTACTAAGATGTCCTAGGTTGAGGCAACTAAAGCAAAGGTTTTCTTTTGCTTTCTCACAGATCTCAAGGCCAAGTCTAGGCTATGAAGTTCTAGGAGTCTTAAAGCCCTCTTTTTTGGAAAAGCCTAACTTTATTTTACCTCCTTCAAAGTTTTTGTTTTCCTTGACAAGATGAAGTGGTTGTGTCCTAGTTTTAGCATGATCCTCACAAATATGTGCTAACTTTATAGCATCTTCTAAGCTTTTTGGAGCACTTCTCTTCACTTCATGTTTTATCTACTTGTGAAGACCACAGATAAAGCCTCTCAAAGTTGAGGATTTATTGTCTTTTTCACCAATGTTCCAAATCTTCACACTCTTTTGTTGAGAAAAAGAGTGGGCACTAGTAGATGAACTCCTTTTGAAAGGAGTCTCTTCTTTGGATGAGCCTCCTCTTACACTTTGGGAGTTGTCTTCTTGATCCTTCAAATGTCCTTCCAAATGGCCTCCTTCCTATACTCAGAACTAGAGTTGGAAAAATTTGAGGGTGTTCCTCAAAGCTATCTAAATGGAGTATGATCGCTTTACTAAGTGTTCTTGAGTTATCAGGATCCAACTTTCAAATTTCTGAAGAGATTAGAAGATGACCAAGCTTGTGGCCGTTGTTTGCTAGGGGATTTATCCCATATGTGAGGCAAAAGGCTCAGAAGAGAAATATAAATCAGCAAATGCTTTCATTCCTCTCCCATCATCAAGTGAGAGCTCGACTTGGCTTCTTCCTTGTCGCGGTGAGCTCAGAACTAAGTGCAGACCTATGAGGCATGTGGGCACCTCTCATGGGCATCCGAGTGGTGGCTAGGGGGGATATTTTACTTCCTCTCTTCAAAGGGTTAAGAGGGGAGTCATGCACTCATCTTTGATGGCAAACATACTTGACCGACACCTGTGAGGCGATCAAATTGTTTTTTTTTTAACTCCTTCACTTCACGGCATGCCTTTTGAGGCAAACTTTCTCCACACAAGGGTGGCTCTCGATGTGGTTGAGCGGCATAAAACTTTGAAAAACTCAAAGATTTTTCATCTCTTTCAGCCTCAAGATCATGAACTCCTCCACAAATATCAAAGAGTACCACAAGTACTTGCGATTGAAGAGAATCAAGCCCTGTTTACCGCTACTATGAAAAACTTCTTCCTAGAATATAGCATCCACCAAAGAGTGAGTGAGTAGGTATCTACCCATCAAACTCCACTCATATTTATACCAAAGGTCCAAGGCGTGCATGTCTTAATATTCATCCATGTGTCCTTCCAAGTTCCTTCATGTGGACACTTTCCAAAGAAGATCACATGTGAAGCCTTCCCTTCACGTACTAGTCAAGGTGTCTCTTGGGAGAAGCTTCTCCCAAGACTAAGGTTCCTTTAGCTTAGAATAATTATTCCTAAGGTAAAAAACCTTCAATTGAGACTTCAAGAAATAAATCATCAAGGGTTAAAACCAAGAATCATAGGTTGCTACTTCAAGGTTCTAAACCATTAATAAACCAAGGGTTTCCCAAGATAAATACCAATATTGAGGGTCTAGCCCAAGGTTTATGAAACACTTTGTTTGCATCAGGGTTGAAGAAAAATATGTTGTCAGTTTTAACACTAGCCAAGATTGGCTTGGTTGCCAGATTTGTTGATTACGGATGTAGAGATCATGATATGTCAAATGGTGATGTTATTATTTCATTTAGCATTTTATGTCATGGGTTGTATAAGCTCATTGACTATGCAGAATCTATGAATGATTCAGCATGTGTAGTTCAAGATTCTCAGGCTATCTCAGATGCAAAGCTTTGGCATGCATGCTTTGGTCATCTGAATTTTGCTAGTTTGCTACGCCTCTAAAATTCTAACATGGTGTCCTCTCTACCCAAACTTGAGGACACCTAGTAAACTTGTTTGTGAAGGCTCTATTTTGGGCAAAATGCAGCGGTCCTCCTTCCCAAAAGATGGTTCAGTTTGAGCTACTCAGAAATTGTAGCTTGTTCACAGTGATGTCTGTGGTCCTATGCAGACACCTTCTTTTGGGAACTAACTTTACTTCATGACATCTATTGATGACTTTTCTAGGCATGCATGGTTATATCCATTGAAAGAAAATTCCAAAGTGTTTACGTGCTTGAAACAATTTTTTATTTTGGTTGAAAATCCGTGAGCATGTAAAATGGGCACCCTCCATTCTGATCGGGGGGATACATGTCTTCTGATTTTAATGCATTTTTGGATGAATGTGGGATAAAACATCAATGTACAATGTTGTATAAACCTCGACAGAATAGATTTGCTAAAAGAAAGAGTAGGTCTCTCATGGAAATGGTCTATGGTCAAAAGTCAGGCTCTATGTAATAAAGTAAGTCTATGATCTAAGGGTTCGATCGGTTCAGACAGATCTGAAATCGGACACTGTTTGGTCAACCGTATGTATGACCAAAGATCTCAAGTCTAGACTTACTGGAAGGTCATTTAATCTTCTAACCAAGTGATCCACTTAGCCTAGTGGTTAAGACTCAAGGATGTGAAGGAGGAGGTCTTGGGTTCAACCCCCATGGGCTACATGGGGAGAGTATTTTGCCCAAAGAGCTCTAGAGTGTTCCATATGAGTTAAAGATGAAGCTTGATCCAAAAGCAGAAAAATGTGTCTTTGTTGGGTAAGTTCCTTGAGCAAAAAGGATATAAATGCTACAACCCACTCACATGAAATGTGAAGGTAAGCAGGGATGTGAATTTCTTACATGGCGAGTTGCAAGAAGAAGTATACATGGACCAATGACAAGGCTATGAGGATTCAAAGCACCCAGAATATGTTTGCAGGTTGCAAAAGGCTTTGTATGGGCTTAAACAAGCCCCTCGTGTTTGTCATGCAAGGATTGTTGATTACTTAACCACCATTGGATTTTCTATGCGTGATGCATATAATTCAATATATGAAAGGAAGGGTGATGATGTCATTATGATTGTGGCTATTTATGTTGATGACTTGATTGTAGGTGGTGATAATGAAGAAAGCATTAAAGAGGTAAAGCAACTCCTTATGCAAGAATTTTACATAAAAGATCTTGGTGTGCTGCACTATTTTTTGGGCATTGAGTTTATACATACATAAATAGGTATATGGATGTCGCAAAGGCAGTATGCCTTGAGTATGTTGCAAAAGTATGGTATGGCTGATTGTAAGCCAATTTCTATGCCATTAGATTGTAATTTGAAGTTGGATACTACATCAGATGAAGCATTGGAAAATGCTACTATGTACAAGAAAATTGTGGGAAGTTTGATATATCTCACAATTACAAGGCCTGATCTAAGCTACACTGTTGGATTTGAAAGTCAATTTATGAATGTTCCCAAGAAACCACATTTAGATGCTTTGAGACAAACTCTATGATATATGATTTCTACTTTGTATTATGCATTGTTTTATGAAGCTCGTGCAAAATTGCAAGTTCATGGATACACCTATAAGAAACTAAAAATTAAGGCTTGCAAATGATGTGTGTGCAACTCTCCTCCCATCCTTTTATATCCTCTTGTATTCTAAAAATAGCAATGATCTAGAATGGTCTAGTGCCCCTATGTGGCCATAATGTGACACTCATCTCCATTACTACTGAATACCTTAGGATATCCCCCGAGCTTGGGACCTTCGCTATGACTAGCCCTTGTCCCACACACACATGGAATGATCCCTATGGACCAATGTCTGACACTCTCTCCCCCCTCTAAAGAGCATTGTCCTCAATGATCAATGAGGGAAAGTACTTGTGAACTAGAGCTTCTTATTCCCAAGTAGAGTCAATAAGCGGTAATCCTCTCCAAGGTATTAGATATTCCTGGATGACACGGTTCCTCAACCATTTCTATCTTTGATCTAATATCTTGTCTGGAGAATGATATGTGCTATCACTTTCCTGCAAAGAAACAATACCCTCTATTAGATTATCCTCCCTAGAAATATACTTTCAAAGTTTACTGACATGAAACACTATATGGTATGCAACATCACTTAACTTCTTTACTATCTTCCAAGGTCCACAAAACCTTGGTGAAAGCTTACTACACTCCACTATGGATAGTGAGGTAGATCTAGTTGGTACCTGAAGAAAGACTTTGTCTCCTTCCTCAAAGGATCTAGGAGATCTCTTCCTGTCAGCATACTCTTTTGCCCTATCAGCAGCTTGCTGCATCTTGGCTTTAGATATTTCTAGATTTTCTTGGAGATTCGCTAAGAACTCTGAATCACTAGGACATTTCTTTGGCATTCTATGGTACTAGGAGCATTGGGATTCATGCCATAGTTCATCTTAAAAGGAGACATTCCTATCACCTTCTGAGGCCTATTGTTAAAAGCAAACTCTACTAGTGGCAAATGTCTATCCCAATCTGTCTGTCTCTAAGACACATAGGCCCTCAACATGTCCTCTAGAATCTGGTTGACCCTCTCGGTCTAACCATCTGTCTGAGGATGATCGCCACTACTCATTTTTAATGACACTTTCAGTTTGTCAAATACAAACTTCTAGAAGTGTCTTGTGAATCTAACATCCCTATCTGAAACTATGGATGTCGATAACCCATGCCATCTGAAGACATGTTGGATAAACAACTCCACTACCTATGGAGCTTCTATCGTCTCCTGTGTGGGTATGAAATGAGCCATCTTGCTCAATATGTCTACGACAACTAGGATACTATCCCGCTTCCTTTGGGTCCAAGGTAACTCGACTATGAAGTCCATGGATACACTATCCCAATTATGATCTGAATCTCTAAAGGATGCAAAAGACCTATTGTCTTTACCCTTTCTGCCTTGTTGCCTTGACACATAAAGCATTGTTGAACATAAGTGTGGACATCTCTGGCTAATCCAAGCCACCGAAATGTCCTTCTAACAAGATGTATTGTCTTGTCAACACTAGGATGTCCTGCGCAAGGAACATCATGGTTATCATGCATGACTTTTCTTCTCAAATCCCAGGAATCTAGTATGCAAGCCTTTCCTTTCCATTTGACTATTCCATTCTCCTTTGAGAAATTGGAATATGGACTAGAATTGTTTACTCTGGTAGGGGAAGAAACAACTAGAACTTCCTTGTCTCTTATGATAGAGTCATCACTAATGGCTCTAATATTCTATAACAAATGTGGATCTTCCACCTATGCTTCCTTTATTTCTTGAAGCAATGATCGTTCTAGAATTGTAAAACTCATTTGATACATTATTCGTGATAATGCATCAGCCACTATATTCTCTTTGCCTCTTCTATATAGGATTTCCATTTGAAACTCATGCATGAGCTTAGCCCAACAAGCCTATCTACCTCGAAGGTCTCATTGACTACAAAAGTACTTGAGTGTATGGTGATATGTGTATCCCTTAAAGTCTGCACCATAAAGATAGTGTCTCCATACTTTAAGTGCATGCACCATTGCATACAACTCCTGTTCATGCATTGGCCAATTGCGTTGTGCACTACTCAAATTTATTGCTTTCAAAAGCTATTGGCTTGCCATCTTGGCTCAAAACTACCCCTATGGCTATGCCATTAGCATCTATCTCTAACTCAAAGGGTTTTTGTGGATCTACCACTTTGAGTATAGGAGCCTCTGAAACAGCTTGTTTCAGAGTATCATAACTCTCTTGATGCTCTTACTTCCATGCAAATGGAGCTTTGCCTTGAAGCAAGTTTGTCATAAACACTGCTATCGACGAATGAGAAGAGATGAATTTCCTATAGAAATCGGAAATTCTTTGAAATGATCGTAACTGCCCCTCATCCTAAGGAGTAGGCCAAGCTAGAATAACTAAGACCTTCTTGGGATCCATCTAAACCCCATCAGCTGAGACCACATGCTCGAAGTACTCTATCCTTGGAGAGACACAACAGAGTCTTCTCCAAATTTACATATAGTTGATTCTCTTTTAAGACATTCAATACTAATCTTAGATGATTCTCATGCTCATGCACAATCCTACTATACACTAACAAATCATCAACAAAATCTACAACAAACTTTCCAATGAACGGTCGCAAAATGTCATTCATTAACATCATAAATATCGGTCGTGCATTAGTCCAACCAAATGGCATGAACAAATACAAATAATGCCCAAAACGGATCTTGAAAGTTGTCTTATGTACATCATGATCTTTTACCCTAATCTGAGGGTAGCCACTCTTTAAATCTATTTTGTTAAATACAACAGCTCCACCTAGAGCATCTAAAAGATCATCTATCCTAGGCATGGGATATTTGTGTCTGATAGGAATCTTACTGAGTGCTCGACAGTCGATGCACATCCTATAAAATCTGTCTTTCTTCTTCACAAGAACAACTGGTGATGCAAAGGGTGAATAGCTCAGTCTAATCAACCCTTTCTGTAGGCACTCATCAAGGACCTTGCAGACTTCATTCTCCTCCTTCAAAATCATTCAAAATAGTGACCGAGCGATCAAACTCGCTCGTGCTACCAATTTGATTCTAATTGCTCAATGTTCCTGCAAGGAGGCAAACCTAAAGGTAATTCTTTCAAGAATCACTCTTGGAATTCTACCCTTACTTTCTCTGAAAGTGCTTGAGCATTCCAACTAGAGTTTCCATGATTGCATGAATCCATCATAATACATGAAGAATACACAAAATAAAGAGAATAAATATACTTACAATCAATCTTGAGCAACTTGGTAGCGGTTACTGTTGTATAATTACATGGGTCTAAGGGGTAGAACCCTTGGGTTTCTAGGTGTGAAACCCTTGGGTTTCTAGGTGTGAAACCCTTTGGATTTATGGTTTATTTATCCCTTTAAAATGGGTCTTGAACCTTAGGGTTAATTCTCTAAGGTTGAGTACCTTAGGTTTGATTGGAAGCTTTTCCTAGCCACTTGGTTTGTATCATGAGTGGAGAGTCTTCTTTTAGAAGTCATGTGATTTCATGTGATTTCCTAAGCTTGGAAACCATGTGAACACCTTAGGGACCCATGTGATGGAAGCTACACATGTCTCCTTGAGAGGGACTTACCCCCTTGGACTTGAAGCTATATATTGGAGGGGTTGGTTGGGTGGAAACACATCTCTCTTCCTAGTGTGAGCTTGGCTAGTTAGTTTTCTTAGTTGATTAGTTGTTGAGTTGTGGAGGTTATGGAGCTTTCACAACAATGGCATCAGAGCTGGTTTCTTTTATCTCCATTTCGATTTTGCTCGATCTTAAGCTTTGGCATGAAAACATTGTCGTGGCAGCCTTCTTTCGAAGGTACTGCTTTCTTGCAAAAGAAAAGAGCATTACGACCCCCCTTCCTTTATTGGCTTCAATGGCGGCCCTTCTCAATACATGCGAACGACGACTGGGGAGGAAGCCCACGTATGCTGAACTAGAGAGGGCCGCTACTCCCGTGTTCAGCTTCAACTAAAGGAGTCTCTAGGAGCTAGCTATATGAAGAGGTAACTTTGGCTTTTGTACTGCAATGTGGGATAAGTCTCGCTTTGCTACTGCCATATCCACGCGTTGTGTGGGATTTGAAGAGGACCACACGGCACCAAAAAAAGAAAAATTTAATGGAGGTTTGGCCGAGGCCTACTCCCCCGGACTTTAACTTTGAAATTACAACTGTACAAGGAAGGGCATATAACCATGGGACCCCCCTTATCCCACAAAAACAGGGGTTTACAACTGGGTTAAACGGCGGTCACAACTACCGCGGGGATGGTCAAACGATGGCCAACAGCCACATACATCAGTTCCTGGGATTTATATGTCCCTACATGTTGCTGCCAGGGGTTGAACCCTCGCCCCCGTCTCAAGAGGCGAGAGGCCCAACCACCAGGCCAGCGAACTGGGACACGGCACCAAAAATTTAAAAATACAATCTGTAAGCTCATTTACGTTTAAAAATAACAATGCACATTAATTAATGTGCACAGTACGCATGAGAGAAGATTTTATTTTCCCTTCAATTTGAATGCATAAATTTTTGGAAACGTTTTTATTTCCTTTGTTTATGCCATTAAATATTGGACATATCTTCTCCAATTTTTAGTGCACAGTTTTATTATTTCTAATAACCTACGTTAAGTTTACCTGCCTTTCTTTTCTTGGCGTGATAGCCAAGAGCTTCCCACGTTATGAAATCATATTTGAATGAAGCATGAAAAAATGGAATTTTGAGCATTAAAGAAAGAGAGAGAAATCTTCTTTAGGGCATTAAAATAAGAAGCTGCCTTGAATGACATCAAAGCCAAGAGGAGGAAGGGTTGAAGGGATTAGTATCTTCATCATTGAAATAATTCGTCATTTGAATTGTGAAGATATATGCACAAAGAGAGATTAAAGAATGGCTAGCTTCTTTTATGTTTGTGCATGAGTAAAAACATTTAGTTCGATGGATACGATCATCTTAAATGTTCTTTTGAGAACATTTGGAATCATTAAGGAAATTATTCTAAAGTACATTTCCCATTTAATTTTTAGGAAATGCAATACATTGTTTTCTCGATGGTGGATGCATATATCTTTTTATGCACAAAGCATGGTTATAGATACTCTTATATGTATTTATAAAAATATGATTCTTCTTAGTGAGCATAGCATAAAGAGATTATATCTTTTAATATACATAGATAGAATAAACGCATATTGTGGAAGTAAATGCACACATATGGGCACATGTAAGTATCAAAATGCCCAAGAAGGAATTCAACGCTGGACGAGATGGGATGGCCCAAGCCTACTTCATCACCATGAGAACACTCAAGCAAAGTCAGGGGATGGACGAAGCTTAATTTCAAGGTAAGTATTTGCACCTCTTTCTTTTCCTTGCAAATTAAACAACATTCAGTGCATGTCATAATAGAATGACTTGGAAGTGGATGCATAGATTCAGGTGGCCTAATTTTTGTGGTCACATAAACAATCAATCATGGAGACAAGTTGCATTATGCATCAAGTTCATTGCTTTGAAAAGAAAGATTGGAGATGCATAAAAACGGTCATGATTAGGAAGAATGCATCAAATTCATTGTTCTTTGTTTGAAAGAACTACAGAACTATGTGGAGCTTTACATTATTCTTCCAAGCACATGCAAGGCATGAAGAGAAGGTAAAACACAAGGGTTGTAATAAACCCTAAGTACCATTTTCTAATTTCCTAGAAATAAAGGACTATATAGTAAATGGAATTACCATCTACTTCAACATAGATATTTAATTGACAAGTCAATTATTCTTTCTCAGATTACTCATTATGTCATAAGAGATAATATCTAGTTGATTATAAACTAGCTCTATTGTCAGGTGACATAAAATGATCTTTTAGAGTAAATTTGAACAAAGGAATCATTGAAAACCAATCTTTGACATTAAGTCTTGCCAAGTTACAATTAGAACTGAGACTTGGTAAGTTGAAAGTCCATTGTAGCATAGGCAATACATATGCTCTATAGTGGAAATAATACTTACAAGTCCAAGAAGTAATAGGTCTTACTTGATTAGAAGAAGGTTTGATCCCAAAATTCAGGCTAAAGTTACCTTTACTTAAGTGGAAGTGTAAGTCGGATGGTATGGGACATCTAGGCTTACATTACCACTGAAGTTGATTCGGTGGTATGGGACATCGAATTTAGAGGTAATTCAAAACTTGAACCTTGGGACATTTGTTCTATATGCTTGTAGAAAAGAAAGCAAAAAAGCTTTGAATAGTTCGTTTAACCAGGGAAAACAATAAAAGATTGAAAATAAACTCTTTCAAATTATATTGAAAGAACACGATTTTCAATATACCCTCAGGCAGTTTTCGAGGACGAAAACTCTTAAGGAGGCGAGAAAGTCCCCAAGAACTTGTATCTTATGCCTTGAAAAGACCAAATAGGGTATTGCAAGGTAAAAGATAGGTAAGAAATAAATAAAGTTGAAGTACTTCCTCGTATTCTAGTACGAAAGTCCCCAAGAACTTGTATCTTATGCCTTGAACTATGGTGGCTACTATTTTCTTTTTCTTAGGACATTCCTTGAACAGGTGTTGTCCTAGACACCCATAACATAACCCCTCTTTCATTGCCTTCTCTTTCTGTTGAGGGGTAAGAATAGAATTGTTCTACACCCTCTTAGCTAGGAAAAACACTTTTCTCTTACCTCGTGAAACTATCTTGATCATGTGCACTTGCTTAGCCTCTCTAGAAGGTTGTGCACTGATCGAGCCAGGAGTAGATGTGTGGAAGGGTCGACTTACCTTAGTCCATGAGGACCTCTGACCCTAGGAGCCTGTGCCCCTATGGACATCCTCATAGACTAAAGCCATCTCTATGGCCTGTGCCAAGGACTCACATCTCTCCTTCCTCACCAAAGGTCTAATGGTTTCTCTCAATCCCAAGACAAACTTGTGGACTTGAAGAAACTCAAGGATAGTATCAGGTACTTTAAGAAGTACCTCTTTGTACTTATCCAAGTACTCTTGAATGGTTTAATTCTTCTGATTGATGAAGAACCAAGTCTCTAGTGATCTAGACCTCTCATCAGGTGGTACGAAATTGTTGTAGAACAAGACTTTGAATTGATCCCAATTCTCGAGCTCTTTCTTATCCTGTTCTATCTTGCGCCACCACCTATGACGATGTCCATAAGGTTATACATGGTCTGCTGAATTTTGTACCTATTGTCTATGATATGACACAAACAAAAGCACTGCTCCCACTTGTTGAGCCACTGCTCAACAACATCAGTTGTCCTAGCACTAGTCAAGCCATGGTATCTAGGTGGCTTAAGATCCTTAAGTTGCCATCTAGTCTCTCTGACTAGAATGCTATCTCTAAGGACTTCTGAAGTTAGATGCTAATATGGAGCATCTACCTCCATCCCTGGGAAGTCAAGCTCATGCACATCTTCCTCTTTCTTGGAACCATGCACGTGTTCCAAGATATCATGAAGTGCACTCTCTAGATGGGAAATCCTAGCACTCATAGTCTGAATGGGATCTTCGGGGTGCTCTTCGATGAGTGTATCAGTTCTAGTAGGTGATGATGGTCCTGATTCCATGCTAGGATATGGTTTTGGTCACTTTTTGATTTTCTATTTGTATTTTTTTTCCAAAGTGTATGCTCTATGTATACCTAAAGTAAATAATTGGCAATGGAAAATAAACAAGTCACAAGCCTTTGCTTAAAAGAAAATGATAAAACAAGAAACTTTTAGTATGATGCTATCCTTTAATGCATATGCATAGTGAATCCTAAAAGTTTTGGCAGCATAACGGCATAAAATTGAAAATCTGAAAACTTACACTAAGTACACATCATGCACTTTCCGCAATAAGAATATTGCCAGTAGGCACAATCTATCTACAAATCAACCAAAGGGGATTACACACCCTGACTTATTTCTTCATGCTTGCGGCATGGTATTTTAATAAGAACACAATAAGTTCTTATACTTCCCTTGCTCAAACCTGCAAGAAAAAGACTTTGCATTACCATGAGAATCATCTAAGATTAGTATTGAATTTATTAAAAGAGAATCAATTGTATGTAAATATGGAGAAGACTCACTTGTTTCTTTTGAGGATAGATTTACTTAGGGCATGTGGTCTCGACCGATGGGCTTCAGATGGATCCCAAGAAGGTCTCAATTATTCTAGCTTGGTCTACTCCTCACGATGAGGAGTAATTTCTATCATTTCTATGAGGATTCTTATTCGTCAATAGCAGCACCTATGATAGACTTACTTCAAGGCAAAGTTCCATTTGCATGGAAGCGAGAGCAACAAGAGAGTCTTAATACCCTGAAACAAGTTGTTTCAGAGGCTCCTATACTCAAAATAGTAGATCCATAGAAACCCTTTGAGTTAGAGACACATGCTAGTGGCATAGCCATGGGGGCAGTTTGTGCCAAGATGGCAAGCCAATAGCTTTTGAAAGCAAGAAATGAGTAGTGCACAACACAATTGGCCAGTGCATGAACATGAGTTGTAAGTGGTGCATGCTCTTAAAGTTTGGAGACACTATCTTTATGGTGCAAACTTTAAGGTATACACAGATCACCATACACTCAAGTACTTTTGTAATCAACCAGACCTTGGAGGCAGACAGGCTCATTGGGCTTAGCTCATGCAAGAGTTTCACATGGAAATCCTGTATAGAAGCGGCAAAGAGAATAGAGTAGCTCATGCATTATCACAGATAATGTATTAAATGAGCTTTATAGTTCTAGAAAGCTCATTGCTTCAAGAAATAAAGGAAGCACAGGTGGAAGATCCACATTTGTTACATATTATTAGAGACAACACTGATGACTCTATCATAGGAGATGAGGTAGTTCCAGCTGTTTCTTCCCCTAGCAGAGCAAACAAGTCCAATTCATATTCCAATTTCTCAAAGAAGAATAGAATAATCAAACTGAAAGGAAAGGTTTGCGTACCAGATTTTGGAGATTTGAGAAGAAAAGTCATGCATGATAACCATGATGTTCCTTGCGTAGGACATCTTGGTGTTGACAAGACAATGCAGATTGTTAAAAGAACATGTTGGTGGCCTTGATTAGCCAGACATATCCACACTTATGTTCAACAATGCTTTATGTGTCAAGTCAACAAGGCAAAAAGGGTAAAGACACTAGGTCTTTTGCATCCTTTACAAATTCCATATCATAACTGGGATAAAGTATTGTTGCAGAGCAAAGAAGAGCAAAGATGTAGAGAAAAAGAAGGGGCCCAAAATTTTTCCGATTTGGACACTTTATTTTTGTACCATATTCATTTTGTAATATATTTTTGGATGTAGATGCACTAGAGGAGTCCTCTAGATGCATATCAATAGAGAGTTGTATCATTACCTTTGTAAATTACTATGGAATTAGTCTATTAGTCAATAAAGTGTCGGTCTCTTGTGTGAAAGGACCAATTCTAGGGCATAAGTATATAAGTCATTTTGTGACTCTTTGTAAGGACTTTTTTGCCATTGTAAGAATCAAGAGCACAGAATTTCCAATTTGTGTCTTCTCCTCTCTGTATCTTGTTCCTTATGAATTTGCATGCATATGTGATGCATGAAAAGGGTGCTTAGAAGTGTTGTCTATCCATGAAAGTGCTTGTTTGCTATTGATAAAGTGTCTGCTAAGTGTAGGAAGTGTTGAAGCTTAGGAAGTTCATTCCCACGGCTCAGTATTTTTCTCATAACTTGAAGCAGGAGCGTCAGAATTGAGTGGAACCACCATTGGATGCGTCTTCTCGAGAGCTTTGAAATGAACCCGCTATTTGCTATATTCAGAGTTTGGAGCTAAGAAAGCTCAATTTATTGTTGACTGCTATTCTAAGTGTTGTGACACCATAGCTGACCTTGAAAGCTTGAATGTGATGGATTTATACTTGCTTGCACCTTGTTAGATCTCATTTGCATTGACCATCATTTGAATGCATGTCCTCATACACTCAGTTAGGTTTTGATACTCCTTGGATTGATAATTAAAGCATGAATCCCCACTATATGCACTTGAAGGGGATTGAGGTATAGTCTCTTTCTCCACAAGTCCCTAAGTCGATACTCAGGTACACACATTTTTTGGCACCGTTGTTGAGGAATGTCGAATCAAATAGAGGCATTCGTGTGATGATGACAGCTCTTAGCATTGAAGTGAGTAGAGGAGTTATGAATTTCTCTTCTTTGGTAAGTCACTTTCATCTGCACTTACTACTTCTCACCTTTGGAGTGTGTGTAGTGAGTTCTTAGCTTAGTTTAGGAAAGTGAGTTAGAGAGAGAAGTTAGAGTAGGTAGGAGGAAGTAAGCGAGTTAGGCTAGCAAGATAGGGTTAATTTTCAAGTCATTCCTTTCAGCCTTTTTAGTTTGGTACCTTTCAAAGCCATAAAAACAAAAAACAAGTCCTTTTCAAATCACTTGTCTTATAGCAAGTATCGTGAGAGCCCGAATTGCAAGTGTCGCGAGATTGGGATCAAGGTGTGTGGAGCTAAACAGCACAAGCAATTGTTGAAAGGTGCTTGAGGGAAACTTTGGAGGTGAGCCTACCAAGTCTTTACTCTAAAAAACTTCAAGTTCAATCAAGGTAGAGAGGAAAACGACCTGTGATACACATCGTGAGGAAGATATTGAGGGTTGGGACAAGATTTTTTGTGATTTAGACACTTAGAGAAAGGGAAATAGGTACTAAGAGTACATTCATAAACCTGGTTTTTTGAAATAATTGCTTATATGTGAGAAAAATCCAAATGTCATGACCGGTTGAGTTCAAGTGTAGCAATAATTGAATTCCCGTGTGTCACGATATTTGAGTAGAGATCAAGTGTCGTGACATCTACCAACTGTCATGTGTCCCTGATTGATCCAATGTCGTGACATCTACCAAGTGTCGTGTGTCACTGACTGATCCGGTGTCGCGACATCTCACCAAGTGTCATGTGTCGCTAACTGATCCAGTGTCACGATATCTACCAAGTGTCATGTGTCACTGATTGATCTGGTGTCATGACATCTCACCAGGTGTCGATTGTCATTGACTAAGCAAGTGTCATGTGCCGCTGATTGATCTAGTGCCACGACATCTACCAAGTGTCGTGTGTCACTGATTGATCCAATGTCGCGACATCTACCAAGTGTCGTGTGTCGCTGATTGATCCAGTGTTGCTACATCTCACCAAGTGTTGTGTGTCGCTGACTGATCCAGTGTCGCGACATCTACCAAGTGTCATGTGTCACTGATTGATCTGGTGTCGCGACATCTCACCAGGTGTCGTGTGTCGTGACTAAGCAAGTGTCGTGTGTCGTTGACTGATCCAGTGTCATGATATCTCATCGTGTCATATGTCATGACTGAGCAAGTGTCGTGTGTTGAGTGTCATTGGACATCCAGTGTCGTGATACCTACTAAGTGTCGAGTGTCGTGCCTGAGACCTTAAGTGATAGCTCAGTCAGGAGATTCCAAATTAAGAAAAAAATACATATAACTCAGCAGATTTTAAAGAGAGCAATGGGAGCTAAGGGTTGTCCAAACTCAATTAGAGCTCTTAAGTGAATGAACTTAAGATTGGGAAGAATCCTAGGAAGCCGAAGAAGTGTAGTCTCATCTGTAGGAAGTGTAGCCGAGCCGAGTATTCATTCCCATTATTCTGAAACCTCGAGTGAGTCTGAAGAGGAAATCATTATGGCCTCAGAAGACATGCATAGTTTTGTACCAATGGCCGACCTAATGTGTATCATTGAGGGAGAATACCGAACCTCTTTAGAATATGTGAGTACCAATCAACATGACTTACCCATCTGCATAGATGGATTAAACAGATCAATGGCAAGGCTGAAGGAAGCCAGAGATGCTCACATAGTGCCTAAACCAGTAGTCAAGTATGTGGAAGGATTCTACATTGATAAAAGGGGAATTATGTATGCAGTCACTGAACACCCAAAGAGCATCGATGAGCAAAGGAAGGAAGATAATGGCCAACACCGTAACGAAGAGGAACGAGAAGAGCAGGTGTCTACCCCTAGAGGGAAGTCCATTGTAATTAGGGTTTGGAGAGGGGACCTAATTCCCCAAGATGATTCCTTAATGGATGTCTATTTGGTGAACGGAATTGAGTATTTACTTAGAACCAACTCTTCATTATGGGAAGAAGTGACCAATCCAGCCACCATTTATGAGTTACAAGATCCTAAAAACCCCACTCATATTACGTATTTGGACAAGAATCAGAGAAGACACTGGCCTTTGACTGAATTGGAGAGGGCTAGGCTAAAATATCAGAACATTGTTGTATTCCCACCTAGAGATCAAGCCACTACTTCTCAAAACCCCCACGACACTCATCTACATTCATCTTATCAGCATTTAGGACAGACACAACAACAGAGCATTCTAGTTAGACCCCAAGTTCAGTTTGCTACACCTGGTAATAATTATAACTATCGACCTCCTACAAATGCAGAACTAAGAAATAGAATTCTTCTTCATGAGAGACCACCAATAGGAAGAGAAGCAGGCATACCAATAGGATGACCAGTCCTCCCAGTAATGCCAGGACCACCCGAACTTGGAAGAAGACAGACCCATTCAAGTTGCCAAATGCATGAGGAGTCACTATGATGGCTCTAGTGAACCATACAACCATATTGGTGAATTCAAGCAAGTGATACGAGTTGAACAAGTAGAAGACTTCTTGATCCAATATGAATCATTTGGCCTAACCCTTACTGATATGGCCTTAGCATGGTTCCAACCTTTAGATCCTAATAATTTTCAAAGCATGGAACAAGTGTATCAGGAATTGATTGAGGAATTCACCAAGACTGGAGATAGATAGATAGATAGATCTGGAATCAAGAACAACTCTTCATCATTAATCCATAGTTTTAAACAAGCTCCTACGAAATTAGTAAGATTAGCAGCGAGACGATTCAAGCAATATGTGGATAGATGTCTTATAGAAGAGAGGCCCACTCAAAACAAAATGGTCTCATTATTTTTGGAAGGATTAGTGAATGGGTCAGAGATCATTAGTATATGTGAAGAGAGTCCAAAAATTGCAAGAATGTATGAAAGAGTGTATCGACCTAGAGGACAATCTGGCAGAAGACTTGAAAATATCTCAAGGCAGTGTTAAGAGTGAGGATAGTGTCAGCAGTACTTCAAATCCCTGGAATAATGTGGAAGAGATAGCCGAGTTAGTGGCTAAGAAGCTGAATGTCCAAGGACAAAGGAATTATCCCAACAATCCTATGAGAGTGCCTATGCTCAGGAGATCTGTCCACTGTGGAGGTGACCACCCTTCTCACATGTGCAATAGGGGAGTAGTCCCACCACCTCCTTATGCTTACAATAGACCACCCGCCCAGGGCCCTAATCATTATTGTAGCATAGAACAAAGGTACACAAATCACAATACAGACAATTGTCCTTACAATCGACAACCAAGACTTGCACAACCACCCTTTAGGCCTTATGGATACCCCTCGAGAGATCAAGGAGGAGAAGCCTACAGATACCCCTCGTACCAGCAGCAAGCACCTGCACCACGGCCGTATGCATATCAAGGGTACAATCAACCTCAACCAGTGCTAAGACAACAACCAGCTCACCCTCAGAATGTTGTCCCAGTGAAAATTGCTCAAATTGAAGAGAATCCTGAAAGAGCAATAGTACCAGCCACCCCATTGGTTAGTACTGAGACTTACGACCCACCTTATGACCTTAGTCAAGGAAATTATTCCACTTATGAGAACACTATAGCTGAGTATGGACAATCTTATGAAACATATAGATATGGATATGAAGGATATGATATCTCCTATGGATATGATCAGGACTATGTGTCACTAATGTACACTACTCCTAGAGCGCCCATACCCCCACGGCCAATGAGTAGACCACCTGCCCCTAGAGGACCATGTTATAGATGCGGAGGTGATCACTTTATCAGAGAGTGTACATTACCTAACCCACCACCTCAGAGAGTTTGGGAGGGTTACTACAGTGATTGTGGTAAAGAACATCTCTTTAGAGATTGCCCAAAGAATCCCAATAAAGTCAATCCTAATGTGCAAATCAATGTGATAGAAGTGATAGATTCATCAGGGAGTGATAAGGAGTACATTGTGCCATTGAAAGCGATAATGAGAGCAAAAGCTAGAGAGACTCCAGATAAACCCAAAGAAAATAATCACCCCGACAAAGAATTGAACATACCCACACCTCAAGTAATTGCAGATTCTGAAGAGTTTGAGAAAAGTGCTAAAAGTAAACAAACCCAAAGATGGAAGAATCGTAGAGAAAAGATAAAAGAGAAGAAACTGCAACAAAAGTTGGAGAACGAGAATAGTAAACAAAGCCAAGAGGAAAAACAAGAGGCTGAAGGAAACCCTAACAAGGAGGAAAAAAAGCATAAAAAACAAGAGGCAAGATCAGTTCTGGCCGATCCAATGCTCGAAGATTTAGACATCTGGATTGAGGCATATCAAGCATGAATAAAAGCAGGCCTAACCCTTGAACAACGCGAAAGGGAATACCCAAGAGGTGACTTAGACAAAGAAAGATTGGAGATTTGTAAGAAGTTAATTGAAGTGGCTCAACGAACCTTAGAAAAACTTGTTCAGCCCCTACCCAGCACAAGAATTCTCGAAAAAGAATTTCAAGAATGTGTAGCATCTAGTCATCCTAGGGAAGGGAAGAAAAACGAGAACTATGAAGAAAATTACTATGAAAGTAAAAAAGAAGGATCGATTATCCTTGAAGTGGACGCGAAATGGCCTAGAGATTTGTGGGCAAGAGTCCAAGAAGATAGATGGAAGAAAACAGAAGGAATTGAACCACCTTTTGAGGAGTTAGAAGCTGGAGGCGAGCTTGAGGTGTCAATGCATGAATTAAACTCAGAAGGATTATTGCAACTTTACGACAACAAAGATGATGAAGATAGTGTGAATGTATTGCCAAACTATATGGGAGAACATGAACATAACTCTGAATTATATCATATTCCGTCAGTGAGGAGAAAGGAGCAGGACCCATCAGTTCAAACCTCTGACATAATACATCTTAAAAAAGTAAAAGTACCTTCTACTCTGACTTTGGAAGAACTCTTAAAAGTGAAGCCTCAGTTGAGAGAGAAGCTCACCAGCCAGTTAGAGACAAAGTCAGACAAAATCGAGATGCAAGATGAAGTAGCCATAGTTAAAATCCCAATCGATAAGGTTGGAGATTTCAGTGAGGGAGATGAAGGAAACACATCCCTATCACTTAAAAAGGTTATACCACTAAAGACATATTAGATTCGGGAGCTGGGGTAGGACGTTCTACCAAATAAATATGGGAGAAATGGGGAAAACCACCTTTATGACCTACCAGAATGAAGATTCAAATGGCAGATGGACACACAGAACGACCCTTAGGCTTATTAGAAAAAGTAGTATTTACCACTTGTGGAGTCGAATTCAAGCACACCTTAGCAATCTGTCAATTCGAAAAGGCTAGCAATTATGAGATGATACTTGGAAGGCCTTTCATGAGACAGCCCAAGGTAGTGCAAGACTGGGGAAAAGATGTAGTATACTTGCAGCATGGAGGAACCACAACGAGAATAAACATCCATACTTATACACATCAAGATGTCCCCACTCTGCAATGGAACCTGATACATAAGGAAGATGGCAATCTATCGATTCATAGTGTAGGTTTGAGTGGCCAAACATGGATGAACGAAGATACTCACCTATGGATGTGCCAGGTAGCTAAAAGGGAAGAAGAAAGGAGGCAAGGATGGCAGATAAGACAACGAATATCTAGACCTGTAGAAGATCCTTCTTACATGCCTCAAATATTTTCAGATGAAGAATTCAAACCCCATGGTTGGATGGAGATTTTAGCCACTCTTGACATATGCATAAATGAAGAAGTAATAACCATGAATGAATGCATCGATGAGGAAGGATATGATGTAAGCTTATACATGGTCGTCCTCCAAGAAGCAGATGAAGGAGAGGTAATTGAAAAAGAATGGAAGGAAGATTATGAGAGCATAGAAATGGAACTGGAACCTATTAAGGAAGAAAAGGAGAATCGGGAAGTAAGCACCGTGACTAATGACTCAAATCAAGGAATAACACAAAGGGAAGAGAATGAACCAGATAGTCAAAACGAAAAAGAAGAAAACATACCTCAAGACCAATTCGAGGTACCCGAGCACTTTAAGAAATATGAGGTAGAGGGGAGGAAGATTGCTATTCAAATGCCAAAATAGGAAGCGCGACCAAGGATAGCATACTCTAGAGGAAGGAGAAGAGAGATGCACTTGTATAGGACAAGATGCCTCACTTGAGGAAGAACAAGAGTTAATACAACTCATAAGAGAATACAGGGATGTCTTTGCATGGACATATAAGGATTTAAAAGGTGTAGATCCTTCTATTTGCACCCATAGAGTCCCTATGACGATATAAGCCAAGCCCTCCAAACAAAGACCATACACTTATAACGATGTTTATTTGGCAAAGATTAAGGAAGAGATAGATAAATTGTTGGATGCGGGCTTCATTTATGAAATTGAACACAAGGAATGGGTGTCATCTTTAGTGGTAGTGCCAAAAAAGAATGGCAAATTAAGGGTGTGCATTAACCTGAAAAAAGTGAATGCCGCCACCATACGGGATAGTTACCCATTACGCATTACGGATCATCTGTTGGAAAGGGTTGCAGGTAAGGAAGTCTTTAGATTCCTTGATGGCTTTTCAGGATATAATCAGGTAGCCATTGATCCTAAATACCAACATGAGATAGCCTTTGCAACCGAATGGGGAGTCTATGCATTCAGGGTTATGCCTTTTGGTTTAACTAATGCCCCAACCACTTTCCAAAGATTGATGTGCCATGTGTTCAAGGAATTCTTGAGAAAAAGTATGGAGGTATACGTGGACGATTTATGTACTTATTCAACCATGCGATCAGAACATATTCCAGAACTAAGAAAAATATTTTCCAAATGTCGTCAGTATAGAGTATGCCTTAATCTGAAAAAATGTGTCTTCATGGTTCGACAGTGGAAGATATTAGGACACATTGTCTCTAAGAATGGAATTTCTACTGATGAAGACAAAATCAAAGTGATTTTGGATTTTCCAAGACCAAAGACCGCCAAGGAAGTGCAAGCATTTATGGGACATTGTGGATACTATCGTAGATTCATTCACATGTATGCCACAATCGCAAGGCTCCTTTATGGATTACTGACTCAGTTTACATGGACAGAAGAATGTGAAAAGGCTTTCAACAAATTGAAGAGTCGCTTGAGTTCAGCACCAATTCTGAGACTACCCGATTGGAATAGACCATTTCATATTCATGTAGATGCCTCCAAGTTTGCCATTGCATCTTAGGACAACCAACAAATACAAGAAAATTAGACCATTCTATAGTGTATGCTAGTAGACAATTAAACCAAGCCGAGCGTAATTATACCACTACAGAGCAAGAAGGCTTAGGAATGGTATATGACGTAAAGAAATTTAGACACTACTTGTTGGCAAACAAATTCAAATTCTTCATTGATCATCAAGCCCTACTATACCTAATCAATAAACCTTGCAATATTGGACAACTAGTTTGATGGTTTCTATTGTTAATGGAATTTGATTTTGAAGTAGTAGTCAAGAAAGGCAATATGCACATCCGTGCAGATCACCTGTCGAGAATGACATATGGAGAACCTCCCACTAGAGTGCTAGATGATCTGCCGGATACTTATCTTTTCAACCTAGAAGTATGTCCACAATGGGCAGAAAAATTGATTCCAATACTCACGCATGGACCTCAACACCGCATCAATTTAAACAACAGCCAAGAGCTATGGAAGATTAAAAATCTCCACATCCTAGTTGGGAGCCTATACCACCAAGAACCAAGTGGACTACTTATGAGATGTGTGGAGGAAGAGGAGCTAGAGATATGGCTTCAAAGAGCACATGTGAATCAATGGAAAACTCATCGAAGTGTGAATGGAACTTGGCAAGCACTTACAAGATTAGGCATATATTGGTCAACTATGCGGAGGGATACACATAAATACATATCTACTTGCCCCACTTGTCAAGAAAGAACACCTGAAGAGAACTCCATTCTATGTTACTCTACAGTGGCACCGAGATGGAGTATGCCTCTGTTAAAATTCTTGAAAACAGAGGAGTACCCAAAAGGAGCTAATTTGGCAAGAAAACATGCCCTCGAGGAGCAAAGCAAAGATTATGCACTCATAGGCAAACAAGTTTTCAAAAGAGGAAGGGACAATCACTTAAGAATGTGCATCCATGAAGACGAGTATGTTTCAATCTTAGAAATGGCTCATACAGGAGCCGCCGGAGGACATTTTTCTACAAATAAAAGTGCAAAAATGATTCTTTTTGTTGGAATGTGGTGGCCAACTCTATATCAAGATGAAGCCACATAAATCAAAAGATGTGACACGTGTCAATAAATGAGGTATCCTATCAGAAGAGATGAAATGCCATTAAGACCTATGATAAGTGCCAGAGCATTTACCAAATGGGGGATAGATTTTGTAGGACCTATTAGCCCACCAGCGAAAGGCTCTCATGCCGAGTACATAATTGTAGCAACGGACTACTTGACCAAATGGGTAGAAGCCAAGGCAACTAAGAAGAATGATGCAAGGACCATGGCTAAATTTCTCTTTGAGAACATATTCACTAGATTTGGATTGCCAATAGAAATCATAAGTGATAGAGGCACACATTCGTCAATGAAGTGATAGAGGCCTTAATGAATGAATTCTTAGTGATTCACAAAAAATCAGCTCCCTACCACCCGCAAGCTAATGGACAGGCTGAAAGTTCAAACAAGATCTTGTGTACAGTTCTCACAAAGATTGTTAACAATGGAAGATCCGATTGGGACAAGCAGTTACATCACACTTTATGGGCATTCCGAGTGGCATACAAAACAGCCATAGGAACTACTCCATTTAACCTAGTGTATGACCAGAATGCCATCTTACCAATTGATTTCCTAGTGCATACTCTTAGAGTAGCCTCGAACTACGAATGGACTGGACATGAGTTATCTAATCAATTGGACCAAATCGAGAAGCTACATGAAACTAGGTTACAAGCAGTGGCAGGCATTTATGCTGCAAAAAGGTGACAAAAGGCATACTTTGATGCTCACATTAAGGATAAAAATTTGAAGGAAGGAGATTTAGTCCTTGTATATACTTTAAAGCAACATGCAAAGAAGTTGTAGAAGAGAGGATATGGACCCTTGGTGATCAATTGCATATCAATTAGTGGAGCCATCAATTTAGCAACCCTAAATGAAGAAGTACTACCTAATTATATAAGTGGGTGTCGAGTGAAGAAGTATTTAGAGCCATTAACAGAAGAGATGTTGTTAAGACTTCTGGCAGCAAGAAATAGATGAGAAGAAGAGAAAATACGCGAGGAGGCACGACAGGAGGCTCTAGAACGAATAAGGAAATAGAAGGAATGGATGAGAGAGAGGGATGAAAGATATCGGCTAGGAGAGGAGCCCATCCCAATGACTATTTTTAGAGCCTCAAAAAACCTAGGACATCAAGTGATGCAACCCTATTTGAACTTAGGAGTGGGAACAGAGGAACACCACTTGGTGGATGCTCTCATTGACACAAGAGCAGCTGTCAACTGCATCAAATCCTCTTTGAATCATCAGCTCAAAGCACAATTACATCCAACCAAAGCACATATGATTGGAATAGGAGAAAAGGTTACTGAATGCATAGGTGAGATTACCTTATCATTGCACCTAAGAAATAACACAATGCAACAAAAAATATTAGTATGCCATAATCAAGATTTATTAGAAAATCTTGTGTTAGGCTAGGATTGGATATATGAATATGAGGTAACGATCCAATCAGCCTTGGGCTATATATCATCCAAGATAGGACATCGCGAAGTATTCAATTTGCTAGAAGAACGGCCTGTCAAAGCCACTTGTCTGGCTCTAAGAGATCAATCACTCATGCATGATGATGATTGTACACCTACCTCTACTGTGGAAACCCCACCTCCAAGCACTTCACCTGAGTTTACACCAATTCTTAATCTTACACACCCTCATCATCCATTGGACCCCTCTACTAACATCATTTCCATGGAGAGCCCTAGTGACGAATTGAGCACAAGAGTGACTAGTCAGCATAGTCATCCCGAACCTTCCCACATTAGAATATATCCAATTCAAGGCACCAGACAGGCATGGATTTGGAAGGATCAAATAGCAGCATATCACCAAAAACAAAGCCATCACCTACAAGGGAACCAACAATAGGTCAAGATTTCAAGACAAGCTAGATCCCGAGGTTTACAAAAGATTGTCCAATTATGGATCCCAAAGAAGTTGATTGCTGCTCAACCCTTTAGAACACTAATACAGATTCCCAAATCACCTATGCCAATGAAGAAAACTAAACTGAAAACACTAGTATGAAAGAAGGATCCATCCAAAATAGAGTCAAAGGATCAAGAAAGACACGACGACTCGAAATTGCAGAAATAGAAGTACTCAACGAAAGCAACTCCAAGATATGAATGGCTAGCAAAGAAGAATCACAAAACGACAGCCACACATAGCACAACAAAAGACAAGGATGCATTCAAGGAAAACAAAACAAAATTGAGTTGGATACCCAAATCGCGATCGTCATCGACAGACTCGCAGCAACTTCTTCTTGCACACATCTTGAGTTCCATGCACCTCGAACGTGCATAATAGGGCCACATTACGACGCCATGCATTCGACACATAATTCTTCCTCTATTTATTAGTGATGCACATTTCCCTCCAAGGGAATAGGAAAGCACTTGTACAATAACCTTGGGGAAAAATAATTAAGCTTCGGCTACTCACTAACGTTTTTGTTTTCTTTCAGAAAAAAAATAATAAGAAAAAATATATAAATGAAAAAAATCCTAGGTACTACCTTTCTCACACCCACGGGGAAAGGATAACACAAGTCACTCGGAGAACTATTCGATTTATGGAGATTAATGGGAAATAATTCATGCAACCACTTTTACACTAACTGTGGTGTACTTTAAATGCAGATGGCATCACCTGATTCAGAAGCTACCCAAGAGGAAGAGGTCCTCCTTCTTCCTTTGGAATCAATTACGAAAGCAAGGGGTCATTGGTTCCACGAAGACCAACTGGTGGTAGACCTCATCTTTTTGGCCACCATCAAGATTATGGACAGGGACCATTATTTTCCATTGATGTTGCAAGATTTCCAAACCATACTACAAGGATTGCCAAGCATCACGGAAGTTTGGACAAGGGCCGGAATTGATGCATTTCTACGACTCCCAATTTATTTACTGGATTTTCAAAGATGCACTCAAGTTATGAACACACTACAGGCAACAACGGATAAGCCCTCAATTCCAAAAGCTAAAGTTCTTAACAAAACGGGGGCATGGAAAAATATTCGATTTACTCATGAACTCGTCAACAAGCTTTTGGATGGAGTCAGGCGGCCTCGCGAATCTCAAAGAGGAATGTCATGATGCTAAAAAGAAGACCTTTATGGAAATTAACAGGACAGATATTGAAGAATCAGTCCGTATAGTGCATAAAAATTTCTGTTTCCCAAGCATGAACAGATATACAACGCCTCAAAAGATTGTAGTTCAATTGCTATCTCATGCCCATCTCTGCACAGAGCCCCGCAAGGGCATACAACACTGGGAAGTACGCAATAGGCAAGGACGGATCAAGGCCAACAATTATCCATGAAGAAGTGCAAGAAGATATCCGGCAGATCTAGAGCCCTAGGAAGGTGCTTCAACCTCTTGATCTTTGGGAGGTCCAGATCGAAGGCTGAAGATCCAGACCTTCATACCTTCCACTGGTTGCATGCGTGGTAGCTTGGCTTAACACAGTAACCCAAATTTAAAGAGGTTATTGGTGATCTAAACTACAAATCTAATGTAGTCCATCTCCACAGGTTGCATGCAGTGGAAAGAAAAAAAGAGGCCAAAACCAATGCAAAAGGTCCTGAGTTATGATCAGTTCCTTGACCACTGGTAAAATTATATCATTATGATTTCCACAGAAGCTGGCAGTGGACAACTATAAAGAGGCTATTAGTTAATAAAGAACCAGATTGACTACAGGCACATAATTAGAGGCATGAAGCGAAGCCTGTTGTAGCTCAGTGATGAGTAGCACCTCCTTTAATGTCAATCCGGGAAGACATGAGGATGGTATGAAGACCTCGAGCAAGTGAAGGCACAAATGTGTGAGTGCGGAGCACACTAATATGCACACACATACACACACACGCGCACACACCGCAAGCACAAAGAGAGTAAGACAATGGAATCACTTCAATTGCAACGAAGTTCTCATACAAGCTCAACACTACAAGAAGCTCTCCAAAAATGAGCTCTCTAGCTCTATTTATAGTTTTTGACTAGCTTTGGCCCTGTCCAGACCTAGTGTCCAGCATAGTTAAAAATTAGGTTCCAGGGCTTATTTGAGGGCTCAAATGAGATCTAAAAAATATGAAAATTGGCAGGCAACTACTTCTAAGGCTCCCCAAGCTCAAGGACTCCTCGGCTTGTACAAAATGGAGCTAAAAAAAGGTGAGATGATATTTACAAGGGTTTTTAGTGATAAGAATCACTTTTAAATGGTGTAGGGGTTTGGAAAAAAATAAAGGGTTGCCTTAGTGCTAGATCTGTATGTATGCCCGTATTTGCTTCTTCCCGTATACTGCCAACACTCTCCCCCCCCTAGCGTCTGTCGCCTCTGACAGACCTTTGATCTGCGGTTTGGTCAATATAGTCTTGGAGAATGTCAGCTGCCACATCATGTTCTTTGATTCGCAGCCCTCGGATCAGGTCTCTCTGAAGGGTATCCCAATTGACTGCGCCCGGTATGTCCGGCTGTGGCATTGTGTAGAGTTTTGAGTGCATCGTTTGTTCACATGCAAAGAGGTGTAACAAATGGGTGGGCCTTGGCGCGAACACCTCTGAGTGTGCTTCCCAGAACCCCGTGGTGAACATATCATCGAAAGTTTGCTTGTAGCAGGCAGGGAGATATCTGATGCGTGCGTGCCATGCATAAGCAACTCGTATGCTCGGGGTGGTGCTCATATCATATAGCAGGTCATAATTACCATTAACAAACCCGGGAATCGGAGGTTGAATATGACATACATTGCGGAAAGTTTTGAGCACAATCTGCATCATATCAAATATCTTGAGCATCATCTGGGCAGCTACATCTGGCATGGGGTGGAGGCGTGGCATCCAATGTCTAATGGTTGCTATCATGTATGATACTGTGGGAGTGCCGGTTGGGGGTGCAATGGCGGGGTAATTGAGCCATTCTTTACAGTTTACATTGTTCTGAACCTTGATGGCGAAGGCTTTCCATGATCTTCTTCTTTGTACTGGCACATAACAAGGGTTATACTTCAAATGCATAGGAGCGTGATCCCATGTTCTAAGCATTTCCGGGTATGTTTCAAGTAATCTTTGCCTCCAAGTAGGTTGGAATATAGCCCCTTTTCTGGCTGCCTCTGGTATATCTTCTGGTTCGAACTGGGTGGCGAAAGTAGGGCACTTGTTGGTGACTCTTTTTATCTCTGCGTTGTAGTCGGCCAACAATACAAAATATGGTTTATATTGTAATTCTGAGCTCGTGATGAGTCGTCTAGGAGCAAGGTGTCTGAAATACTCAGATTGAAGTATGGTTTCCTCAATGGCCTTCATTGCTAGCATCTGAGTGGAGACACGTTCCTGATGAGTTTTCCCCATTTCTTCTACTTGTTTCATCCAGACCGATGGGGGTTCCTCATAGGTATCTTGTCCTTCCTCCGTGATTCGTCCTCCTGGAAGCGGTTGAGGCTCATAGTTCTCTTCAAATGCTTCCTCCACTGGAATAATAACTGCTTCTTCTTCTATGGGTTGCTCAGGTGGGGAAGGAGGTCGTTCATATTGTAACAACTTGATTTTCAACTCTGCAATCTGTTGCCGTAGCTCAAGTACCTCACTGTTCGTTGAAGGTTCAGGTTTTGGCGAAGTAGCGGCATCGACCGTCTCTTTAGGTGTGAGGGGGTGTGTTGTTGGTACTTTGGATCCTTGTAATTCCTTTATCTGGTCTGCCAACTGATCATGGGCTTCCAAGAGGGTTGCATAACCTTCTAAAATCTGTTGAATATGCTCTGAGGGGACAGCTTGGAATTTTGCAGGGTCTATAGGTGCTCCCGGGGTGTTTTCCATGGCCGCTTCTAGGTTCTCCTTGTTTTGTTGTTGTAGCCTTCGGTTCTCTTCTTGAGCCGCTGCTAGATGACGACGTAGTAGGGCCATGTTGCGTTGAAGTCTCGCATTGCGGCCCATTTGTTCTCTGAGTTGTTCCTCCATAGCTTTGCCTGTCTCTGCATACTTAGCTTCGAGTTCTGTCTTCGATTGTTGGAGGTCAGTCACCTGGTGTTGTAGTGTTGTATTACCTAGTTCCAAGGCATCGACTCATGCCTGGAGTTGAGCCGAGAGATTGCACAGCTCTAAGTTATTTTCCTCCAATAACTTATATTCTTGCTTCAGCTGAGTGGCCGCTTCAACCATGGTATCTAGTGCAGTACTAAATGATGTGGGTGCATGGGTAGAGGTGGAACATGCAACGGGTCGGGAAATGGGAAAGGGAACAGTGGATGACGTGCCTATGAGTGAAGTGAGATGTGATGATAGTGGAACAGACGTGGTGGTGGGTGCTCCTGTGGATGGTGAAATATCCATGGGATCGGATGTGATAGTGTGTGAAGTGTGACTTGTGAACACGGGAACGGTAGGTGGTGTGTTAGTGGTGGCAGTGAATGTGGGGGAGTGGGGTTGGGAAAGGGACTTTTTATTATAGTTCTCAACCTGTTGGAGTATATTTACAAGGTTTGTCCAGAATGACAGTTGTGCGACTTGGGTTGAGCCTGAGGCAGTTACAAGGGAAGTGGTGGATAGGGTTTGGGAGAGGGGAAATGTGTGGGTGAATGGAAAAGGATGGGATAAGGTCTGGCTAGTGGCAAGTGGTTGTCCAAGGGCGGGGAGATAGGAAGGGTGACCTATTATGGTTTGATCGGTGGCAGGATGACCGGTGTGAGGTTCAAAAATTTGGGCGGAAGTGATGGATGTGGGTAAAGGGAAGGATGTAAAAACGGAGGTGTGTACAATGGTTTCATGTTGGGTGGATATCGGTTGTTCAGAAAGACTAGTGGAGAAGGGTTCTGAGGGTTGAATGGAAGGTGACGGTGGAGATGGTACCTGTGTATTTACATCTTGTTCGTCAGTGGGACTTGGGCTAGTCATGTGAACATCCTCTGAAATTGTGGTAGGCAAGGCAGTAGAGACTTCCATTTGAATCATTTTTCCTCGCCGTGTCCGTGTATCAATCCTTCATTGATCATAGGTAGGGTTCTACCGATAGACCATTGTCCTCAATGCTTCCCCGATCCCACATGTGTCCGCCAATAGATTCAATGATTCAACAAAATGTGAGTCTACATTCTCGGCTTGAAGCATTTGGTTCACTAGAGCTCTATTCGCCTCTTCTGTCATCTTATGTCTTCTCTGTACCTGCTTGATTGTCTTGTATAGCCGTTTGAGTTGTGCCGTGTAGACAGGGGCCTCCTCTTCACTCTCCTCTGGTTCATTTCCCCGTTCTTCTTCCTGATTTTGTGTGCTTGGATCATGAGGATGTTGTGCCTCATCTCCCCAATGTACCCTGCTTGCGTCGCCCTGTGGTTGCTCTCTTCGGAATGATGGTCCCGGATCGGCATTGTCAGGAAAATCTTCACTATCAGATAAGTGCGCCGTCTGCAGGAATCTTTCAAAATCAAAATTGGAATCCTCAGTTAAGGTGGCCATAGATGCAAACTCGGCATCGGTCGGTAGTGGAGGGGCGGATGGAGTGGGCTGTACCACGCCCCCTGATTGAGTTCCTTGGAGATGTACCGTGAAAGGTGCTACATGGGCTTCTTCTCTAGGGGGAGCTTCGGCTGTGGCCTCGTGAGGGATCATGACCTGGGAGAGTGATCCACGCATTCGTTTTGCAGGTTGATTCCCTGACTTCTGCCCCTTGAAAAACTCCAGTTGTGAATATTTAAGGGCCCTGGCTAATGGCACGTCATATGCAAGACATCTATAAATAATTCTGGTAATCGCACAGCAGCCATGTAACGTATGCTTCCTCACACCCCGCTTGCCTGCTTCATACAATTGATCCAGAATCCATACAGGCATCTTAATTGGCAAGCTTCCAGTCTCTTCTAAATATAATCCATACCATATTTTCTTGTGAGATTGGGTAAAGCGGTATTGAGCTGGAAATGCGAAGTGTTGAAGGCACATTCGCAGGGGTATGGCGATGTTAGGGGTGAGGGCACACATGTCCTTCAACTTCTTGATTCTGTTGCTCTTCATTGACTCTGGTATCAAGGGATTGCGATCGGAAGGCACATGGGTGCCATACATCTGAAGGGCTTCCCTGATTACAGTAGTATTTAACTCAAATTTCTTCATTTCCTCCTGGTTCGATAGGGAGGGTACCCAGAATGTGCCTGAATGATCTTTATCTCCTGTCGGCTTCAGTGTGGCAATCAGGTAGTAGCACCTAAGAAAATCCGGTCTAGGCAAAGCTGCACTAAAGTAATCTTGCAATCCCGCTTTCTGCCAAATATCCTGAAGAGGAGCTGCATTTTGCAATGCTTCAAATTCTCGTGAGAAGAACTGAAAGGTCCACCACACTCCTCCACATTCCATCTTGGATTCCCAGATATGATCTGCGTCTCCCAAATCTCCTGGCATCTCATTGAACCAATGAGAATGCCCCTTTACTCTTTCTGTTAGGCCACTTGGTGGATCCGGAATGGGAATTCTTCTTACGTTCAAAAGCTCCTCTGGCCTAGCTGTCAGTGGAACCTCCACAGGCATGGTATCCCAATTGATTTGAGTGCTGGTGCCTGCCTGAGAACTCGTGCCTGCTGCTGCTGCCATGGGAATCGGGTGCTTATCTGCTAGAAGAAGAAAGGCACATTAGTGTTGCATAGGAAACAAGATGTAATGGTGTTCCCTTCACAATACTAACATGACAATCCCGAAGGTTAGTGGTCAGAGGTGAAGTGCTTGTGATAGATGTGAGTGGTGATTAGAGGTCAGTATCATCCTAGATGCCTACTTTGGTCATGCAATGGACTCAGAATGCACCTATGTCAGAGTGGATGGATTTACAAAAATTGGGTCAGGGGGTTTGATACATAGTTTAAGTCTCCAAACTTTGCTAGAGGGTTCGTAGCTCTTAGAGCTAAAGACAGGTAGAGATTTATGAACTAGAGTGTGATGGAGTTGGGACCTTTGGGGCACCCAGTTCTAGACATTCCTCGGTTTGACTGAGTGTGGTTCAGGGTGGTATTTAGGTAGAGTTCCTATGTTGTTAGTCGAGAGGACTTGTGAGTGTTGAATTATGCCAGTAACTAGAGTTGGAGCTATTTGGGCTCGTAAACAAGCCTTGGGCACCCATATGTGTCTAGCATTAGGGCTAGCCTTCATTGACCGCTTAGAGACCCAAATAGACGTGGTGTGCCTAGGAGGTTGCCTAGGGTACTCCTTCACTTGTGTTCGTGATGGTGTGGCTTGTGTGTTGCCTCCTCGAGAGTCTGCTATTAGAGGTGTGGGTTTTCCATCCTTGCGTATCCAGATCTGCTTCGCGCCACGAGGTGCTCCATGTTGCACGGGTTGGCGCTCCTGCCTCTTGATCAGCAGCCTCCTTCGTGTCGAGTGATGTTCGGTCTGCCTGTTTAGAATTTTCTTTGGATCAGCTGGGAACTCCTTATTGGCTCCTGTACCTTTGGTAAGATTGAAAATCCTCTGCACCATAGAAGTTTGGACAAGAACAGCATCATTATCTTTATGTGGATTCCTCGAGGGACCAGGAGTTGGTGCCTGTTCTATTGGTTTGAGTGCTTGATTTTCTAATTCAATCGTAAGACGGCTTTGGCCTACCCAAGCCTGAAGAAGTCCACTTCTTAGGTTGAGGTTGACTGCGTGATTGTAGATCCAGTCTTGGCCCAAGATTAGAGGTTCGGTAAGATCCTCGTCTTCACATACTAGCACTTTTGCTGGCATGAGGACCTCTTGTATGTAGAGGGGGAGTTCCACCTCTCCCATGCAACGGGTTTCAACACCTCCTAATCCTATCAGATATGCTTCTAGGGGTTTTACCTCCAAGTGTAGCTACTGGCAGTAAGAAAGCCGAACTGCACTAGTGGCTGCACCTGAATCAATTAAAGCTCTTACGGTCCTTGTACTGTCTCCTTGCCCAACTTCTAGGGTCACAAAAGGTCGTCGATCCACTATCCTATGGGTACGTTCACCTGAAGCCTCACACATGGCCATGTGATAGCCTGGAGACTCTTGAGTGTCAATCATAGGCTGATCTCTCCCTTGCCTCCTCAATTTCATTCGTCGGATGTGCTCTAAGGCCTCTGCCTGTGCTTCTTCTCGAATTCGTTTTTCCTCCTCTTTACGTTTCTTGGCAGTGTTGAGCCGAGTTAACATCTCTTCAGTCAGGGGTTCTTGGTATAACTTGACTCTACATCCGCTTATGTAGCTAGGGAGAATATCGCCTTCCAAAATGGCTAGTTGTACTGCCCCACTAGTTGAAATCCTATTTATGATCATAGGTCCATAGCCTCTTTTCTCTAATTTTCGTGCATGCTGCTTCAATGTGTAGACTAGGACTAGGTCTCCTGCTTTCAAGCCTTTATCCTTCACATGTGTATCAAAATATGCCTTTTGCCTCTTCTTCGCTGCATAGATTCCTGCTGTAGCTCTAAATCGTGTCTCACCTAGATGTTCAAGGTCAAAGATTCGAGAGGAGAGTTCATGGCCTGTCCAGTCATGCTCTTGTGCTACTTTCAATGTAGGTATCAAAAAGTCCAAGGGTAGCACCGCATTCTAACCGAACACCATCTGAAAGGGTGTGGCTTGGAGTACCGTTTTATAGGCCACTCGGTATGCCCAAACAACATGGTGTAGCTGTTTGTCCCAATCAGAGCGTTTATTATTCACCAATTTGGTAAGCACATTGCATAAGATCTTATTTGTACTTTCAGCCTGGCCATTAGCTTGGGGGTGATAGGAGGCAGAATTCTTATGTACTACCAAGAATTCTTGGAGCAGATTTTCAATAACTTCATTTAAGAACTGAGTCCCTCTATCACTGACTAGCTCTATAGGTAATCCATACCTGGTGAACACATTCTCAAACAAGAACTTAGCTGTTGTTTGTGCATCGTTCTTTGTTGTGGCTTTTACCTCTACGCACTTAGTTAGATAGTCAGTGGCAACAATGATATACTCAGCATGTGAGCCCTTAGCTGGGGGATTAATAGGACCAACAAAGTCTATTCCCCACTTAGAGAATGCTCGTCCACCCATCATGGGTTTCAGTGGCATCTCATCTTTGCGTATAGGAGGCTGAGCTTGCTGACAGATGTCACACCTCTTCACATAGGTATGTGCATCCATGTGAAGGGTCGGCCACCAAAATCCTGCAAATAGAATTGCCTTGATCACCCTATCTGGACCGAAGTGTCCTCCTGCTACACCTTGGTGAGCAGTCTCTAATATCTTGAGGTATTCGCTCTCATGAACACACAGTCTTAGGTAACCATCTTTACCCCTTTTGTATAAACTATCACCAATGATGGTGTAATCCAAGGCTTCTTGTTCCAAAGTTGTCTGGCCAAAGTCATATCTTGAGGGAATGTTTTCGTCCTCAAGAAGGATACTAGGGGTTCACTCCAATCCGGCACTATGGACACTTGATAAAGAGTGGCATGTTCCACAGGTGGTTTAGTGCAGCAGATTGGGCATTCCTTGCACAACTTCTGGACATCAGCTTCCATAGTCGGCCAATGCACTCCTAGTCTCCTCAGGGTCTGTAGGGTTCGTTGTTTTGAGTAGTGTTGCTCTAATGCACCTACATGTGCTAATTGCAACCACTTAGCGTACTCGTCCTCTTCTACACAACAAGCCAAGATTCCTTGATCCGTGTGCTTGTACATACTTCCAGCCATGATGTGGTACTTTTGGGCTTTTACTACCTCTCTATTCTGTGTGGCTATTACTGGGTGGTTAGGCCCGTATGCCAATACTGGCACCAATGGCTTAGCCCACTGGGGCACCACTTCTAAATTAAACAAGTAAGCATCAGGTAAGTCATTTGATACTCCTTGTGGGGCTTCTCCTGATGTGAGCCTTGAGAGATGATCTGCTCTCAGGTGAGTTCTGCCTTTCCTCACTACTACCTCAAAGTCATACTCCATCAGTAAGAGAAACCATCTTACTAATCTGCCTGTATTACATGGCTTGTTTACCAGGTACAGTAGAGCTTGGTGATCAGTAAAAAATTTGAACTTATTTGCAAGCAAATAATGTCTAAACTTTTTAACCGCGTACACCATGCCTAATCCTTCTCGTTCGGTGGTTGTATAGTTCCATTCAGCAGCATTCAATTGTCTACTGGCATAGGCAATAGGGAGATCCATATTACCTTCACCCGTAGGTTGTGCAAGTACGCATCCAATCGCATAATTGGAGGCATCCACATGAACATGGAATGGCTTGTTCCAATCTGGTGTGGTCAATATTGGTGCTGAACATAATCTTCGTTTAAGCTCCTCGAAGGAATTCTCACATTCATCAGTCCACTCAAAGTTAGTTAGAAGTCCGTACATGGGCTTTGCAATGACAACATACATGTGGATGAACCGACGGTAGTAACCACAATGTCCCATGAAAGCCTGTACTTCCTTGACGTTCTTTGGCCTAGGTAGTTCTGCGATGGCTCTCACTTTCTCTTTGTCAGTGGATATGCCGTTCTTAGACACTATGTGCCCTAGAATTTTGCCTTGCCTGACCATGAAAACACACTTTTTTGGGTTCAGGCAGACTTGATATTCTCTGCATTTATCAAAGATCTGTCTGAGTTCAGGTATATGGGTCCGTCTAATGTTGGAATGAGCGCAAAGATCATCAACATAGACTTCCAAATTCTTCCTCAAGAACTCTTTAAACACGTGGCACATCAATCTTTGAAAGGTTGCGGGAGCATTGGTGAGCCCGAATGGCATTACTCTAAAATTGAATATGCCCCACTCTGTGGCAAAAGCCGTTTTATGCTGATCTTCTGGTGCAATGGCCACTTGATTGTAGCCAGAGAACCCATCTAGGAAGCTGTACACTTCCTTGCCTGCTACCCTTTCTAATAGATGCTCAGTGATAGGAAGTGGATAATTATCTCTAATAGTGGCTGCGTTAACCTTCTTCAAGTTAATGCATACTCGTAATTTGCCGTTCTTTTTGGGCACCACTACAATGGGGGATACCCATTCAGTGTGCTCAATTTCATAGATAAATCCAGCTTCCACCAAGCGGTCTGTCTCCTCTTTAATCTTGGCGCCATAGTTGTCATTGTATGTGTAGGGCTTCCGTTTAGAGGGTCTGGCATCTGAGGTCATGGGAATAGTGTGTGAGCATATGTCCGGGTCCACTCCTTTCAAATCCTTGTAACTACAAGCGAATACATCTCTGTATTCTCTTAGCAAGGCTATTAGCTCTTGTTCTTCCTCTTCTGTCAGGTCATGGCCTATGTACGTGCATCTCTCTTCCCCTTCTTCTATGGCTACTACTATTTTCTTGGTGGTTTCTTTGTTATCATAGGCCTCCCACGATTGTGCCTCTCGTTTCGGCATTCTAATCATGAATCTCCTGTCATCTATCTCATACTTCTTAAAATTTTCCGGGACCTCAAACAAAGATTCTTCCTCTTCAGGTGTGACTTCTTTCTTCTTCCTTTTCTTTCCTTCTTCCTTAGGGGTTACATGTGTGGCTAGCCTTACATCATTTGTAAGCTCTCCGTGCCTCTAGGGTTGAAATTCTACTTCATAGAAATATTATTCATGTGATGCAAAAGGTGGGTCCATAATGATTGACTCTAGATCGGAGTCACTCGCATCCTCAAATGCATCAGGGCTAGGTTCGCATTCTTCTAGCACTACCTCTCCCATAATTGGCTCTATGGAGAAGACTGAAATGTCATAGCCATCTTCATCAGAGTGAGGTGTCCATTGTTCTTCATTGATGGCTATATCCATTGTCGCTAGGATTTCTGCCTAGCCGTGGGGTTCAAATTCTTCATCAGGAAACACTACAGGTGCATAGGCTGGGTCTTGAATTGATCTATGTGTTTCGTTTGCACCTACCTCTCTGGCTTTTTCTCTTTTCTCTTCTTCTACTGCCACTTTGCACATCCATAAGTGGGTGTCTTCCTGCATCCATGAGGATCTTGATCCTATGGAATATACTGATTCCGTATCATCTGTGGCTCTATGGATGGGATTCCATTGGATAGGGGGGACATCTCTATGAGAGTAATCTTTGAGATTCACTTTGGTTGTCACACCCAAGTGTTGTAGGTACAAGGAGTTGGTTCCCCAGTCCTGTACCACTTGCAGCTGTCGCATAAATGGTCTTCCCAAGATCATTTCATAGGCATGATTTTTGCTAAAATCACATATAGCAAATGTATGCTCGAACTCAACACCACATGTAGTGAGAGTTATGCCTTCTAGCAATCCCAAGGGCCTCTCAATATGGCCATCGGCCATCTGCAATTTCATTCTCGTCGGTTGGAGTGCTGGCTTGCCCCAACGCTTCTAGAGGGAAGTTGTAGCAATTGCAACTCCTGCACCTGAGTCCAAAATTGCCTTGGTTGTGTATCCCTGATGGGTAACTGGGAGATAGGTATTTCCTTCTTCTCCTTCACTCATGTCTCCTATCTTATCCAATGGTATTTCAGGCACTGTTCTATGAGATCCTGCTTGGGAGCGCGATTTCGCTATGTCTGGCACTTGTTTGGCTACATGTTTCCACACTTTTGGCTTAACTTTAAGTAGCTCTTCTAAAGTGAGATTGCACTGCACCTTAGTGTTCTTTACTACCTCTGTATTCCTAGGTATGATAGAATCTTCATTTCTTATCATGACTGTGGGCGCTCTCAGACAAGTAGACTTGGTTTCCCATGGGCCTGTGAAATGTGGTAATTCTTGTAGAGAATTAGACTCAAAGTCTAATCTCTCTTGAGAGTGGGTGTTCTCATGCTCCTCATAAATGGATGGGATGTCCTGTGGGAATTGATCGTGTGCATCATCCACAAGTTCAATGGGAGGAGGGACTTCACTTTCTTTAGCCCATTTGTCTTCTTGAATCTCTCGTAGGAATTCTGGTGTGAACCGATTCATAGAAGATGATGTGTCTGGCTCCGTAGAATTAGGCACGTAGGCTTCGTGGGGAGGTAGGCTCACGTTCTCACTTGCCTTGCCTTTATTTTGAGAGGCAGGTTCCTTTTTTGATTGTGCAATTAGCCTCTCTATTCGTTCTAGCAGTCCATCAAAGTGTAACTGCGTCTTAGCTGAACTAGAGATGTTAAAGAGGCGACTGGCTTCAAACATAGTCTGGGCCAATTCCACCATCTTAGCACAAATTTTGGTTCGTTCTAGCTCTAGTTCTGCTCTAGGGTAACACTTTTCATGATCAGTTACATTTGGCCCTTCTTGGATTCTGGCCTGGTATGCTCTAAGCATCATGTTTAGGTCCTCGGGAGTGGGATCGGCTAGGATGGATCCTACTCTGGGTGGTGGGTGGGTTAAGGGTGGTGTATTGAAAGGTTTGGGAATGGAAGAAGATGGATTGGCGGTTAAAGGGAGAGGTGGGGGAGGGGTGGTGTGAGAGTGGTTTTGAGATGCGAGTTCACTTATCTTTGCTTTGGTTTCTCTCAAGCTTTCTTCAAGTTCGCTCATCTTTTTTGCCCATTGCCTTTTCATTCTTTCACGACTATCCTTCCAGGCTCTAGTCCTCTTTTTAGTTATGCTCTCTGTTTCACTCACCTCGGGGCTCTTTTCCTGACCAACACCTTGGTTTTGCTGTAGTGCCTGGGCTCTTGTGATCACTTGCATAGGTGCAGTGGAAGTCACACTCCCTGTGGAGTCTACAACTAACCCAACAACATTGATAGGAGTGATTTTAGGCATGTTATTAGGGTTCTTTGGGCAATCTCGTAGGAGATGCTCTTTTCCGCAGTCTTGACAGAAACCTTGAATTGTCACTGGTTGGGGTTGTGTAGGGGTAGGCAATGGACAATCCCGTATAAGGTGATCTCCCTGACATCTGAAACATGGTCCTCTAGGAAATGAGGGTCGTAACTGCTTAGGTTGAGGTCTAGAGTTGGGGTTTGTGTACAAGACATTAGCATACTCGGGCTCCCCACTATTTTCACTTGGGTCCTCATAATAGTATGACTCGTTATGCTCGGGTGACTGCATGTAGTAAGCTTGTGGGCTATCAATATGTGTGGAGTCAAAACTATGGTCACTTGGATCACTGTCTGATAGCAATGGGGTGACTGGGACTATGGCTCTGTTTGGATTTTCTTCAGCAGATGCATATTTCACTGGGATCACATTGGTTGGAGCAGGGGGTTGCTGCACTAGGACTGGTTGAGGTCTCTGCTGCCCTTGATAAGGTGGTTAATAAGTTTGTTGTGGTCTGTTGTATTGTTGTGGTGGGTACTGATTCTGGTATCTACCCTGTTGGGGATATGGCTGAGGGTAGTTTTGCCTGACAGTTTGTTTGTTATATGGGCAGTCCTGTGTCGTGTGGTTGGTGTACCTTCGCTCTAGGGTGCAGTACTGGCTATTAGGGTTCACCTGGGGTTGCGCCATAATGGGGCATACATTTGCCATATGGTCACCCCCACGTGTAGCACCGCTTAGCAGGGGCAACTCTCGGAATTTGTTTGCTAGAGACACCTAGTTTTTGAGCTACCTTCTCTGCAAGTTCCTCAATGGATGTGGATTGACCAGATGTGAGGCTACTAGAGCTATCAGAATCCTTATAGATTTTTGACAGTTCTAACTCCTCGCCTAAATTGTCCTCAATGTCTATGCACATGCGCATGCACTCTTCTATAGTTCTGGGGTCCTTCAGTTACACATATGACCTGAGCTTGGTGCTCAACAATCCATCTAAGAACAAGGCCACTTGCTTGGCCGGTGTAGGTAACTCTGGCATCGGGCATCTCTCTAGGTATTGCCTAAACCGTCTCCCTGCTAGTCTGACCGTCTCTTGAGGTGTTTGCTTGAAGCTATGGATTAGTGAGGAAGTGTTGTGCCTGATGCCACTCTTAGAAAACTCAATGATAAATGCCTCTAAGAGCTGGTCTATGTTTCTGAAATGCCTCTCGTTCAGTGGTTGGAACCACGTGAGGGCAGTGTTCCTAAGGGTTAGACCAAAAGCATTATATTGTGTGAATAGGTCCTCTACCTGTTCAGCTTTCAAGACTTGTCTAAACTCTGCCACGTGGTCATAAGGGTCACCTGTGCCATCGAAGTAATTCTTCATGGACTTCACCAGTTGAGTTGGCCGCAGGGTCCTAGTGTGTTCTCTCGACCTTGGCAAAGGAAAATTGTCAGCATTCCTTTGATTCCATTGGGTTCTATGTCCCTCAGGTTCCACTCTATTTCTTTCCGTTCCCGTTCTTTCTCTTCCGAGGGAGTTGGCAAAACTTACCTCAGGTTTGTCTCTACTTCTATCTCTTTGAGCTCCATGAGTTTGGGAGGTCCCAGCTCCTTGGTGACTGTATGACACATTAGTCCGAGGTTGGGGAAAAACAAATTCACCCTTCCATGTGTAGGCATGTCTGCCATGCTCGGTGACCACAAAGATCCTCTTTGATATATTGTCTAGGTAGGTTACTTTGCCTGGACTATCAGGGTCTTTAAACTCATAGATTGTGAGAGCACCTACTTCATGAGACAAGGTAGGCTTATACCTCCAAAAGGCCTCATCGGTTTCTCGATCTAAAAGCAAATCTATGCTTTTTATCCTGGGGAATCCATTCTGGAGTCATGATTCTGGTCAAGACTGATTTACCGCGGGGAGTTCTCGGCTCTTTCTCTAAATTTCCTTGCTCTATATCACCCATATCGGTTTCTACAATCACATTTCCAAACTCGTCGGTTCTATCTGGAAGAGTGGTGACTACATATATAGTCCCCTCTTTATCTAGGTATGCTCCATTCTCAAACTTGACTACTGGGTGGTCTAGTCCATGGGGTTGATCGGGGTTCTTAATCTGGACCATAGATCTTCTCAGGCCATCTTCGTAGATGCGAGCACCTAGATGATTAGTCCTGATATATTCCAATTGAGTCTTGTAAGGTCCTTCTGGCTTTTCTAGATAAGCCAACCCTGAACTACCTACTGGTCTCTCCATGTGATAGGACATTTCAGAATCACTTGTTTCTGATCGTGGGGTGTATGGGTAATCACTCAACTGCTGGGCCCAAGACCTAGCAGTGTGATTGACACTAGCTTCAGAAGATCTGAGGCTTTGTCTGTCTCTGCCTAAGTGTCTACCTGACCTAAGGTTCATATGCCTGGTTTCTCTACCCCCTTGATCCCAAGTACACTCTCGTTGCAGGTTATTTAACACCAATCACTTTGTTCTTTTTAGTTGATTATTTTGTTTATGATCTTGTCTGATATCACGTCGTCAGGAGTACTTAAATGAATTTCGCACTTGATAAGTGATCGATTCCAGTTTACTTTAGTCCCTTAGGGTTTTCGCACTTAAGCCCTACTTAATGCTTGCACTTAGTTGATTAGTTCTCTTGGACTTGAATCATGCCTACCGTAGCCCTACTTAATCACCACACCTAAGTTGTGCTTAGCCTAGGCTAGGAATTGACAAAGGAGGGTTGAGAGAACTTCCAACCTCAATTCTCTAGTTGCTCAGAGTGCTGCACAAGCCCAGGAAGCCTTCTCCCAAGCTTGGTACTCACCCTTGCTAGCTTTCCTTGGAATGCCTTGCTTGCACACAATGTTCCTGCAAAAGTTCACAAGTCAATATAGCTCTATGACCACAAGGGATTGACTTACACACATCTACAATTACAGGTCCCCCTTGGAGTAACTCACTGTACCCCCAAAATCTTGTGACCACCTAGTTCCACCTAATGGTCAACTTAAAAATACATGTTCTAAAACTCCCCGTATGATTCTTACAAAAACCATTCGAGGTCCACGTAGGATTTTCAACAAGCTTTCCAACGAGACCACAATCTCATCAATCGGAGTTCGTATGGTGAAGTTATGACCAAACAGGCACCTAGGGTTCACAACAGGCTCTCAGGGTTCAGGAGATTCCTCCTTGGTTTCTATGCCTTTTGCTCACTCCTAAGGCAATAATGTTACCCCACTGTGTCCACAATTAAGCCCAAAGATACCTCAATTCACTCAACAATTTTACTCTAAATTTTTCATGCATTAAGGCCGTGTATCGTGATAGGTCGGGTCGGTGTGTTGTGATAGATGGGAAGTGTCGCGATAAGTCGGGGTGTCGCGATACTTGGGAGTGTCGCGATACTCCGAGGTGTTGCGATAGGTGTAGGTGTCGCGATAGGTGGGAAGTGTCGCGATAAGTCAGGGTGTCGCGATACTTGGGAGTGTCGCGATACTCCGAGGTGTCACGATAGGTCGAGGTGTCACGATAAGTCGGGTCGAGGTGTCGCGATACTTGGGAGTGTCGCGATACTCCGAGGTGTCGCGATACTTGGGAGTGTCACGATACTTGGGAGTGTCGCGATACTTGGGAGTGTCGCGATACTCCGAGGTGTCGCGATAGGTGGGGTCGGTGTGTTGCGATACTCATAGGTGTCGCGATAAGTCGTGAGTGTCGCGATACCTCGAGGTGTCGCGATACCTCGAGGTGTCGCGATAGGTCGAGCTATGGTGAATTTTGTGGTTCTGTCTTGTGATCCTAGGTGCTCTCGGCCTGCGCAATGTCGTGGTACACTCAGAAACGTGATTGGTCAAAGTTTTCGAAGTGTCGCGATAGCTCGAGCTCGACGCCTTGGGGCCTGTGCAGAAAGATTCTGTACCTGCTTAGCTTGCTGGAGATGGTGATGGAGCTGGTACCTACAAGAAACATGCAAAAAACACACAACACAAATGCACGCGCTTGCTCTCTCTCAAACTCGCACACAACAAATGAGGAGAATGACAAGGAAGAGGGAATATGTAGTGGAGAAGGAGGTGAAGGTGGAGATGGAGGTGGAGATGGAGATGGAGAAAAAAACCAGAAATTTACCTACTACTTACCATTCCAACGCGTCCTCTCTACGTCTTACCATCACACGCTCGTCCTCAAAGCTCGAATCCCCGACAACGGCGCCAAAATTTGGTGTAGCTCAGTGATGAGTAGCACCTCCTTTAATGTCAATCCGGGAAGACATGAGGATGGTATGAAGACCTCGAGCAAGTGAAGGCACAAATGTGTGAGTGCAGAGCACACTAACATGCACACACATACACACACACGCGCACACACAGCAAGCACAAAGAGAGTAAAACAATGGAATCACTTCTATTGCAACCAAGTTCTCATACAAGCTCAACACTACAAGAAGCTCTCCAAAAATGAGCTCTCTAGCTCTATTTATAGTTTTTGACTAGCTTTGGCCCTGTCTAGACCTAGTGTCCGACCTAGTTAAAAATTAGGTTCCAGGGCTTATTTGAGGGCTCAAACGAGATCTAAAAAATATGAAAATTGGTAGGCAACTACTTCTAAGGCTTCCCAAGCTCGAGGACTCCTCGGCTTGTACAAAATGGAGCTACAAAAAGGTGAGATGATATTTACAAGGGTTTTTAGTGATAAGAATCACTTTTAAATGGTGTAGGGGTTTGGAAAAAAATAAAGGGTTGCCTTAGTGCTAGATCTGCATGTATGCCCGTATTTGCTTCTTCCCGTATACTGCCAACACCTGTCAAGGGACGACAAAGACAAAGAGGGGGAGAGTGTTGCAGAGCAAAGAAGAGCAAAGATGTAGAGAAAAAGAAGGGGCCCAAAATGTTTCCAATTTGGACACTTTATTTTTGTACCATAGTCATTTTGTAATATATCTTCTTATGTAAATGCACTAGAGGAGTCCTCTAGATGCATACCCATAGAGACTTGTATCATTACCTTTGTAAATTAGTAGGGAATTATTCTATTAGTCAATAAAGTGCCGGTTTGTTGTGTGAAAAGACCAATTCTAGGGCATAAGTATATAAGTCATTTTGTGACTCTTTGTAAGGACTTTTTTGCCATTGTGAGAATCAAGAGCACGTAATTTAGAATTTATGTCTTCTCCTCTCTGTATCTTCTTCCTTATGAGTTTGCATGCATGTGTGATGCTTGAAAAGAGTGCTTAGAAGTGTTGTCTATCTATGAAAGTGCTTGTTTGCTGTTGGTAAAGTGTCTGCTAAGTGTAGGAAGTGCTGAAGCATAGGAAGGTCATTCCCACGGCTCAGTATTTTGCTCATAACTTGAAGCAGCAACATCAGAATTGAGTGGAAAGATGTGATTGGATGCGTCTTCTTAAGAGCTTCGAAATGAACCCGCTATTTGCTACATTCAGATTTTGGAGCTAAGAGAAAAGCTCGATTTACTGTTGACTAATGTTCTAAGTGTCGTGACACCATAGCTGACCTTAAAAGCTTGAATGTGATGGACTTATACTTGCTTGCACCTTGTTAGATCTCATTTGCATTGACTATCGTTTGAATGCATGTCCTCATACACTTGGTTAGGTTTTGAGATTAAAGCGTGAATCCCCACTATATGCACTTGAAGGGGATTGAGGTATAGTCTCTTTCTCCACAAGTCCCTAAGTCGATACTCAGGTACACAAGTATCCATGGACTTCATAGTTAGGTTACTGGGGAACCAAAGGAAGTGGGATACTATCCTAGTTGTGGTAGATAGATTGAGAAAGATGGCTCATTTCATACCCACACAAGAGACGATAGAAGCTCCATAGGTAGTGGAGTTGTTTATCTAGCATGTCTTCAAATTGCATGGGTTACCAACATCCATAGTTTCATATAGGGATGTCAGATTCATAGGACACTTCTGGAAGTTTGTATTTGACAAACTAAAAGTGTCATTAGAGATGAGTAGTGGTGATCATCCATAGACAAATGGTTGGACCGAGAGTTTCAAGCAGATTCTAGATTACATGTTGAGAGCATATGTGTCTGAGAGGCAGATAGATTGGGATAGTTACTTTCCACTAGAAGAGTTTGCTTATAACAATGGGCATGAATCCCAATGCTCCTAGTACCACAGGAATGCCAAAGAAATGTCCTAGTGCTTCAGAGTTCTTAGTGAAACTCCAAGCAAATGTAGAAATAGATAAAGCCAAGATGCGGCAAGCGATTAATAAGGCAAAAGAGTATGGTGACATGAAGAGATCTCCTAGATCCTTTGAGGAAGGAGATAGAGTCTTTCTTTAGGTACCGGCTAGATCTACTTCACTATCCAAAGGGAAGTTTAGTAAGCTCTCACCAAGGTTTTGTGGACCTTGGAAGATAGTAAAGAAGCTAAGTGATGTTGCATACTGATTAGAGCTTCCTCCAGATTGTAGAGTCCATCTAGTGTTTCATGTCAGTAAACTTAGAAACTCATCCCCATCACTACTAAATACCTTAGGGTATCCCATGAGCTTGGGACCTTGGCTATGACTGGCCCTTGTCCCACACACACATGGAATGATCCCTATGGACCAATGTCTGACAACACTGAGGCAGATTGGGATGGTAGTATTTTGAATAGAAGATCTACTAGTGGCTTTCTATTCTCACTTGGGAGTGCAACTATTAAATGGAGGAGTCAAAAGCAACCCATTGTTGCTTTGCCGAGTACAAAGGTTGATAATATAGGATCTATAATGGCAACATGTGAAGCATTATGGTGGCTAGAGATGCTACTTGCAGATCTAGGTGTGAAAGTGGAAAAGCCTATCATCATTTATTGTGATAATCTTAGAAGCATACAGTTAGCACAAAATCTTGTTTTTCATGCTAGAACAAAGCATATCCAGGTACATTATCATTTCACTAGGAAAAAGGTATTCACGAGTGATATTGATCTTGCTTATGTGAGCACAAATGAGCAAGTTGCTGATATTTTCACTAAGGCACTTGGAGCAAAGAAGTTGAAGAAGTTTCGGAAGATTCTTGGATTACAAGACATGACGTTGAGCTTGAGGGAGAGCATTGAGATATCAAGCTCAACATGTCATGATCAGGGATGACATGGATCACTTTTTCATTTCTCTGACATGTATACTTGTCATGCTTGTATATGTCATGGATACTTTACTGAGCTTTACTAGATTTATCTATCAAGAGTGATGGCACAATTGTTTCCTACTAGCTCACTCATTCATGGGCATTAGGATTTTCTTATATACTTCTCTTTATATATTGTGTGAGTTGTATTGTTGTTTTAGGTCATTCTTGCATATTCCTTTTATGTAATAGAAGAAGAAGAAGATCATTCTTCCTTACCTCAATCTGTGTGTGCTCCTCTTAGAGTGTGAGAGTGTGTGAGTGAGCTCTCTTCATTATCTCCTTTCTCTTGAAACTAGAGATCCATTTGACATTGTCTATCAGCAAGTTGGTGGATGCTTGATTCACTTATGCATAACTCATCTTGATATTCATTTGCTATCTCTGAGATGAGCAGGTTTATGCGTCAAGCATTGGCAGGCCGTTAAGCACATTTTTTGCTACTTGAGTGGTACCTACCTACTTGGATTGTTTTATCCCAAGGGGGGATCACAACTGCCATATTTACATGTTTTTTTTTACTTCGAATGCGCTAATTGCTATCACACTCGTGTGTCCACCACTGGTTTTTGGTTCATGCTTGATAGCTCATGCATATCTTGGGTTTAGAAAGAAGCAGCCTACTATGGCCACTTCTAATTGTGAGGATGAGTATAGGGTAGCTTTCACAGCAAGTGTTGAGTGTGTGTGGCTCAAACACCTTTTGGCTGATTTGGGTGTTAGTCACTCTTCTACTACCACCATCTTCACTAACAATTAGAGCGCATTGGTAGTTGCAAGGAACCCTGTGTTCCATGCTCGCACAAAGCACATTTATTAAGGCTCTACCTCAGGAGAAGTTTGAAGCTTTCCACAAAGCTTTGGGCTTACTTCCTTTTGTGGATTGATATTTTTGCACATAGCTTAGCACTTCCTTATACATGAGTGTCAGCTCCTTGTTCACCGCATCACTCAGAGGGGAGATTTGTTGATATATTGTAGTAGTGATGTGTATGAACACACTTAGGAGCACTGGGGATCTTTTTTCCCTCTTTAGGAGGTTTTTTCCCCCCGACTTGTATATATGCCTATAACCCTAACAGGTCACTTATCTTTGTACATTTTCACTTGATAATACATTCAGTATAGTGTGTTGTGCTCCAAGCTTCTTCTTCTTCTTCCTTTTGTTGTTCACATGCTTCCATAGACCTCAAACTCCAATACTTGATGTGGAAGGAAAACTCATTTTTTGCCTCTATATCTTATGCATAAGATGTGGCTACATTATTAGATCACAAGACTGGCAAAACTATGCCATCCATTGTGAATCCACTTTTACATTAAAAAATCATAACACCATTCACATTCCATGGTGGCACTCTGCTTTAGAGTGCTGACTAAGTGATACCTTTTGATCTATACAATTTCGACCCTACCCCTCCACCTCAACTTGCATTTCGTGTATGTGTGGAATTTTGAGAATAAAAAATAAAAGATTGTAGTGATCACAAACTTTTGTTCATCTATGTTTAGATATATGATGTGTATGAACATAATTAGGACCACAAAGGTGCTTTTTTTCCCTCTTTAAGATGTTTTTTTGCCTCGATTAGTATATATGTCTATAACCCTAATGGATCACTTATTTTTGTACATTCACTTAGTAATACATTCTTTATTGTGTTGTGTTCCAAGCTTCTTTGTCTTATTCCTTGTGCTATTCTTGTGCTTTTGTAGACCTTAAACTCCAATAATTGGTATCAAAGCACATCACCGGTTCATCCAGGTCATTTTTGACACCTCTCCAGTCACAATCTCAAAATCACATGAAAATTAGTGAGGATATCGAGGCAATTAGGAGTTCAAAATAGATTCACTTTGTGGCATAAAATTTTTGATATGAGCTCTTGCAAAATCATATGGAATATCTTACAAGGTGTTGAAAAACATCTGACGTGCCATTATCCCTCACATTTGCTCTTGCAAGACAACAAATGATGCTTAGGATACACTTATAACTTTATACCAGGTAAGAAATGAGGCTCGTGTTGCTTACCTCCAAAAACATCTAAAGAGTGAGCATATGAATGAAGAAGATTCCATGGACAATTTGTGACAAAGATCAAAGTTTTGAATGAGAAGTCGATTTCTTTAGATGAAGTCTTGCTAGATAGTTCACTTGTGCAGACTATTTTTAATGGTCTTCTAGATTCATATCATAGTTTTGCGTCGACTCTTTGATTGATGATGAAAGGAAATCCAAATGCCTTAAAATTTGAAGATTTAGACAACCTTTTGTTGCAGGAAGATTAGTCCAAGCAAAACATGTCAGTTATGCGCGTTGCAGGCCAAACTTTCTTAGCTACTCAGAAGGGCAAAGGTAAATGGAGCTCATCTACTAGTGAGCAAAAATCTACTAATGTTGCACAGTTGAAGAAGGAAGACAAAGGTGAGAAAAAGAAAAAATATAAAAAACATTTTTGCAAATATTGTAAGGGAAATGATCATGATATAAAGAGTTGTCCAAAATTGGTTGCAAAAGAGCCAAAGAAGAAAGAGGCTGGAATGGTTGTTGCAGAGGCCTCTACACCTAAAACAGAGTTTGCTAATCTTTTTTTGAATGAAGAATGGGTGTTTACTACTATTTACAACTATGAACCAACTTCTCATGAATAATGTATGCCTTCAATAGACTTAGATGTTTGGAACTTTGATAGTGGGGCAATGAAACATATTACCTTGCATCGCAATTTCTTCAGTTCACTTTAGCCTAGTCTTATAGGAAATACTATCACATGTGCTAATAGTTCCTCTATCATGTAATGGGAGTTGGTTCGATCATTCTAACTATTGTTGATGGTAGTTCTTTCACATTGTTATATTCTTTATATATGCTAGGGATCAAGAAAAATTTGTTCACAGTTTCTACGTTAGCCAAGATTGGCTTGGTTGTAAAATTTAATGATGACATATGTACATTCCATGATCTCTCAAATGGTGATGTTATTATTGCTTCTGGCATTTTATATTGTGCGTTGTATAAGCTCATAAACTATGCAAAATGTGTGAATGATTCAACATGTGCAGTTGAAGATTCTCAGGCTATCTTAGATGCAAAGCTTTGGTCACTTGAATTTTTCTAGTGTTCTTTGCCAGAAGAAACCTAAAATGGTATCCTCTTTGCACAGACTTGAGGCACTTAGTAAACATGTCTGTGAAGGCTATATTTTGCACAAAATGCAGCACTTCTCCTTCCAAAGATGGTTCAGTTCAAGCTTCTCGTAAATTGCATCTTGTTCATAGTGATGCATGTGGTCTTATGTAGACACCGTCATTTGGGAACTACGTTTATTTTGTGACTTTTGTTGATGACTTCTCCATGCATGCATGGGTGTATCCATTGAAATCAAAGTCCGAAGTGTTTATGTGCTTCAAACAGTTCTTGATATGGTTCAAAATCTGTCAGCATGTAAATTGGGCACCCTCCATTTTGATAGAGGGGGCAATACGTGTCTTCTGATTTTAATGCATTTTTGACTTATAGTGTCATATAAACCTCAACAAAATGATGTTGCTTAAAGAAAGAACAGGTCCCTCATGGAGATGGTGAAGTGTATGGTCAAAAGTTGGGCTTCACCACATAGCTTCTAGCTTGATGTTGTTATGTGTGCAACATATGTACTTAACAAGTGTCCCATCAAAGCATTGCAATCGATCACTCCATATGAGGCTTGGCATAGTCGCAAGCCATCTATTGCTCATCTTCATGTCTTTTGTTTTTTGGCATATGCATTTATGCATGAACAAAAATGCAAAAAGATAGATGATAAAGTAGTCAAATGTATTTTTGTTGGGTACAGTTTTGAAAGCAAAAGCTATCGTCTATATCAACCATAAACTAAATGCATTTTGGTTAGCCATGATGTTTTTTTTGTGGAAGATGCAATTCAACCATTACTTTCATGTACTAAGGACACATTGATTAGCTCTAAAGATGTGTATGAAACTTTGCTACCCTTTTCTACATGTGGATAATCAAGTGATACTCAATGAGGCAATTTCTCAGCCTTTATAGGTTTCAAATAATGATGCAAATGATTCTATTTTTTATGCAGTTTTACATGATGTACTTATTGATGAGAGGATTGACATAGAAGAGGCTAAAACTATGCCTAAATGGTTGGTGTAGACTTTTGAGAGCTAAAAAACTAGATGCAATTCTATCATATCATACTCATTTAGGCTCGGGTAGTGCATCCTTAGCATCAAATTGTTATGCAATGGCTATCTCTAGTCTTTGTGATGAGAATGAGCATTTTTCTTTTGATGAAGCACATAATTCAAAAAATTAGATGCTGGTATGCAATCAAAATATGATGCTATTATGAAGAATGTTCCTTGGTCTTTATGTGATTTAACTCTAGGCAAAAAGACCATTGGCATTGAATGGGTATACAAGCTGAAAGGTAAGCCTAATGGAACGATTGACATGTGTAAGACTAGTCTTGTTGCAAAGGGTTATGCTCAAGAGAGAGGCATTGATTTTGAGGAGACCTTTGTGCCCACATGCCAAATGACTACCATTCATAGCATTTGTGCACTTGGAGCTCATCATGGTTGGAATGTACATTAGTTGGACATTAAAACACCATTTATAAATCATGAATTACATGAAGACATGTATGTATTTAAGCCCCATGGTTTTGTGCAAAAAGAGCATGAAAACAAAGTGTGTAGGTTGAGAAACACATTATACAGTTTGAAGCAAGAACTTCATGTGCTTGGTATGGCATGAAAAGATACATGTGCTTGGTATGAAAAGATACATGCCTATTTCATTGCACATGGGTTTGAGAACAAATCAACTGAGATCACCTTATATGTTAAGCATGCAAATGATTCTGATCATTGTTGTATATGCCCGTCCTAATGAGAAGCATATTGCTGAGTTTAAGGCTGATTTGCATGCATGTTTTGAGATGTTAGATTTGGGGCATTTGCATCATTATTTAGGCATTTTGTTTATGCAAGTTGATGGGGGAATATTTTCATGTCACACATTATTGTAGTGTTTTGACCTTGAAAACTGCAAGCCTATTGCCATTCCTATGGAAAAAGGTTTAGGGTTGAGTCTTCATGATGCTGGAGATGCATTTGATGTTGTTCTCTATCAATAAGCTATTGGATGCTTGATTTTCTTATGCATAACTCGATCTGATATTCAGTTTGTTGTCTCTAAAATGAGTAGGTTTATGCAATGCATGTTGGAGTTAGACGTCTGCGGAAGCACGTGAACAACACAAGGAAGAAGAAGAAGCTTGGAGCACAACACACAATGTTGAATGTATTACTAGAGAATGTACAAAGATAAGTAGCCCATTAGGGCAATAGGTGAATATACAAGCCGGGGGAAAAAAACCTTCGAAAGAGGGAAAAAAGTGCCCCGACAGTCCTAGAGTGTTCACACACATCACTACCTAAATATATCAACAAATCCCCCCTGGGAGTGATGCAGTGAACAAGTAGCTGGCACTCATGTATAAGGAAGTGCCAAGCTATATGGAAATCACTCCACAAAAGGAAGTAAGCCCAAAGCTTTGCGGAAAGCTTCAAACTTCTCCCTAGGTAGAGCCTTTTCAAAAAGGTCTGCAATGTTCTCCTGTGTGGGCACATATGCCAAGCTGATCTCCCCAATAGAGAACCTCTCCCTGACATAATGATAATGTACCTCAATGTGCTTAGTGCGAGCATGGAACACAGGGTTCCTCGCAACTGCCAATGCGCTCTGACTGTCAGTGAAGATGGTGGTGGCAGAAGACTGACCAACACCCAAATCAGCCATAAGGCATCTGAGCCACACACACTCAATAGTAGCTCTGAAAGCTGTTCTATACTCAGCCTCACAACTGGAAGCGGCCACGATAGCCTGCTTCTTGCTCAACCAAGATATACATGAGATACCAAGCATGAAGCAAAAGCCACTAGTGGACACACGAGTGTCATAGCAACCAACCCAGTCTAAGTCAGAAAAAGCATGCAAATCTGGCGGTAGTGATCCCCCCTTGGGATAAAACAACCCAAGTAGCTGAGTACCACTCAAGTAGTGAAAGATGTGCTTAACCGCTTGCCAATGCTTGACAACTAGGCAATGCATAAACCTGCTCATCTGTGAGACAGGAAATTGAATATTTGACCGAGTAATGCATAAGTAAATCAAGCATCCAACAGCCTGCTGATAGAGAACATCATCAAATGCATCTTCAGCATCATGAAGACTCAATCGTAAACCTATCTCCATAGGAGTGGCAATAGGCTTACAGTCTTCAAGGCCAAAACGCTGCAATAATGTATCAATATATTTCGTTTGACACAAAGCCATTCCACCATCAACGTGCATAAATTGAATGCCCAAATAGTGATGCAAATGCCCCAAATCAAACATCTCAAATGAGGCATGCAAATCAGCCTTAAAATCAGCAACATGCTTCTCAATAGGACAAGTGAGCAGCATGTCGTCAACATAGACAACAATGATCAGAACCACATCATTAGCATGCTTAACATATAAGGTGCTTTCAGTTGGACTGTTCTCAAAACCATGTGCAATCAGATAGGCATGTATCTTCTCATACCAAGCACATGGTGCTTGCTTTAAACCATATAATGCCTTCTTTAACCTGCACACCTGGTTTTCATGCCATTTCTGCACAAAGCCACGAGGCTAAAAAATATACACTTCTTCATGCAAGTCACCATTCAAAAATGTTGTTTTAATATCCAACTGATGTACATTCCAACCATGATGAGCTGCAAGTGCACACATGCTCCGAATAGTAGTCATACGGCATGTAGGTGCAAAGGTCTCATCAAAATCAATACCTCTTTCCTGTGCATAACCCTTTGCAACAAGCTTAGCCTTATACCTGTCAACTGTACCATCCAGTTTACTCTTCAACTTGTATACCCACTTAGTGCAAATGGCCTTCTTGCTTGGAGGCAAGTCACATAAAGACCAAGTACCATTTTCATTATAGCATCATATTCAGATTGCATAGTAGCCATCCAATTTTTTGAATTTTGTGCTTCATCAAACGAAACAGGCTCATTCTCATCACAGAGACTAGATGCAGCCATAACATAGCAATCTGATGCAAAAGAGGCACTATGAGAGCCTGAACGAGTACAATATGACAGAGGTGCATCTAATTTGCTATCACACAAAGTCTACACCAGCCATTTTGGCATAGTTTTTGCCTGCTCAATATCAACTCTCTCATCAACTAGTGCATCATGTAAATCTGCATCAGAAATGGAATGATCTGCATCATCACATGAAACCTACAAAGGCTGAGAAGTTGTCTCATTAGGACCAGCACTAGACTGTCCACCTGTAAAAAGAGGCAGCAAAGTATCATACATGTCTTTGGAGCTAACAAATGTCTCCTTAGTACATGAAAGCAATGCCTGAATAACGTCTTCCACAAAAACAACATCACGGCTAACCAAAATGCGTTTAATCTGTGGATGAAAAACGATAGCCTTTACTTTCAAAACTGTACCCAACAAAAATACATTTTACTGCTTTATCATCCAATTTTCTGCGATGTTGTTCAAGCATTAATGCATATGCCAAACAACCAAAAACACGCAGATGAGCAACAGATGGCTTGCGATCATGCTAGGCCTCATATGGAGTGATAGACTGCAGCGCTTTAGTGGGACACCTATTCAGTACATATGCTGCACACATGATAGCCTCAAGCCAGAAACTATGTGGTAAAGCCTGGCTCTTGACCATACACCTCACCATCTCCATGAGTGACCTGTTCTTTCGTTCAGCAACTCCATTCTATTGAGGTGTATACGGCATTGTATATTGGTGTTTTATCCCACGTTCAGCCAGAAATGCATTAAAGTCAGAAGACATATATTCCCCCCCTCGATCTGAACGGAGGGTGCCCATTTTACATGCTGACAAATTTTCAGCCAAAACCAAAAACTGTTTGAAGCACATGAACACTTCGGACTTTGCCTTCAATGGATATACCCATGCATGCCTAGAAAAATCATCCATGAAAGTCACGAAGTAAAGATAATTTCCAAAAGAAGGTGTCTGCATAGGACCATAGACATCACTATGTACAAGCTGCAATTTCTGAGTAGCCCGAACTAAACCATCTTTTGGAAATGAGGAACACTGCATTTTGCCCAAAATACAGCCTTCACAAACATGTTTTCCAGGTGCCTCAAGTTTGGTCAAAGAGGACACCATTTCAGATTTCTACAGGGGTAGCAAACTAGCAAAATTCAGATGACCAAAGCGTGCATGCCAAAGCTTTGTATCTGAGATAGCCTGAGAATCATGTACTGCACATGCCGAATCATTCACAGATCTTTCATAGTCTATGAGCTTATACAACCCACGACATAAAATGCCAGAAGCAATAATCACATTGCCATTTGACAGATCATGAACTGTACACCTGTCATCAACAAATTTCACAACCAAGCCAATCTTGGCTAATGCAGAAACTGATAACAGGTTCTTCTTGATCCCTGGAACAAATAAAGCATCTGACAAAGTGAAAAAACTACCATCAGCAGTAGTCAAAATGATCTTACCAACTCCCATAACAGGATAAGAGGAGTTTTTGGCGCATGTAACAGTATTCCTTGTAGGGGTAGGTGCGAGTGAAGAGAAGAAACTACGCTACAATGTAATATGTTTGGTCGCCCCACTGTCAAAATACCAAACATCTGAGTCTATTGCAGACATGCACTGCTCATGAGAAGATGGGTCAAAACTGCAGACAAGTAGTAAACGCCCATTCTTCTTCCTGTGCAAGATTAGCAGACTCTGTTTTTGGTGTAGAGGCCTCTGCAACAACCATTCCAACCTCTTTCTTCTTTGCCTCTTTGGCATCCAATTTTGGACAGTTCTTTATGATATGATCATTCCCTTTACAGTACTTACAAAACAATTTCTGCTTTTCTGATTTCTTCTCATCTTTATCTTCCTTCTTCGAATGTGCAGAATTAGCAGATTTTTGCTTACTAGTTGAAGAGCTCCATTTTCCTTTGCCCTTCTGACTAGCCAAGAAAGCTTGATCTGCAACTTGCATAATGGACCTGTTCTGCCTGGACTGATCTTCCTGCAATAGAACAGAGACTAACTCCTCAAATGACAAGGCATTTGGATTGCCTTTCATCATCAACCGAAGAGTAGAAGCAAACCTCTGATATGAATTAGGAAGACCATTCAGAACGGTCTGCACAAGTGAGCTATCTGGTATAACCTCATCAGTAGAAATCAACTGTTCCTTGAAGTCTTTGATCTTTGTTAGGAAACTATCCATAGAATCACCTTCATTCATGTGCTCACTCTCCAACTATTTTTGGAGGTAAGCAACACGAGCCTCATTTCTAGCTTCGTACAATGTGGTAAGTGTATCCCAAACATCCTTATCTTTTCTGCAAGAGCGAATGTGAGGAATAATGGCACGTTTGACAGACAAAGCTATCAATGCATGTACTTGGGCATCTCTGCCATCCCAACGAATCTGCTCTGCAGTAGGTGCAGCAGAAACCTCAGCACGAATAGGAATACGTAGAATACCATCATCTTCGACAGCTCTGCATCAACTTTAGTACCTGCAATTGTAATAGTTGCAGGTGTGATAGGATATTTTACGACACCCTGCACAATGTTCCACAGTCCTTTTGCAACCAACACATGTCGCATCATATAAGCCCATAACGGGTAGTTGGTACCATACAACTTATCCTCAATAGCCAACATACAGAATACATCACTGCTTTCAGCCATGGCCAGTGACTAAAATACCTTGATGCGAAAAATTTGACTGTATCTCAAAAAGTTGAACAGAACTGCCCAAACGAATTCTGCTAGACCTGTAGCAAACTTTGAGACGCTTATATTGGTGAACAGAAACTGGTATATATCTTTGGCACAAAAAGACGAAATAGCCCGCACAAGTGCTATGATAGTGCGTTCGAAGGCCGAAACGAGCTCAGATCGTGATTTCGGCACCACAGAGCGAAGCAATTTTGATCTCGAAAACAGCTGAGTATGCTCACCAAAATTCGTGCGATTCTAAGACTGCAACTGGAGGAGTGTCGACAGCACCCTAGATGAAGCGACGACCTGCTCTGATACCAATTATTGGAGTTAGATGTCTGCGGAAGCATGCGAATAGCACAAGGAAGAAGAAGAAGCTTAGAGCACAACACACAATACTGGATGTATTACTAGAGAATGTACAAAGATAAGTAGCCCATTAGGGCAATAGGCGAATATACAAGCCGGGGGAAAAAAACCTCCTAAAGAGGGAAAAAAGTGCCCCGGTGGTCCTAGAGTGTTCACACACATCACTACCTAAATATATCAACAATGCCTAGGTGTCAAGCATTGGTAGGGGATTAGGCTCATATTACTTGAGTGGTACCCGACTACTTGGATTGTTTTATCTCAAGGGTGGATCATTATCACCGAATTTACATGCTTTTTTTTTACTCTAACTAGGCTGGTTGCTATGATACTCATGTGTCCACCAATGTTTTTTGCTTCATGCTTAGTAGTTCATGCTTATCTTGCTTGAGCAAGAAGAAGCTTACCTTGGGCACTTCTGGTTGTGAGGTTGAGTATCGGGAAACTTTCACAACAATTGTTGAGTGTGTGTGACTTAGACACCCTTTGATTGATTTGGGTGTTGGTCAGTCTTCTTCCACCACCATCTTCATTGACACTCAAAGCACATTGGTAGTTGTGAGGAAACCTATGTTCCATGCTCGCACAAAGCACATTGAGGTGTACTATCATTATGTGAGGGAGGGGTTCTCTTCTCGAGAGATCAGTTTGGCATATTTGCCCACATAGGATAATGTTGCATACCTTTTCACAAATGCTCTACCGAGGGAGTTTGAAGCTTTTTGCAATGCTTTGCACTTACTTTCTTTTGTGGATTGTTCTCTTTCCATATAGGTTTTGGCACTTCCTTATACATAAAAGCCACCGCCTTGTTCACCACATCACTCCCAGGGGGATTTGTTGCTATATTTCATTCGTGATGTGTGCAAACACACTAAGGACCATCAGGGCACTTTTTCCCCTCTTTAGGAGGTTTTTTCCCCTGCTAGTATATACGTCTATAGCCATAATGGGTCAATTATCTTTGTATATTCACTTGATAATACATTCTGTATTGTGTTGTGCTCCAAGCTTCTCATTCTTCCTTGTGCGATGAGTGTGCTTTCGCAGACCTCGAACTCCAAAAGTCTGCTCCAAATAAATTTTGTGGTGCCAACTTAGATTCTCATTGCACATATTCTTCTGTGTGTTCCACTCGCTGTGTGAATACAAAAGTGGAAGAACTATGCACTCATCCATTGTTCCAGATGAAAGTATTCATTTTTCCTTCCTTGTTTCCAGAGCCCCAATCTGAAACCACCCTTATATCACAATATTGACAAAACTATGCTATCATTGTGAATCCACTCTTTAACTATGCCATCCATATTATATATATATATATATATATATATATATATATATATATATATATATATATATATATATATATATATATATATATGCCATCTATATATATATATATATATATATATATATATATATATATATATATATATATATATATATATATATATCTTGGGGCATGTTTAAGCCTGAAGAATTAAAAATAACAACTAGCTCACTGCCAGCGATCCCCTTATTCCAAAACAAAAAGAAAGACATATTAAAAGTGATTCCTAGATCTCATCTCTTCCCGTCAACATATTATATGTGTAGGTAAAGCCTTCCCACAAAGTGCGTACTGATGTCTCTTTCCGTCAACATTCCTCGTATACGTGTGTCCAGGTAAACCCTTCTTATATATCCATCTCCAAGTCGCCTTTTCTCAATTACGTCTGCAACTTGTTTGCCCTCGTGTTAGAATGAGCAGTCGTAGACTGTACTCACCTCTAGGACGTGATGTTTTCTATGGTATGCTTTACCATCCACAACAAGTGAGGAGTCGAGGACATGGTTTCGAGCCTGGAGCAGGACCGTTCGTCAAGATCGCCTTTCTGATCATAATGCGCATTATCTGCAAATTGCAAGTCAATTTACCTGCTATCTTTGGCTCACTATAGTAGCCAATCCTACACTTAAGAGGTTTGACCCATGATAGCTGGCCTACGAGGAATAAAAGGAGGGAGGAAAGACGGAAAGAGGAGAGCCCAGCACAGTTTATCCTCGACTGTTATAAGCCTGCACTGCATACCTCGTCCCATGCCTTGCTTCCCTCCCCATCTGAACAATCTACTTGGCGAAATCGATCATTCGGCATCGTTCAACTATTCGATCATTCCACATCGGCAGCATCTTCAACAATGCATTTTCCTCCTTCCACCACATTGCGCCTGCAGATACGGTTTCTACCCACAAGATCGGCTTTGTGATAGTGTATTTCGATACAAGGAACGAGTGTTTCCTGCCAGGAAGCGTGATTTATCGACTGTTCCACCATTTTTGAACTCGTCGTGTAGACTGGCAACTTTTTCTTGTCATTCCTTTTAATTTCGCTTCGGCTACACTGTGCCTCTTCTTCGCATATCTAGGCAAAGAAGGCATATTCCTCGTTTTATCCAATAATTTCGCGGGATTTTATTGGAGAGATATGAGGTCAGAACGCGAGGCCATAGCCGTATGCTCCAGGATTCCTGAAATGGAATGGGATGTGGGTTTTCAGCGGGCTGCCATTGATCATTTCTACACCCATGCTTCCGTAGAGAGGAACAAGGATCAACAACAACACCATCGTCAAGGAAATAAACCCCAGGAAGAAAGCACCTTAGATTGCAAAAGGATGACAGAACACACTAGTAGCTGCAGCAACGTAAGCCAGCACGAAGCGGCAGATCAATGCGAGAAAAGTGAATCGTTGGGGGTCTTGAAGGAAGCTGCACATAGTGTAAGAGAGATTTCTTCACAACCTGATCCTCTCGAAGGGGTCAACGCGTCTAAGCTCAAAGTTGGTTATGCCCTCAGGACCAAGAAGACTCAAAGCTTTATTCAGCCTGCTCTCCTTGCCCTTGCAAGGTACTACATCCCCTCCCCCCTCCAGCTCCGCCCCCAGTCCTGCTGCTGATCGGTAAAAGTGATTTTCTGTCGTCAAAGGAGCAGTCTTCTTTACATTGTTCCACTTGAGTGGAAGCAGTAATCCGTTTGTAGTTTGACTGTTTGATGTTTATGCACCGTCGGCCGGCAAAGGTCTAGCTCTTGTATATTAATGATATGTTTGTGTCTGTTGGACATCTCCTTTGGAATATTCTAGTCCTGTCATGCACACAGTGGCTACAAAGTTGTTCCAATGGTTGGTACACTTATGAGAATTGGTTCGTAGGTACGAGTCGTAGTTGTATCTGCGTGCATTTTCACAGAGACAATCGTTTAATTGGTTAGTTTTTACGAAGCATTGTTGTTCTTTTTTTAAATTATACTTGAATGTTTATGTTCTACGTGCTGATGCTGAAAACCTTCACTTTGCAGGAGTAAAGGTATTACACTTGCTGCCATAGACCGTAATAGGCCATTGGGAGAGCAGGGTCATTTCGATGTTATTCTGCACAAAGTAAGTTTTTCCATTTCTCTCTTTTGTTGTTTTGGCTGCAAAACGAGAAAGGCTTACATATTTATCAAAGGAGAATTCTGATTCTGTAGACAAACGCTTCATAATATTTGGGAAGTGCTTCGATCTAAAACATTTTCATTCGCTTTAGCACATTTGAATGTGTATAACCTCGAAAGTGCAGGAGCTGTATAGCCTACTTATCCAATGTGAGGCAGTGAATGGTTCAAACTGATTTTTGAGTCTCTATTAAAGTAGAAAGTGAACAGATAGCTTATTGCCACTGTGATCTCATCCTAAGAGCAAGGTCATTTATCCCAGAGGAAGCTATATAAAGGGACATATAAATAGTTATTGCTGGCAAAACATTGAACTATGGCTGTTCATTGGGGGTGACAGTTTCGTTCTTCATGGATCTGTCATATCTGGGATTTGCTTTGCCCTTCATGTAATGTTGATATTCATATTATCAAATGCCCCTTTCCAAATGGTCTTTGCACTCTTATATATGTCTTGCCTGTTCAAAACTTGATTATTTATAAGTTGATAGGCAGATTATTTTTGTGCTGTTTCTTGGCCAGAGCCTTGTATGCTTGATATGGAGAATTATGATGCATCTGGATGAGTAATATACAATGTGAGTTAAGACTGGACAGAATGTGATGAAGGCAATGGAGAACTCTTCAAGCTCTTTACCTATTGATGGTATGAACACCAAATAGAGATTTTCATATGTCAGAGGAGGTTGTTCTTGTGGATCTGCCATATCTGGGCAGCAGTTCACACTGTGTTGTTTTTTGGATGCTATTCCTTATGGTATTTTAATAACATTTATATTCTCCTTATCCAAATTGAATGGTGGGAACCTATACCGCAGATTATGTATATTGTTTTCTTACCCAGAGGCTTTGCATACTTAATGTAGAGGCCTTAAGTAATGTCAAAGTGGGATGAAGTGTTGAGGGTTATGTCAAAGTTCATGAAGAGCCACTCTATTGTTTATCTCAATCATCAATATCTGTTATAGTGCATGTGCATATTTTTGGGTTTTTCAGTGGTTGGAGAGGATAGTTTCTTTGTGGTTATGCCTTGTTGGATGAGAATGAGCTTTTCTATTTCTTTTCCTCTTGATGGTATCTGTGTGGCAGCTCAGGATGTTTGAGTACTACTGCATTACCCATGTCATGCCTAGTGCTGTTTTTCAGGCCAAGTGATTTTACCCACTCGTTTGTTCGACATTCATGTGATAGGATACCCAAAAATGCTCCATAATGGTCGATAACATTTTTCCTAGAAATAGAGGGTCAACCATGTAGTCTCAAAGAGCTACACCATGATGTGCACGTATCCAGACATTTATGTATTTGGGCATCTCAAGGATATTCCAATGGTTACGAGCTGTTGGGTGTACTTGTCGACTATGATTGAGTCTTTTCATTAACATACTAAGACTGATAGTGGCACGTATAAAATTGTTTGACATGTCTTCTCAATATAGAAGATCATGACGTCACATATGAGAGCTTGTACATCCGTTGGGCATCCTTAATGAGAAAGAACTTGATCGCATTGTGCACACTTGATTGATATGAAGGAAATGGCCCACCCCAAGGTAATAATGGAGTGAGGGAAATTATATGATCATTACATCGTTTTCTATACAAGGGAAACATTTGGAAAAGTAAAACTATTGGACGAGTTTCTTCTCGGCTTATACACTTTTATTACGACTTTATGTGATGGATCATTGTTACCAACAATCTCTGGTTGGAATGGTTGAATTAGAACTAACATCATCCATGAAGAATGTTGATTATGGTTCTTAAGATATTTCAAAAGACTTATGAATCTCGACTCCCGAGAAGCAAAGATAGTGATATCCTTGTTGGATTTAGAGACCCCTTTACTAGATACATGTAAATAATGCATTCTGGGGAAGATGTACTGCCTCCCTTTTTAAAAAGGATGCAAAAACAAGGTCTGCAAATGTATTGCGATTGAAACATTTGGATGTTCATGGATTGATGAGAATGAAGTCTATGAATCAACACTTGCATTTTGTTTCGTTTATTGATGGCCTTCTTCAATTCATCTAGATTTTTTGATCCAAAATCTAAATCAAGTTTATTTATTTGCTTCAAGAATCTTGCAAACAAAAGTTGAAAATGAAAGAGATTCATGATTGAAAACACTATGTAGAGATTGAGGGAGGAGAACATCTCTAAAGACCTAGAATACTATCTCCTTTGAAAAGGTGTTTTGTATGAATCCCCCTTTTGTGTCATGACTCAACAAAATGGACTTGTAAAGAGGAAGAATTACTTGAGATTGAGGGAGGAGAACATGTCTAAAGACCTAGAGGACTCCTTTGGAATGGTGTTTTGTATGAATCCACCTTTTGTGTCATGACTCCACAAAATGGACTTGTAAAGAAGAAGAATTACATACTTGTATAGATAGCCAAGTCCATGGTGAGCAACAAAAGTTTTTGTTTTGTAGGAGTTTGATCTATGGCATACAATGTGGCAATCACCATTGAAAATTGTAGTCACCATGGGATCGTGACATGTTTGGGGAGCGGTGATGTCCTTGGGTCGGGGACGGGGTCCATATCATCTCGAGGATGAGGATCGGGACAACATTCAAAATATGCTGATTTTTTTTGCCAATTTTAATTGAGAACCATCCATAATGATTTTTTAGCTTACAAGAATACGAATAAACAAGAAATTACTAAAAATAAGTCTTTTTGAGTGTAATATTCTAAACATATCACACTATAAATAAACAAGGACTATCATGTGATCACTCAAAAAGTAAAAAAGATGCATTGTACAAATACCTTTTATGGAACATGCATGATTGTTCTTAGGTATAAAATTGCCATGGTTTATCGTATGAGATGTAGAGAGACACTCCTTCATAGGAGCCACATGAAATGATGCATTTGAATCCATAATCGAAGTCTCATGTAATACATCATTTATAGTAAGCAAGGCATCAATTAGATCATGCCTGATGATCGTCGTGCACATGAACAATATGAGAAGCTACACATGCACATGCATCATTCGTTGTCATAATGGCACATAACTTATAAGATGTCCTCTATGTCTTCCATTTCTTCCATTACCACATTGGAGGCCACATTCACCTTCTCTACTGGAATTTTTCTCAGAAATGGTTAAAATGGTGTTTGGAATGATCATATATTCCAAGTATTCAAAGAGAGCTTTCAAATCATATATAACACTTAGCCATCCAACCTCATTTGGATCCTCAAAAGCAAACCCTAATTTTTTACTTTCACATGTTTTGCTTATGACACATGTCATGATCCTATGCAAAGTTGAAAAAAAAACAGCTTTTTCTTACAAAAGCTTATGCAATGCTAAATTCTATATAAGGATGGTTATACTTCACCCATGCCATCAACTTATCATCACTCTTCGCATTGGAGCTTCAAGGAGGAGACGCTACAACACGACAGTCCTCAAGGAGGAATGTATGCTCATACACTTGAAGGTCTCTCTTCTCTCATGAGAGAGGTTGCTTTGGAGATCTTACCTTAGCCTCTTCACGCTATCCCGTACTTGATTCCGTTCAAAGTTGAGCAAAGTATCTACTTGCACTACAACCAGTTCTACCTTTTGAACACTAGTTTGTGCATGTACTTTGGTACTCAAAATCCATGTAGAGAATTTGTGTGTACTTGGGTACAATTAGAGAGTTCTTTTGACATACTTACTGTCACCAGGAGGTGATATTTTTACAGTTGCTTTTTCTTTTTGTATTTATGTATCTAATATACATATTTTCTCTTTTCTTTTTCTGGTTGAATTGCTTCTGTTTCTACCCCCAGAGGACTCTTGGATTAGGCTTGGACCATTGCATTGTCAAAGAAGGTGGCCATTGGGACAATGGGACTGATGGTTACTTGAGCCTTGAAGCTGGCAGTGGTCAGCTAGAGATGGCACTGAAGAGAGAAAGATAAGTGGGTCAGGTTAGTTGGTTTGGACACTGAAGAAGGTGCTGGACAGCATGTTTGGCTGAACTTGAAAATAGCACTCTTGTCAGTGGCCGACATTTAAAAGTCATGGCATTGGGGTTTCCACACATTATCTGATGGGACCCCAGTTATGAAAAATGCTCAGGATAGCAGAGGGAATGCAGATGACACAACTCCTAAATTTTAGGAAGTTGCTATTTTTGGACTTTGAAATCTGTTCGCGTCATTACCAGCGAAATGTTGAGGGGATCAACTATTCCCAAAGTGGGCATGTCAAATTCCTTACCATCTAGGATATTTTTAGACCTAATTCATAAGCAAGAAAGACTCCTCTAAATGATTGCCAAGTGTCAAAAATGCACAAAACTGCTCTAAATGGCTGCCAAGTGTAAAAAATGCACAAAACTGCCAGAAAGAGAACAACCCACGAGTATATTTGGAGGGCTGGCTGCATTTTGTGGGGAGGTGCAGGTCTGAGCTCTCACAAGGTGCACTTGCTTGCTCCCGCTCTATGTAGTGTGATACTCCGCGCTCGCACACCTCTCTACCTTTTCCATTCTCTTTTGGTAATGCCCTGCACGAGGGCTGCGCATATGAATGTACACTTTTGTGGGAATCTATGCTCGATTTTGCTGAGGCAAGAGCCTCTTGAGCAGGAACAGAGGTAGCTAATTGCTGCTCTACACTCGGGCCTCGGTGAGCCTCTTGAGCAGGTACAGAGGTAGCTAATTGCTGCTCTATACTCAGGCCTTGGTGAGGGTAATAGCCTCACCAAGACAGCCCGAGGCCCAAGGAACATCTGAAAACTGTTGTCCAGAATTTTCAGAACTGAAAACAGGTATCTTCTCCCCTGTGGATTTGGACAAGGGCAGGTTTTACAGCCATTATGCTTGCGAAATTTTCCCCAGAATTAGTTGGTTAGGAGTAAGATTGACCTGTGTACACTTAGTACCAAGAACTTGTAAACCCTTCTCAATTCTTGAATATAAAAGAAATACCGCAAGGGGCGCCAAACTTTGGGGCCAATCAGGTGTCGAGAGAGAGGAAGTGTTGAGGGCTGGTCTCAGCCCGTGCTATGTGATTCTCCTATGTGATTAAAGAATTAAGAACTTGTAAACTTGGGACTGTACCCTGGTTACATGGTTCCGTTGCCGGGACCTCACCACCTTCCTCAAGGAGTGAGACACGGGCACTGTGGGTGAAAGCAGAGTATTGACACAGGTGAAGAATTCAGCTTGGATACAGGTGAGAAAGATTACGAGATCTTTCTTTGGATCTTGCTACAGGTACTCGTTGGACCGAGGAATGTGAAAGGAAGTCACCAAATTATGGCTGACAAAGGAAAGGCCAAACTTCTTCCAGAAGAAAGTTCTTCTTCAACTCGAAGACACCGTAAAACGGTAGTAAATGTCCAAGAGACAACGTCTCTCAAGACACAACCTGTGCAAGCCCACTTATCAGTTGAAGAACAAGAACAGGAAGATTTGTTTCAAGCGCAGCTCATAAGTATGTTTGGCACATTCCAAGAGCTTATTAAGAATCCTCGAATGAAGAAGTTTATGAAGTTTCAAGAGGAGGATTCCCGAGCTCACACTCCAGCCCATGCCCAGGAGGAACAGAGTGAGTCAGTTCCAAAGTCACAATGGCATGCAGAAAAGATACAGACTGCCATAGGGCCAGCACCAGAATCTGTATGTGCTCAAGACCCAAATCCTAATGGCCTTAAACAGCCAATGTTACAAAATGTGCCACCTCAGGCCACCTCAGATGGCTGTGAATCCTGGATATTTTGGCGGCGGATCGGTCTTTCAAGCTATGACAATGCCCGCAGGGTTACCAGGAATGTTACCAAGTGGCCAATTGAATCCCCTTTATGCAAATATTGGTGTTCAGTCGGGTTTTCGAGTTGCTTATGGCAATCCAATGATGCAAGGAGCACATGGAGTTATGGCTGGATTTTCTGAGCCGAGTGCACAGCCGCATCAAAACTATATGGTGCCAAGCAGGGAGAGAATGAAAGCTAGTTTACCATTCTTACAGGCCCCCGTCTACGACAATTTGACACCAAAGAGTCCAAAGCAAAAGGACTATAAAGAAGGTGGTCAGGCAGTGAAATTCCAGATTTTCAGTGGGATGCACGATAGGCTCAAGGCGCTAACTTTCATCCAGCAATTTGATGCAGCCTACACTGGAGGAAACTTTACAGAGTCTTCCAAGGTGTGGAAGGCAGCCACATTCTTAAAAGGCAATGCCTTGCAGTGGTGGACGACATTGCTGATGCAAGGATTAGCACCAACCACTTGGATTCAATTTAAGCAAGTCTTCTCATCTGCCTGGCTGACTAACACTTTTGAAGTGGATGTCATGACAGCATGGCATAAACTGGATGCAGCGACCTGTGCAAGCCTAGAAGAGTACAACAAGAAGTTTTGGGATGCACTGCTGTCAGTGAGCTCATACAGGACAGTGCCATTGTCAGAACAGATTGTGGCCCACAAAGAAAGGAAAGTCAGAGGTAAAGTTGTCCGAAGATACTTGGTGAAGTTTAGAAACTATTCACCAATGGATGCGAAATGGATGGAAGAGGAAGAATTGGCTGATTTTCCTCAGATTTTGCAGCTTTACAAAGAAGTTTTCTTCTTGGAATCTACAATGCCATGAATGCCTTCAGAAGCAAGATACATTATAGTGCTTTCCAGTATTGCATTGCACAAGCTTTGAATAATGTATACAGAATTGACAAAAGAATTTCAGTGCCTTGAAGTTGTACTTGTGACACTTCAGAGAATGAATTATACATGTTGTGATATTGGTGCTCTTGCCCTGTATTGCGTCCAGAAGCATGTATTAGAAAGGCTCCAAGTAAGCATATTTGACTACATTTATGCTAGGCTTGACTTGGGGAATCTTGTTGTCGCCCTGTGTCATATGTTATGCATGTCGCATGCAATCGAGGTCGCTTGCAGTTTTCCAAGAGGGGGGTGTGTCGCCATGAGGTGATATTTTTACAGTTGCTTTTTCTTTTTGTATTTATGTATCTAATATACATATTTTCTCTTCTCTTTTTCTGGTTGAATTGCTTTTGTTTCTACCCCCAGAGGACTCTTGGATTAGGCTTGGACCATTGCATTGTCAAAGAAGGTGGCCATTGGGACACTGGGACTGATGGTTACTTGAGCCTTGAAGCTGGCAGTGGTCAGCTAGAGATGGCACTGAAGAGAGAAAGATCAGTGGGTCAGGTTAGTTGGTTTGGACACTGAAGAAGGTGCTGGACAGCATGTTTGGCTGAACTTGAAAATAGCACTCTTGTCAGTGGCCGACATTTAAAAGTCATGGCATTGGGGTTTCCACACATTATCTGATGGGACCCAGTTATAAAAAATGCTCAGGATAGCAGAGGGAATGCAGATGACACAACTCCTAAATTTTAGGAAGTTGCTATTTTTGGACTTTGAAATCTGTTCGCGTCATTACCGGCGAAATGTTGAGGGGATCAACTATTCTCAAAGTGGGCATGTCAAATTCCTTATCATCTAGGATATTTTTAGACCTAATTCATAAGCAGGAAGGAAAGACTGCTCTAAATGACTGCCAAGTGTCAAAAAATGCACAAAACTGCTCTAAATGGCTGCCAAGTGTCAAAAATGCACAAAACTGCCAGAAAGAGAACAACCCACGAGTATATTTGGAGGGCTGGCTGCATTTTGTGGGGAGGTGCAGGTCTGAGCTCTCACAAGGTGCACTTGCTTGCTCCCGCTCTATGTAGTGTGATACTCCGCGCTCACACACCTCTCTACCTTTTCCATTCTCTTTTGGTAATGCCCTGCACGAGGGCTGCGCATATGAATGTACACTTTTGTGGGAATCTATGCTCGATTTTGCTGAGGCAAGAGCCTCTTGAGCAGGAACAGAGGTAGCTAATTGCTGCTCTACACTCGGGCATCGGTGAGCCTCTTGAGCAGGTACAGAGGTAGCTAATTGCTGCTCTACACTCAGGCCTTGGTGAGGGTAATAGCCTCACCAAGACAGCCCGAGGCCCAGGGAACATCTGAAAACTGTTGTCCAGAATTTTCAGAACTGAAAACAGGTATCTTCTCCCCTGTGGATTTGGACAAGGGCAGGTTTTACAGCCATTATGCTTGCGAAATTTTCCCCAGAATTAGCTAGTTAGGAGTAAGATTGAGCTGTATACACTTAGTACCAAGAACTTGTAAACCCTTCTCAATTTTTGAATATAAAAGAAATACCGCAAGGGGCGCCAAACTTTGGGGCCAATCAGGTGTCGAGAGAGAGGAAGTGTTGAGGGCTGGTCTCAGCCCGTGCTATGTGATTCTCCTATGTGATTAAAGAATTAAGAACTTGTAAACTTGGGACTGCAACCCTGGTTACACTTACTCTAGCAAACAATTGTTCTTGATATGTCTCTTTCGAAATGTTAGAAAACGGGCAACCTTCCAGTAAGGACCCCACATGCAGGTTAATAAAATTTGGTCTTGGAAATAATAAAGAATTGTCCCATTTTCGGGAAACGGTAAAAATAAGGTAAAAAATCTTTGTTACATAATGTGATAGAGCTCAATGAGAGCCCAACCATGTATAACACTTATGTGTTTGACACTTAAAAATCAAGGTTAAGATCTGATGTATATGTGCAAGAAAACAATGCTAGAAGTATCATCTACATACCTTGAGAATGGAAGGAAGTTTCGTTCAAGCACATTTAACTAGAATTCAAGATCTCGTTGATTAGGTAGTTGATATCAATTGATGTATCCATCGAGAATGATGAGTTTTTGACCATGAGTCTGAATTGTTTGTCTTGATATTACATGTCTTTCTTAACTACTTTCTCTATCACTGATACAGTGGTCATGTTTAGAAAGTTGCAACATCTTTTGCTTCAAGAAGAACAATCTAAATTTAATCTAGAATAGCAAGAGACCATGAGTGATCTAGCCCTAGCTATTAGAGCAAAAGGCAAAGGTAAAGGCAAGAATAAGAGTAGCTCTAAGTTCAAGAAGAGTTCTAGTTCTAGTTTCACTTCCGATTCTAAATCTGATGATCCTAATCATAGTGATTTTGAAGTTCCTAATGATTTTGAAAAAGAAGAAAAAGACCTTTAAAAGGGGAAATTGTTTCTACCATAAGAAACTTGGTCATTACGTAAATGAGTGTAGGCTTAGGCCAGTGAAATAGAAAAGAGAATCTAGTAACGTAGTACGTGATAAAAAATCTGATGAACAGGTTGAAACATCTAACACCATAGATTGTGTCGAGGAAGATTACTCTTTTCCCGAGTTGCTGAAGATTATGAAAATTATGGTGATTAGTTGTTTGATAGTGGTGCATCAAAGCACATGACTCTTGAATTTAGCTTGTTCAAATCCATTTCATCTACTAAACCAAATGTTTTGGTTTCTTGTGCTAATAGTAAGATTCTTCTCGTGAAAGGCATAGGAACAACAATTCTTACTACTCAGAGTGGAAAATCATTCCATATTGCTGAAGTTTTGTACGTGCTTGATGTTCCCCAAAATTTATTGTTTTATTTGCATTGTTGAAACAACATTTGAGTATTGTATTTAGTATGAGTGAGTGCATTGTGTATTTGTCCTTAGTATGCATCATAATTAGAAAACTTGCATAACATTTGCAAGCATAGTCTTTTTCGTACTCGTATGGTATATATTTCCCACCATTGGAGGTATGGTATTATCATACGAATGAAATTGTTTTTCATACTCCATGATCCATCATTGAAATCACATTTTATATTCCAAAATTGTATTCATTATATAAAAGCGATAACTCAGATAGCTTTTAATACTCCAAAATTGTATTCTATTTTTTTGTATGTGAAAAGGGATATTTATGGAAAACATATTGTATGCATTATATATGTATTGTATATTGAGAGCCTATACAATATAAAAATTGTACCCTCTAAGTCTTGGACTATATATCTAGTATATTGTCCTTTATATATTATGTATTAATGTAGTAGATGAAGGATATTTTAAATAATGTACTATGCCGTATAATATGTAGTAATATAAGTAGGTAACGTGTGTGTGTATATATATATATATATATATATATATATATATATATATATATATATATATATATATATATATATATATATATATATATATCATAGTTGGTACTCGTACCAGTACGAGTAGATTCGTACGTACCTCTCGTACCGTACGTACTCGTACGTATTCGTACCAATTGGTACCAAAATTTTTATTTTCCATTTTGACTTGAATTTATTAAGAAAATACATTGGTTTTGCAGCTATGCTAGTTAGAGAACAATTATCTTCATGCATGGATACAATATTATGCATATTCATGGCAAAAAGTACCCTTCATATGTGTACACTCCCACGTACATGAAAAGATGGAAAAAAGAAAATTCGTACTAATATCGTACGGATTCGTACCTCATGATTAGTACGTACCTCGCATCGTACTATTACGTACCGTACTTGTCGTATGGATCGTACCTGACCAACTATGAAATAAATAAATAAATAAATAAATAAATAAATAAATAAATAAATAAATAAATATATATATATATATATATATATATATATATATATATATATATATATATATATATATATATATATATATATATATATATATATATATATATATACGTTACCTACTTATATTACTACATATTATACGGCATAGTACATTATTTAAAATGTCCTTCATCTACTACATTATATAATACATACACCATTACATATAATACATACACCATTACATATAATACATACACCATTACATAATACATACATTATAATCTCTTGTATTGTATTGTACTGTATGGTAGAGTACATTATAATGTCCTCTAAAGTGGAGTACAATACAATACATTACATAATATATGTTTTTTGCATATTGCACAAAACCTACAATACATATTTCTAATCTTTTCCCCACCTCTAGTTCTAGGTCATGTATGGTATTTTTAATCATACTTTTTCTGTACTTCCGTACTCGTATGCGTTTGCCGTATGAAAAAACTATGTCTATAAATGTCCAAGCAAAATCTCTGTCGAGTGATTGTCATGAGTGTATAAGTCTTGTGGTTGATTTTTCTTTTATTCATCATGTGCATTTGAGTATGTTGGTTTTTCAGGCCCATAATAGATATAGAGACAATGTGGAGAATAGACAAGACGAGAGAGATTTAAGGAGCCAAGCTCTTAATTATTACATTCCATGATGAAGTACATGTAGCTACAAGATAGCATGAGATACAAGCTTCCCATAAATTCACAATCTCTATAATCTTCATAGCTGATGATAAACTTCTTCAAATAGATAATGCTCCAAGCGGATGCATACCTTGAAGTAGATGAAGACACACAACTCCACCTCCTCCAAGTTGAAGGACCATCTTCTTCTCTTCCACAAGCTCCAAGGGTGATAATATGAGTGTCCAAATGCTTCTATATTTATAGACTATAGTTTCTTGCACCAAAAGCTACAAAAAAAGTCAAAAATCCCATCCCGAAAATTTGGAAGGTTTTCCTTCGAGATTTATGAGATGTTTTTTTAAATATATGTAATTTTTTTTTCTTAATACAAATTGATTAAATATCAGCCATAGGATCTTATATTTCAAGTGTCATAGGACTTTGACAATTGTCATGTGTGCTTTTCAAATAAAAGTTGCTTTTCATATTAAAACTCTGAAATTAGGGCTTGTCTTTTCACACTCCACCCGTTGCTAACTACTGAAGTGTTATATACCATTGAAAAGCTCTTGGTGAGTATGTTCTCAATATGTAATTAAAAAATTTTGTCAACTTTTGATCATTTTGACTTGTTTGACCATCCATTTGACCATGTCAATCATCCAATTTTGATTGATAATAACCTATAGGTGGGGCCTCCTAGTGGACAATTACCCCATAACGATCTCCTCCTAACCCGACACTAGGGATCTGACAAATATACCAAGTAGATATATTTATTAATTTAGTTGTTATTAAGTTGTGGCACACCTTGAAATAGATGGACACACAACGCCACCTCCTCTAAGTTGTAGGATCACCTTCTTCTCTTCCACAAGCTCAAAGGCAGCTCCAGGAGTGGTAATTTGAGTGTCCAACTGCTTGTGTATTTATATACTATAGTTTCTTGCATCAAAAACTACAAAAAACAAACTCAAAAAGCCCATCCGAAAAACCCGGCTGGATTTTTGTTGAGATTCACAGGGTGGCTTTTTAATTTAGTTATTTTAATACAAATTAATTAAACATCAAGATCGTATATTTCAAGTGTGATAGGATTTTGGCAAGTGTCATGCTTGCTTGTCCAAGAAAAGATGCTTTTCACATTAAATCTTTGAAATTAGGGGGTTTGTCTTTTCACCCTCCATATGTTGCCAACTGCTCAACTGCTATAGCAAAAAATATAATAAAAATTATCTAGAAAGCTCTTGAAGAGAGTTATCTTTTTGGAAGAGTCCAAATTTACAAAGGGAGAGTTCTTTGGGCCTTTATCCCTAACAATCACAAGGTATAGAATGAAACAAATGCTTCTAAATGCATTTGTAAAAGAGGGATTATGAAAATAGACTCATATTTGATACATTACAGCTTGCTGCAGATTTTATAACAGGTCTATTTTCACCCCAAGAATTCATAAACGTGAGCATATGGAACTAATAGGGAATGTGAAGAAGCTTTGATAGAACAATTTCTGATTATAGAAGGAGAAAATATTAGGCTGACATCACCTAAGAAAATCGATGCAAAAGTCCTTTGACATTGAAAATGGCCTTCAATTACGTCAAAAATATTTTCTAAAGGAAGTTCTTCATGATAGGATGCTGGCGTAAGCTCCAAATCTGCGATTAAACCTGGCTGCAATACAAGGTGGAACGGTACGTACGGTTCGGTACGTACGGTTCACATACGGTTCGAGATCCGAACCAAATCTTGAGGTTTGGTACGTTCGGTACGTTGTTCCATAATTTTACAATTCATAAATGACAAAAATATACAGATATTATATGTTACATATTCAAGAATCAAGTTATCTAAACACTAATATCAACATTAAACAATGAATTATGACAAAAAAGAGTCGGCCATGCTCACATTGAGGGAAAAAATATGAAAATGTTGCATAAATTTGAAAATACATTGAACATGCACAGTACGGTTCGGTGCGTACCGTACGTACAATACGTACGGAAAAGTGTACGGTTTGAGTTTTGATCGTACCTTGCTTCAATCAGTCCAAAAGAAGGGACTCTGAAACTAGTAGGATCCGTGGGGGTCACTTTGAAGTATCAACGCAACAAAATCTCAAGGCATACACAACTTTGGAGGTTGCTCTACATTTGGAGGAGGTGTGTTCTACCTTTGGTGCAGCTTTGGAAGAGATTTTGGCAGCCAACCATCGGCATATTGCTGAGTCTTGTAAGTAGCAAGTCTAATTTCAGTGTCCACCTTGCTATATAATCAATTGCTGATTTCGGGTTGAAACCCTAATTTCAGAGTTAGGGTTTGCTGTAAAACAGTTCTAAAACTGTTCATATTCACTTCAAACTCACATACAGACACTTTTCATACCTTTTAGGCACTTTACACACAATCTCTTGTATCTACTTCTCGAAGTTCTGCCTAGATTCAGATTTTGTATCTAAAATCAGCTCATATTCAGTTTTGTAACGATATACACACATTGTAATTCAACATTCAATATAAGATAGTGTAGGTAGGCAATTTGCTTACCGTTACACTTTGAAAACTTGCCTATTCTTTCTTTATCACTCACTCATCTATTTTTGAGTCTTAAGGTGTATATGCTAAGGTTCATTTGTTGGAAGATTTTGAAAACTTGTGGTTATTGTTATTGAGGCCCACCCCAATTCCAACATTCGGTATCAGAGCATAGTTGACATATAGCCTTAACAAGATGAGTGATTATAGACTTGAGAATGAAGATAAGCGTGAAGGAATGTCTAACTATCTAATGTGGAGTTTTATGATGATGAATTTGTTAGTATCTAAAGACTTGTGGAATTATTGTCATTGACAAGTACCCAAAACCAAGACAAATAGGAGAGGATGTTGCTTCATCTTCCAAAAGGACTGTTACCCCAATTTTCACTCAAGAGGAGGTTGTTGAAGAAGAAGAAAGTCTTCCATCATCCAGAGTCCGTGATACTACCATATTACTTCATACAGAAGAGCAATCGAGATGGGATTCAAGGGATGCACAAATATATTGCTATGGGAGTTAAGAGGCATATTATACCCCAAATCAGGTTATGCAAAACCTCTCGTCAAGCTTGCTTGGAGTTAGAGAATCTCTATTAAAACAAAAATCCTACTAAGAAAGCTCATCTACGGAGACAAATAGCCAACACGAGGATGAAAGTTGGTGAGTCAGTTCAGACATATTTTGAAGCTCAAAGACTTACGTGATCAACTACTCAATGTTGGAGTTAGTATTTCAAATGAGGAGATGGTAAACACACGTCTAAACTCACTTCCATCTTGATTTTGTGCTTTTGTTACTTCTTTATCTCTCTCTACAAGAGATAGAGAACTTTCATTTGAAGAGTTGCAATTCCTATTACATCAAGCGGAAGATCAACAAAAGAGTATGGAAGAGAATGATGAAGTCATGTTATCATCATCAAAGGGTAAGAAAATAAAGGGAGGCCACAAAAAAGGAGAAGAAGAATCGGCAAAGTAAGAAGGAAAGTAAGTCTTCTACTTCTAAGACTTTCAATCCTACATCTTCCCCTAATACTTCTTCCACACTCAAAGAAAAGTCTGTTACTACTACATCTACTTCAAAGAAAGGAATTTGTTACTGCAAGAAACCATGTCATTTCATAGTAGAATGCAGAAAGAAGATTTACAATGAGAAGAAGAAAGCGTCATGTAATAATGAGAAAGATGATTCAAAACCTAAGACTTCTAAGGAGGAATCTTGTGCATGTATTAGTATTGAAGAATTAACTTTTGATCAAGTAGCATTAAATGCAATCCTTAATAATCCTTGGATTTTTTATTCTGAAGCTACTAAGCATATGACAGGTTGTAGAAAGGTATTTTCTTCTCTTACGAACTCTTTAGGTAGAGTGACCATTGCAGATGGTCATGATTCAGAATAGCACAAAACCCTAATTTCTAGCAACCTTAATTTTTGGTACTTACCCAAATTTTGATCATAGAATGTCAAAAATTATTATTAGCTCATCAGATAGTACATGAGGAGAGCTTTCATTTGGTATATAAAATTATGTCATCAGAGGTCAAGAAATGCAAGAAAACCCTAACCCTAATTTCTGCTCAAAAATGATTTTTGCATATTCTCAATCCTCATGAACTGAGCATGTAGGAAAGTAAGTTCAATTACTAATCTAAAGGCTAATAAAGTAGATCGCTGCCATTTTAAGTCCGAAAAACATATTTTAGCAATAAAAAATCCCTTCGTAAAAATCTACGATCACATGTGTTTTTTTGCTTTTTGGAAAAGCTATTGCTAAAATTGTCGTGTAATATATATAGGACCCACGGGGATCACTTTGAAGTATCAATTCAAGAGAAGCTTAAGGCATACACAAGCTTGGAGGTTGCCCTACACTTAGAGGAGGTGTGCTCTATTGTTGGTGCAACTGTGGAGGAGATTTTGGCAGCCAACCATCAGCATATTGCCGGGTCTTATGAGTAGCAAGTTGAAAACTGAAATTAGACTTGCTACTCACAAAATTCAGCAAGAGCTAGACTAAAGAATAGGATACTTGTTGAGATGATGTCTAGTATGATGTCATCCAAAAAGCTTTCTTCTAAGTTTTGGTTTGATGCAGTACATATAGCTAATCACATTTTGAATAGGTGTTCTAGAAAAGCTTTAAACATCATCACACCTTATGAAGCTTATTATGGGAAGAAATTGAATGTGAGTTACTTCAAAGTTTTTGGTTCTCCAGCTTATGTTCACATTGAGAAGAAGGATTGTGGTAAGGTTGATGTAGAAGCCATTAAAGATATCTTTATTGGTTATGCAATTGAAAGCAAAAGATTCAGATTCTATGTTCTAGAAACAGGTGATATCCTACTCTCAAGCAATGCATATATTGCAAAAGGTTAGATTTATGATAAGGAGGTAGAGATTCCAGATTTCATAGAAGCATGTGACTGCATTTTTTAGAAGGAATTTGGATTCTTACATTAGCCATACAAGGGGGGTGATGAACCTTCTCAAACTCTAAAAGATGCACTTGATAAAAGTGAAGAGAGCGTTTCATTACCTACATCCATATTTAGTCCATCATCAGTACCTCTTGATATTCCAACTTATGAAGTTGGAGAAAGTTTCAGAATTCCAGTAGAAAGAGATATTGAAGAATGAGAAGATATTGCACCAGTATTCAAGAATACTCCAAGGTGGTTATATCAAACTTGGAAGGGAAGCAGTATAAAGAACTTCACAAGAAGAATCCAAAGTCAGACAAGGAGAGAAGAAGCAGGTTAGGTAAATTACGCAGAACATTTTGAGATTCATAACATTTTAGCACTATCTTCATTTGAGAATGAACCAACGAATGTTAAAGATGCACTACAAAGTCCTGTTTGGAAGAAAGCTATGCAAGAAGAGATTGATTCTATTCATAAGAATCAAACATGGAAGTTTTGTGAGTTACCAAAAGATAAAAAGGAAGTTGGTATTAAGTGGATCTTCAAAATAAAAAGAAAAGCAATCGGCACCATTGACAATTATAAAGCAAGATTAGTTGTCAAGGGTTATGCACAAAAGAAAGGAATCGACTATGATGAGACTTTCGTACCTACTTCTAGAATGACAGTAGTTAGAACAATACTTTCTCTTATTGCATTCTTTGGATGGAATGTATACTAGTTAGATATCAGAACTGCCTTTCTTAATGGTGATCTTCATGAAGATGTCTACACTCAGCAGTTAGAAGGTTTTGAAGAGACAGGTAAAGAGCGTTTAGTATGCAAGCTTATCAAAGCATTGTATGGATTAAAGCAAGCGCCAAGAACATGGTATGAGAAGATACATCTCTATCTTCTATCTATTGGTTTTGAAAACTCAGATGTTGCTCCTACTCTTTACATTAAAGAAGAAAAAGATGTCTTGATTATTATTATCATATATGTTGATGATATGATCATGAAACGTCCGAAAGATTCAGACCTTGAATATTTTAAAACACAACTTAAGCATATATTTGATATGAATGATTTAGGTACTTTACATTATTATCTTGGGATTTAGTTCAAACACATGAATGAGTGTATCTACATTACACAACAAAAATGCATTGGGAAATTATTGGAAAGGTTTAAGATGATAGATTCCAAGCCTATGCAGACACCAATGGATGTTGATGTGTCATTACAGGGAGAAGCAGATTGAGAACACTTTTGATGCTACTTTGTATAGTCTAGCAGTTGGTTGCTTGATCTATTTATGTAATACACGTCTTGACATTTAGTTTGGAAAGCAGTTAAGAAAATTTTTAGACATTTGAAGGGAACTTCGAGTTATGCTATAGTATTTCCTAGATCGCCGCATTTTTTACTTAAAGTTTTTTCATATTCTGATTGGGCAGGTGATAAAGACTCAAGAAGAAGCACAACTGACTATTGTTTCTTACTAGGAGATTGTCTTATCTCTTGTTTGTCAAAGAAACTGCCTACAGTTGCTACAACTTCAAGTAATGCAGAGTATAAAGCTATTTGTTTGCAGAAAATTTTGAGTTATCTTCATGTTCAAATTCATCTTCCTATGTAGATATTTTCAAAGAGTCAAAGTGCTATTGCTATTGCAAAGAATCCTGTTCATCATGCTAGGACAAAGCATATTAAGTTTCATTACTACATTATTCGGGAACAGGTATCTAAGAAGCACATTGAGCTAGTTTACATACCTACAAGTGAAAATGTTTAAGATGTTTTTATCAAAGCATTATCCAGAGACAGACATAAGAAGTTTTGTGGATTATTGAACCTTGTACCATTATGAAATTGAAGGGGGGATTGTTGGAAACAATGTCAAAATAGCACAAAACCCTAATCCAGCAACCTTAATTTTTGGTACTTAGCCAAATTTTGGTCACAAAAGGTCAAAAATTATTATTAGCTCATTAGATAGTACTATAACATTATGTCATCGGAGGTCCAAAAATGCAAGAAAACCCTAACCTAATTTCTGCTGAAAAAGGACTTTTGCATATTCTCTGTCCTCATGAATTGAGCATGTAGGAAAGCAAGTTCAATTACTAATCTGAAGGCTAACAAAGTAGATCGCTGCCTTTTTAAGTCCAAAAAACATATTTTAGTGATAAAAAATCCCTTTGTCAAAAATCTACGATTTCATGTGTTTTTTTGCTTTTTGGGAAAGCTATCGCTAAAATTATCGTTGGCAGCTTGAAATAATATATTTAGGACCCATGGGGGTCACTTTGAAGTATCAACGCAAGTAATCAATGCAGCTTTGGAGGACATTTTGGCAGCCAACCATCAGCATATTGCTGAATCTTGTGAGTAGCAAGTCCAATTTCAGTTTTCACCTTTCTATATCATCAATTGCTGATTTTGGGTTTTTGAAACCCTAATTTCAGAATTAGGGTTTGCTGTAAAACAGTTCCAAAACTATTCATATTCACTTCAAACTCACATACACACACTCTTCATATCTCTTAGGCACTTTACACAGAAACTCTTGTATCTAGTTCTTGAAATTCTGCCTAGATTCAGATTTTGTATCTAAATTCAGCTCATAGTCAGTTTTGTAACCATATACACACATTGTAATTCGACATTCCATATAAGATAGTGTAGGTAGGCAATTTGCTTATTGTTACACTTTGAAAACTTGTCTATTAACTTGGCTTACAAAACAATTACCCTAGGTTTGATTTAGAGATTGAGAGAACCCAATTATGTGTAAAAGTGGTGGAACTAGCTCATGCTATGTCCAAGCCAGTCAACTCTTCAGTTGAGCAAATTTAGTAATGCGAGAGCTGCATTTTCAAGGATTACTGGAACCTCTTGGAATTAAGAGAAGAGAGCTTAGTCGATGAGAGATAAAAATAGACTATGTGTGTGTGTGTGTGTGTTCGTGTTCGTGTGAGTGTGTGTGCGTCTTGTGTTATACTGATCTTAAGTCTCTTGCTTTTGTTTGTTATTTTTTCCAATGTGTATGTATTTGTGTTCTCTATCCTGAGTTCGTAAGTTTGGATAACTTTGAACTTATGAAGGTATATATATGCATGGGAACGGAGAAATGGTATAGAGAAGATATAAATTGTTGAAAGAGAGAGGTGTGGAGCAAGAGAGGTAGTTGTACACAAGATCGACAAAGGCTCTTGCCACATGTTATTCATGTTTCTTCTATTGATGTGATCTCAAAGGGTATGAGGAGAGGATCCTTGATTTTTTTAAGAAACTTCTAGAGATTTTCTCAAGGGTCCGAGAAGTATCTTTACACAAAAAATATGATGGAATGCTTGAGATACTTCCATAAAGTATCTTCTTAAAAAATACTCTTATTTAAAAAATAAATTGGGCTTTTTTCTTTTTGAAAAGGAAAGGCCAACACAAAATTTTTGACCCTTCTGAAAATTAAAGCTGCATTTATGAAGTTTAAGCATATGCTTCAAAGAAATCAAAGCCCTAGTCACAGTGTTACAAAAAATTAAGAGAAGCCTAGAAGCCTAGTACCTACAAAGGGCTTTATCTCAGAACTCTCATGGGGTCTATTTGCCTTTTAACAATGTCCTCTATTTTTAATTAAAGGTTAGTGCTTTTTAGCTCCTCATAGTTAGAACTTAGGTCCTTCCATTGAAATTCAAACCTATTGACCAATTTCATGGCATTTCCAATGGAGTGAGCATTAAAAGAATGACAACCCTGAAAAGAGAATCTCTTGCTTTCCTTTCATTGCCTCTTGCTTTCCTTGTCTTTGCATGTCTGAAATGATAGATGTTGAACAAAGACTTCCATGACTTGAACAAGACATGTCAACTCTCAATGCTCATGTAGTCTTTGGTTGTGGTCCATGAATGCCATCAAATTCCACTGTTTTGTAGTTGGCCTCATGAGGTTGTTCTTGTGGTCCAAAATTTTGAGATTAAGGATAAGAACAACATGATCTGATTGATGTCAGGGGCAGGATAGATTTGTGGCCATCTCAAATTGTTCTATCATTTTCTCCCTCATACCCATTCGCATTGGTTTTTTGCAAGGTCCAATGCCGATCGACCAAGTTTTCTGTACTTCATTATTTCCACTTTTCACTCTCTTTGTAATGACATGATTTAGATGTCCATCCATCTTCCCTTGGTGCTAACTTTTGCATTCCCTCTTATCAAATGTCAAGGCTCTAGGATCTCTTCAGCCCCTCCAAGGAGTAATGGACAAACCTTTCTCAATCACCCCACACCCCCCCCCCGGTGGGGCCTTTCTCTCTCTATGCACAATGATTTGTGATTTCCATTGTGAAAATTATGAGGATTTACAAAGCATGAGTTGTAATTTGAATGCGTCAGATTTTGATTAGTCGGCTAGTTTATGAAAAGGGATTGGCATTACCAATAATATTTTCCATCTTCAGGGTTGGTTGTTGGCATTTTTTGTTTTCCACTCCCAATGGATTGTTCCTTTTTCTTTGTTTTGTACATTCTTTTCTGATGATCCTTTGTACTTCTATCTTCATATTTATGCGATTTGTTTATTTCTTATAACTTTCCTCCTGTAAAGTTATCTTTTAGCAGTCAGTACTAATATTGCATGTTCATCCCCACATTTGTGCATTGGTGAATGCCTCTTCAAGTGTCCTGCCTCAATCAATAATTTAAGTAGATTTTCCTTTCATAATGTATGCAGTTGATGACAGAGAACTGGTCTGAACAATTGGAGGTATACACTTTTTTTCTTCTAAATTTGTTCTGATACTGTGATTTAAGTTTGCTTTACAGTGAGATTCCCTTTTTAAATTTTCTTTAGGCTTACAAATTGAGATATCCAGATGTCTTGGTCATTGATCCACCAGAAGCTATCAAACAGGTCTTTAACAGGCAACTGATGCTTCAGGAAGTTGCTGCCCTAAATTTCTGTCATCCTCAAGGTGAATGATTTAGAGATCATAATTGTGCCATATCAACGCCTTCTTTGTTCTTATTCCTCCCCCATATGGTTGAGATAATGTTTCAGGAAAGATCGGAGTTCCGAAGCAGATTGTTGTGGACTGTGATTCTGCCTCCATATCGAAGAAGGTCGTGGAGGCAGGATTGAAGTTCCCATTAGGTAGTTTTTCAATTAGGTCTTTTTGTTGAAGTCTTTATATGTTCAGTTCTTTCGATATAGGCCATGCTTAGCTCTCTTTTTGGCTTTAACCAAGTGTTTTTGTATTAAAGGAATCTTTATATGTCTTACAGTGGCTAAACCAAAATTCATCGACGGCACTGCTAATGCTCATGCATTATCCTTGGCGTTCAATGAATCTTGTTTATCAGAGCTCAAGCCTCCTCTAGTGCTTCAAGAGTTCATCAATCATGGTACTGTAAATATACTCAATATTATCCCCCCTCCTGTATTCTTATTTGTTCCCTCTACTCATCCCACTTTAAACCAAATTCATCCTGGTTTTCAAATGGCTACATTAAGTTTTTCACTAGCCAAATACATCATGCGATTCCAATTGATTAATCATTATCTAAATGCCTCAATCTTTTGTTAAGGGATGATCACAAGATCAGATATTGTGTCCATGCAGGTGGTGTCCTTTTCAAAGTTTATGTTATTGGACATCTTGTCAAGGTTGTCCGCAGATTTTCCCTACCTGATGTTTGTGAGAAGGAACCAAGTGGAAATGGGGTTATCCCTTTTCCTCGAGTTTCCTCTGCTGCAGCTTCTGCTGATGGGGCAGACCTTGACCCAGATGTGAAAGGTGAGATACCGGTCTCAACATTGTCCTACAGATATCAATTCAATCAAGAAATGCCATGTTGATGGATTCCCCGTGTGCAGAGCTACCACCTGAGGAGATGCTAGAGTCATTGTCAAGTCAATTGCGGTCTAAATTGGTGAGATTGGGATGGCAGAGAGTTGAGACTAAGATCAAAGGGCATTTTTCTGTCTTTTTATTGTTTGTTTCACTGTGTGTGTCTTTGGGGGAGGTGGCGATGGTTACTTTTCAGTTAGATACTGCAATATAAATTTTGGTTTTCTTTGTCAGATACTCAATGGAGTTTTCTTTCCATCTTTTAGGGTTTGAACCTCTTCAACTTAGATATCATCCGGGAGGGGGGCAAAGGCAGTCAATATTATGTTATTGATGTGAACTATTTTCCAGGTATGCATAACTGAGTTATTGTGAGGATGAGGAAAAGTTATTCCATTTATTACATAAATTTATGCATATTGAAGATTCAACTGGGGCTGCTATTTGTCTTTTGCAGGGTATGGGAAAATGCCAGATTATGAAGAACTTTTCACAGAATTCCTTCTCAGTCTGGCTGAAAAGAAACCTAAATGTACCCCTTAAGTTTGATGTAGCAATTTTTATCTTTCCCATACATGGATTTCTGTGTTTCTTTGCAGTGTCTGTGAATCAGAGACAAAGGAAGCTTCCCATGGGGATTTTCTTTTCATTGTGCTGTCCACCAACAGTAATCAGTCATGATGTTTTAGCCGATTTTCTCTCCTTTTTTCTTTACACTTTGTTGAGGGGCTCCAACTTTTACATGGTCTCTAAATATTCACGAAGTGTTCTAAGTCAAAATGCAGAAGATTGATCTATATGGACTTTCCTTCAGACAAGATTAAGAGTTTTGATGATTGTGGGATTAGATGCAAGTAGAAAAATTCAAAACAACACCTTTTCAAATAAGAGCATTCAGGATTGCCAATACACATGAATCTACCTCTTAATTTTGTTGTAGCAATTCACTTCTTTCTCATACATGGATTTCTCTGCGTTTTTTTGCACCATGGCTGCAGATGGGAGATGAAAGTGGCTTCCCGTGGATTTCGGATCTTTATATTTTGCATAATGTTTGAGTCAATTTCCTCTAGATGGGGGATGAAAGTGCCTTCCTGTGGATTTCGGATCTTTATCTATTGCATAATGTTTGAGTCAATTTCCTCTATTTTTCTTTTCCCTTGTCCAATAAGGGGCACCTATTTTTGCATGGTTGCAAAATGTCTTGAAGTGTTCCGATTAAAATGCAGAAGATGGACTTTAAATGGCTTTTCCTTTGAACAAAACTATGGGTTGTGATCAAGTTTCCCACAAAGATGAACAAAATGTACAAAAACAAAGCTTTCATAAATAAGAACATTGAGGATTGACAATAAGTGCATGCATGTGTGTTTGTCCATGCGCGCACACACACACACACACACACACACACGTGTGCGTGCATGCATGTGCTCACACCCCCCCCCCCCCCCCCCCCCCCCAAAAAAAATAAAAATAAAAATAAAAATTGTATGCATGCTTACATGCATTCTATGTTCACAAGCACGTCGATATGCATACATTGAGATTGAAAGGTGTGTGCATGCATATAACATGGATATATACCTAAACAGGCGCTAGTGTTACAATTTCACATTATGCACTTAAAGATGCATTTGCATGCGCCTATTTATGTACAGATCACACACATACTTGTGCATGCATGCACATATGTATGCATGTATATGTATGTATGTATGTATGTATGTGCATGCATGTATGTGTGTGTGTATGTGTGTGTGTATGTATGTGTGTATGTATGTATGTATGTATGTAATGTATGTATGTAATGTATGTATGTATGTATGTATGTATTATGTATGGATGGATGGTGCACATACCTATGTACATGATTACACATGTACGCGTGCATGCATGTATGTGTATGTATGCATGCATTTGTATGTATGTATGCACATATTATGTATGTATGTATGTATGTATGTATCAATGATGGATCTATGTAGTATGCATGCACATTGCATGCATGTACATATGTATTACACATTTAGTATGACTTAGTGGAATGGACATTGGATCTTGCAAACAGCAATTGCACCAAAGCAAGATAGATGAATGAATGGAATGTCTTGCAAGACTACAACCTAAAAGAGGTAGTGGAATAACCACTCAAAGGGCAAATGCTAACACCAATTTGACTTTGATATAATAGAGTGGAATGATGCTCAAATAATAGTGTCAAAGAGCATGATTGGATGTCTTTCCCCTTGGATATTTTTCCATTTGCATCAATGAATTATTCAAGTAGCAAATGCATCCATTTATCCATTCATGTCAATATATAAAAACAAGGAAATGTTGATGAAAAATGATTTATGCACATGATGATTGAAACATTTTATGAGGTTGATGAGTAGGGTTCTCCCTACAAAAGGCACAAACTTAATTTTAAGAGAAGCAAAGTACAAGCGGTTAGGAATATTGATGAGTTAGGAAGATTGATGAGTAGGCTTTGAGATGAGTGGGAGGTGTCATAATTATGAGGGCAAGAAAGGTATCGGACATAGAAAACTAGTGAGATTGTGGAAACATAATAGAACCTCTAAAGAGGTGTGGAAGGATCTATGGCTACTTTTTAATGTGTGGCAGATGATCCAACATATCAAAGATAAACGCATGTGACAAATTGGTCCATTGTTGCATGGGCACCATGTTTCTTCTTGTTACCAAAACACTAGCTATGGAAATTCACATAAGAGTGTATACAATGCAATGTATACACATATCAAAGGTGATATTAGAGATGAGAGTGAACATTATCTAAGGCACCACAAAGAATGGAAATAATTAATGGATATTTGACATGTGTTGGTAAATTCCCATCGATAGCATCTATTTATTGTGCAATAGGTAACATTCATTCACTCATTGAGAACTATGATGTACCCTTTGGATGCAGCCTATCCTTATCGTATGCTTTAAGGTTATCTCTTTGCTTATCAAGAGGTCAAAGCTTTTCTATGTATTTGGACATTACAAGGTTTTTGAAGCTCAAAAAACTTGCAAATACTAACTTTTCTTACAAAAGCATTTTCATGGAGAAGTGTAAGCTAGGTCTTTTTAAACATTGGTTTCTCTTGAGAGACTCATGTTAAATAGGTACACTCGAACAAAGGAAGATTTTGTGTGGATGACATGCTTGAGTGAGATCTTTTAGATGAATGTAAATGCCTGTGTGACACTCCATATTGCATATTGAGAACAAGGATTTACTTCATGATTTCCAATGAATTCATGGATTATATCACATGAAATATTTTCTTGATGTTCATCATTGCATCTTCTAATAATCATGCTATAAATTTTGAAACACAAAATAAGATTTCGAATTGTATCATTACTCAATGTTCACAAATAGTGTTTCAAAAGTAATATCATACAACCTAATGATAACACATACAAATGGGATATATGGTATTCACTTTTTTTTGGCAAGGATAATGGACTACTTTGATATAGAAAAGGAGGAGTTTGATCTTATGATCCATATCTACATAGGCTTGAATCATTTAAAAGTGTTTGCTACAAATAGAAACAAGGGAAGAGTGGCTTTAAGGCTAGATGAGGAGATTGGTTTGAAGTGATGAATTGCTACCACAACATGGACAACTTCCACTACCATTGATGGTGTCCGTCTACAATGCCCAAAGGCTTATAAGAGAAGTTCATGGAAGGCACCATTTTCTTCTCATTACAAAGATGACATGTCCAACTAGTGTATGGGGATTGAACTCTCATCCCACCTCCATGTCAACATCTTACACCCATTATGAAATATTGAGCAACAAATGATTGATGTGGAGGTTGATGCATAATGCACTTTATGCATAATGATGTAGGTCTATGTAGTATGCTCAAATTCCAAGATTTGAAATCTAAAAATTCAGAAGGTATTATTGATAGGCATGTGGCACTTATGTACTATTGAAGTGAAGAGTCTCATTGTACAAAAATAGTTTGTACTTGCACTTGATTTGATGAGTGATTTTTTTCTGATTTATTTTGAAAGTTTAGATCCTTCGAACTAAAGTTTTTCATGAAATGAGTTCATGGGAGATCTCTTGCCACACATGTTTGCTCACAACTAGAGCATTGTCATTGGAATGTGTCTAATTCTAGAGAGTAGTCATGAATCATAGCGAACATGGCATTTCAATATCAATGGCATTGATTTAGAGAAGTTTGGTGACAATGTTTCTATCCAAATATAAAAAATGGGCATATACACTATATTCTAGCATGTGATTGGCCACGTTGCATCAACTAATTTCCAATCATTGTTATGAATAATTAACTATGAGAAGTCCCTAATCATGCTTACTTGAATTAGTAAACATGATGCAAATTCCATGGATGAATGAATAGAATAACTTGTAAGGTCACAACATAAAAGAGGTATTGCAATAACTATTCAAAGGGAAAATGCAACAATACCAATTTGACTTTGAATTAATGGAGTGGAGTGATGCTGCAAGAGCAGTGTCAAAAAACATAAATGGATGTGTTTCCCCTTGGATCTTTTTCCAATTGCATCAATGAATCATTCTAGTAAGAGTTTCCATTTATCCATTCATGTCAACATATATAAAGAAGGAAATGTAGATGAAACATGTCATATGCACAAGATGATTGAAGCATTTTATGAAATTGATTACTAGGGTCCCTCTCTTCAAAAGATACAAACTTAATTTTAAGAGAAGCAAACTTCAAGTGGTTAGGGAGATTGATCTGCATGATTTGAGATGAGTGGGAGTTGTCTAATTATGGGGATAATAAAAGCATCAACCTTAGAAAACTAGGAAGATTGTGCAAATATAACAGATTCTATAAAAGAGATGTGGAAGTACCTAAGGATCCTTTTAATGTGTGATGATGGATGATCAAACATTTAGAAGATAAATGCATGTGATAAATTGGCCCATTGTTGCATGGGTACCATGTTTCTTCTTGCTACAAAAACACGAGCTCTTGAAATTCACATAAGATTCCAATGTATACAGATATCGAAGGTGATCTTAGAGATGAGAGTGGAGAGCATTACCCTAGGCATCACAAAGCATGGAAACAATGAATGGATATGTGACATGTCATGGATAAATTCACATCTATAATATCTATTTATATTTCTAAATAGGTAGCATTGAGTCACTCATTGAGTGGTGGGTGTGTGAGTGAATGAGGAGACACAAATAAAAGTACATACAAGAGCAAAGAAGAAGATCGAAGCACAAAGACACACGATGGATAGAAGATCTTCCTATTGATAGATGATCAATAGTTTAAGAATGAATGAAGTGAGAGCTATAAGTGAATCTCTAAGTAAAATGTACCACCATATATGAGTATATCATGTATATGTGGTTATAGCCAACACTAGAGTAAACAATGCCCATGTATATGGAAAACATTCACATCAAAGCTACTCCAGGGAGACACAAGTGTAACAAACCCCTCTGGATTGAATGATGTAAACACATACATGGAGTGGTAGATCAACCCCTACAAGGTAATAAGTATAAATTTGTGAAAATCATTAAACTTTTCCCATGGAAGAGCTTTGGTGAATATGCTTGCAACATGAACTTGTGTAGGCACGTATAACAAATCAATATCTCTAGCATGAATTCTCTCTTCAACATAATGATAATGAAACTCAATGTGCTTTGTGCATGCATGAAACACTGGATTTCTTACAACTTTCAGTGCACTATGACTATCATTAAGAATATGCATAGGTACATCAATCTCCATGCATAGCTCCATCAATAGGCATCTCAACCATATACACTCCATTGTAAATATAAATATTGCCCCGTACTTAGCTTCACAACTTGATGTGGCTACAGTAGGTTGCTTCTTACTCAACCAAGGTTTGCATGGTCCTCCAAGGAAAAAGCAATTACCACTAGTAGACACTTCTATATCATAAGAACCAACCCAATCACTATCGATCTAAACACATGTTTTACCATTTTCCAATGCTTAGTGCCAAGGACATGTATAAATTAAATCAACTGGGAAATTGTATATTGTATATTTGGCCTTGTATTATATGTGTATATCAAACATTCCACAACTTTTTGATAAAGAGAAGTATCAAATGCATCTTATATTGAGAACCTAAATCCTGTTTCCACTGGTGTTGAGATAGTCTTGCAACCCTCAAAACCAAAATACTGAAGTAACTTCTCAATATACTTTGTTTGATGCACAATGATTCCTTGCTCAACGGATACAAACTAGATTCCAAGATAATACTCCAAAAGACTAAGATATGTGACATCAAAAGTATGCTGCAAATCAACCATAAGCATGGTAATTTTCTCATCAGATGACCAAATCAAGAGAATATCATGAATGTAAAGGAAAAGCACTATAACATGAGCCCCATATTTGCATACATAAAGTGTTCTTTCAATTGGGCTACATGTAAAACCAAGAGCAATCAAGGACTTGTGTATCTTATCATACCATGCACATGGAGTTTGTCCTGACAAAGGCTTATGCAAGCGGTAAATCATATGCTCTTGGCATTTGACACCAAATCTAGGAGGTTGCTTCACATAGACCTTTTCTTGCAAATCACCATTCAAGAAAGTTGTTTTTATATCCAATTGATGCACTTTCCAACCACGATGGGTAGCCGATGCACTCATAGATTGAATGGTTGTCATGTGCAAAATAGGTGCAAAAGTCTCCTCAAAATCTATTCTCATTTTTGCACATAACCTTTTGTAATTTGTCTAACTTTGTAGTGATTAATGATACCATATGATTTTACTTTTAATATTGTAAAAGTGCTTAGTACCAATGGATTTATTACCTTTTGACAATTCAGTTAACTCCCAAGTAGAATTTCAGTGAATACAATCCAATTCTATTGCATTGGGCTCATCGAATTTGAATCATCACATGCATCTTCAAAAGTGAGTGGCTCTTCATTACATGGAGTTGTAATAACAGATAAATCCACAAGGTTTCATGACACATGGAGAGGGCTTGGTTTTTTTCTACCAAGTAAAGGAGCGCCCGAATTGCCAACTTGCAATGTTTTCTGTAGCCATTTTGGTATAGGTTGTGCATGCATGGTAGACATGTGTTCCTCATGTAATACATAAAAAGAATGTACATCAAAAGTGAGCAAAATATAATGCCATGTATGGATGCAAATTTTGCTAACTTTTAATCATGTTTGGCTAAAAACTTTCAACCACCTTTGGTTGGAGTTTTTCAACCGTGTTTCTCTACAAATTTTGGGAATGTTTAGCCATGTTTTTTTAGTCATATTTGGCTAAAATTTTTTAGCTCTTTGAACTTCATTTGGATGGCCTACATGGCTCTAGTCAAGCGCACCACTTTGAAACAAAAGCATGAATGTATCAAACACATCTTGTGAATAATTGTTCGCTGAAGTTTACATTCAAGTTAAGAATACATTGAATTTTTAGCAAATAAATCTCCATTTACAATAATTTTGTCCAACAATTGATGGTATAAGTGATAAAATGTACTCTCACTACTATCCAACAAATACACATTTCTTTGCTTTGTCACCAAGTTTGTGATGTTGTTGTGATGTCACTAGAGCATATGCCAAACAACCGAATATGTTCATATGACAAACCATTGGCTTGCATCTATTCCAAACCTCATAAGGTGTAATGACTCTCAATGATTTTGTAGAAGAACAATTTATTACATAGGTTGCACACATGATTGCTTCCACCCAGAGATTATTTGGAAGATGCTTTTCTTTAACCATGCATTGTGTCGTTTCAAGAAGTGTTCTATTATTGCGCTCTCCAAAACCATTTTGTTGAGGTGTATATGGCACTATACATTGGTACATAATATTTTTTTATGAAAGAAAAACATTAAGTTCATGTGACTTGTATTCACCACCACAATCCATGTGAAGATTCAAAATCTTGTTACCACAAAAATTCTCAACCATAGCTAAAAATATTTTAAAGCAAGAGAATACCTCTTTCTTTGTTTTCATAGGATACACCCAAGTATGGCATGCTGCGTCATCAATGAAGGTAACAAAGTATACATGGTTGCTAAAAGATGGAGTCTTGACCAAGCCATATACATCACTATGAACAAGTTGCAATTTTCGTGTAACATGTGTAGCAACTCTTTTGGGAAAAGGAGCATGATGTATTTTTCCAAGTATACAACCTTCACATGCATGCTTTTAAATGGACTCAAGTGTTGGAAAAACAATAAATATATCCTTATTTTGAAAGTGAAGTAGTATATTGAAGTTCAAATGGCCAAAACAAGCATGCGGTAACTCCATTTCAGCCATAGAAGAAGTATGTGTAAGAAAGGCATTTGAGGCAACTCTCTTATATGTATCCAAGTGACACAATCCATTGCATAACGTCCCCAAAATCAATATAACATAACCATTGCTAAAATCATGAACCATACATTTGTTATCAAGAAAGTGTGCATGAAGTCCAACACTAGCAATAGTAGGAACCAAAATCAAGTTTTTCTTGATACTATGTACATACAATGCATTCTTGAGAGTAAAAACACCTCCATTTGTAGTTGTAAGCTGAAAATTTCCACTCCAATAATAGGAGAAGAAGCACTATTTTCACATACAAGTTCTTCCTTGGGTGCATCCTTCAAAGACACAAACATTTTTGTGCATGAAGTGATATGATTTGAAGCACCACTATAAAAACGCTGATTTGAATTAGCCTCATTCATAATCATACATGTAGAATGTGATGATGAATCATAATGACATGTAACAACATATGCCCAAACATCTTGAGAAATATTAGCTTCATCATTCTTTGCATTAGATGTATTCTCAATAATAGACATGCCAAATTCTTTCTTTTTTTCATTACGCTTGGCAAAATTTTTACATTCATCAATGGTATGTCCAAACTTTCAACAATACTTTCATCTCTTGTCCTTTGAATATCACCATAAGGAGATGAGGATCTTGAAGAGGAAGAGGAAGAGTGAGTCTTTGGTTTTGATGAACCCAAAGCTAAACCATACTTGCATTTTCCCTTTTTTGTAATAGCAAGTGCTTGCATTCCCTTAACGAAACCACTTATGTTCAATCTTGATTGCTCTTCTTGTAAAAGAAGAGATAGAACCTCATCAAAATTATACATACTTGGATTTCCTTTTGCAACCAAACAAGTAGAAAAGCTTTGAAAAGATTTCGGCAATTCTTTGAGTAGTGTTAAAATGAGTGATGCATCTAGAATGATCTCATCAATGTTTACCAATTGCTCCTTCAAATATTGGATATGTGTATCATATACATCCACAAATGATTTTTACACATACATACATCTTCAAGTTTCTTTCTCAAGTAAGCAACATGTGCTTCATTACCCATGACATAAAAAGAAGCAAATGTATCCCAAACTTGCCTTGAAGTAGTGCATGATCAGATGTGTGGCGTAATATGCCTCTTCACATAAATGGCAATCAATGCACTTGAGAATCCTTTCTATCTCATTTAATTTTCTCTTGCATAGGTGGAGAAGGCATAGTCACTATACTTGAAGAAGATCCTGAATCTATGACAACAGACTACATAGTAGAAGAACCGTCTTGTCGCTTCTCAACATCTACCACTATGTTGGATAGTTCCTTTGCAACAAGACGCGCTTCATCACGTAAGAACACATTGGATAGTTGGTCCATCAATCTTATATCCATATCAAAACATGCCAAAAAAGTCATTGTTGCTTGCCATTGCACAAAAAAACATAAAAGTAGCAAGTTATGAACTTCAACAAAGCAAAAATGAAGCTCACAAACTATAACTATGATGACAATTCTGACTACATGAATGAATTTGAAAGGGGCTAATCTCCAATATAATCCATAACTCATTGGCAACCATGAAGTCAATCCTTATTGTCAACATGCAATATGGATTATTAAGGATCAAAATATTCATCAAAAGGCATCTAAATTTATGTAAAATATATCACTCAAGCATGTCATCTACATGAAATCTTCCTTTATTTTAGTATACCTATTTAACACAAGTCTTTCCAATGTTCAAAACAAGCTCGGTTACACCTCTCCATGAAAATGCATTTGTAAGAAAAATTAGTTTGCACAGGTTTTTTGAGCTTCAAAAACATTATAACGTCCAAATACATAGAAAATTTTTGACCTCTTGATAAACAAAGAGATAACCTTAAAGCATATGTTGAGGATATCCCTGAAGCCAAAGGGTCCCATTTAGGTTCTCAATGTTACATTTGTGTGTCACTCAATTAGGGTTTGATGTAAATCGTCTCCCTAAACATGGGAAGCTTTTACTGTAGTGTTGTCTAGAGTTATTTTCCCCATGTAGCCACTTGTACATGATATACTCATATGGGGTGGTACATTGTACTTAAGGATTCACTTATAGCTCCTCACTTCATGCATTCTCATACTATTGATCATCTATCGACAAAGAGCTCTTCCAACCATCATCTTTCTTTGTTCTTAGATCTCCTTCTTCACTCTTGTATATACTAATCCTACTTTCTCACTCATACAACCAAAAATGGTATCAAAGCAAGTTAAACTCCTCAACCTCCTATCCTTTTTGTGTTGTCGATGCACATACTTGTAACAGTGAAAATTGGTTCTGGATGTACATAATTACATCTTCTTCTAATAAAGATGTTATATCTTTTATAATTTTTGAAACACAAATTAGGTCTTAAACACAATTTAGGTTGTGAATTGTTTTTTACTCGATATTCATAAATTATGATTCAAAAGTTGTATTTTTTTATCATATGACTTAATGATAACACATACAAATGGGATATATGGTATTCAAATTTTTGGGCAAGGATAATGGATTGCTTTGATAATCTTACCTATAAACTAAAAAGGAGGAGCTCAATCTTACAATCCACATCTACCTATGCTTGAATCGATTAAAAGTGTGTTTGTACAATTAAGGGCATAGTACCCACATGAACCTTGAAGTGACACAAGTACGAGTATAACACCTAGCCCCTACTATGAATGAACAAATCTGGAAGGTTTTCTACAAATAGAAATAGGGAAAGAGTGGCCTTAAGCCTAGACAAGGATATTGGCTCAACACGATGAAGCACTACTACAACATTTTTTGGCTACCATCAATAGTGCCCATTAAGAATGCCCAAAAGCTAATGAGAGACATCCCTAAAGGCAACACTTTCATATCATCACAAAGATGAGGACATGTCCAACTAATGCATGGGGATTAAACTCTCATCCCACCCAAGCGACTCAACAATCTGAGCTATGTTGTTAGACATAATCCTTTATATATTATGCCAACATCTTACATCCATTATGAAATATTGCTCAACAAATGATTGATGTGGAGCTTGATGCAAATGCACTTTATGCATAATAATGTAGGTCTATGTAATATGCTCAAATTTCAGAATTAGAAGTTCTAAAATTTAGAAGGTATCTGATGGACATGTGGCACATATGTGCTACTTAATTGAAGACGCGTGGTACAAAAATATTGTCTACTTGCACTTGATTTGATAAGTGAATTTTTCTTTTTTATTTTGAAGATTTAGATATTTGGAACTAAATATTTTCATGACATAAATTAAGGGGAGATCTCTTGCCACACAAGTTCTTACATAGGAGCTATAATGTTTATCCTTCTAAAAACTGAGGGATCTTTTTTTTATAAAGAAGAGGTGTACAATTTCTCCTAATTAGTCACAACTAGAGTAGTGCCATTGGAAGGTGTGTCTTTCTAAGAAATGGTGACTCATAAAAAGCATCTCAATATCAATGGTAATGATATAAATACGTGTGATGATGTTCTTGCTATCCAAATATGCACAACGAGCATCAACACTATATTATAACATGAGATTGGCCATATTTCACCAACTAATTTGTAGTCATTGCCATGATCAACCAACTATGACAAGTCAATCTGCTTGGATCTGCTTTACTAATCATGCTTACTTAGTAAACATGGTGAAAATTCTATGGATGAATGAATAGAATGACTCCTAAGATGACAAGCTTAAATAGCTAGCTGATAACCACTCAAAGATCAAATGAACGAATACCAATTCGGCTTTGATATAATGGAATGGAATGATGTTCAATCAATAATGTCAAAGAACATGAATGGATGTGTGTTTCCTCTTGGACCTTTTTTTATTTACATCAATGAATTATTCAAGTTGCAAGGTACCCGTTTATCGATTCCATATTAACATATATAAAAAAAGGAAATGTAGATTAAAAATGATTTATGCACAAGAGCATTAAAGCATTTTATGAGGTTGATGAGCAGGTTCCCTTGCTTCAAAAGGCACAAACTTGATTTTAAGAGAAGAAAAGTTCAAGCGATTAGGGAGATTGATGAGTAGGCTTTGAGATGAGTGGGAGGTGTCTAACTATGAGGTTAAAATAGGGATAATGCTTAGAAATCTAGGGAGATTGTGAAAACATAATGGAGCCTAAAAAAGAGATGTGGAACAATCTATGACGACCTTTTAATGTGTGGTGGGTGATTAAATATTTTAGAAGATAAATGCATTAGATTTAGAATTGTTTTATTACTCAATGCTCATAAATTATGATTCAAAAGTAGTAATTTTAATCATATAACTTAATGATAATACATAAAAATGGGATAAATGGTATTTAGTTTGTCTTAGCAAGGATAATGGATTGCTTTGATAATCTTACTCATAGAAAACGGGGAGTTCGATCTTAGGATCCACATATACATTGGATTGAATCAATTCAAAGTGTGATTGTACAATGAATGGCATAGTACCCACATGACCCTTCAAGTTGCACACAAGTAGAGATAGAATACATAGTACCTACTGGGAATGAACAATGTCAGAGAAATAAGGAAAGAGTGGCTCTAAAGAGATTGGTTTGAAGTGATGAAGCACTATCACAACATGTATAATGTTTTCTACCATCAATAGTGTCCATCAAGAATTTCCAAAGGCTAAGGTGAGACATCCCTAAAGGACACCATTTTCATCTCATTACAAAGATGAGGACATGCCCAACTAGTGTAAGGGAATTGAACTCTCATCTCACCCAAGAAAAGCCAAACATGCAACCACTTGAAATATGTTGTTAGAAATAATCCCTTATATGTCATGTCAATATTTTACATCCATTATGGAATATTGAGCAACAAAACGATTGATGTGGAGCTTGATGCATCATGGAATTTATGCATATTTATGTAGGTCTATGTATTGTGCTCAAATATCAACATTTTAAATTCTAAAATTTAGAATGTATTATTGATAGGCATGTGTCACTTATGTGAAACTTAATTGAAGACTTTCATGTCCCAAAAATATTGTCTACTTGCACTTGATTTGATGACTTATTTTTTTTCTATTGTGAAAGTTTAGATCCTTGAAACTAAAGATCTTCATGATATGAATTAAGGGGAGATCTCTTGCCACCACATGTTCTTACATAGGGACTATAGTGTCCATCTTTGCAAAATAAAATCAATCCTTAGGGATATCGTTTTTATAAAGAAGAGGTTTAAAATTTCTACTTAGTCACAACTAGAGTAGTTCCATTGGCATGTGTGTGATTCTAAAGAGCAGTGTTGACTCATAACAAATGTCACATGTCAATATCAATGGCATTGATATAGAGAAGTTTGCTGACATCATTGCTATCCAAATATAGAAAATGTGCATATACACTAATTACTAACATGTGATTGGACATGTTGCACCAAATTATTTGCACTCATTGCCATGAACAACCAACTATGATAAATCAATAGGCTTAAAAAACATCTACTAATCATGCTTACTTGGAATAGTAAACATGATGCCAATTCTATGGATGAATGAATCAAATGGCTTGCAAGACTACAACTAAAAAGAGCTAGTGGAATTACCACTCAAAGGGCAAACGCAACAATACCAATTCGACTTTGATATAATGGAGTGGAATGATGTTGAAAAAATAGTGTCAAAGAGCATGAATGGATGTAAAATTCCCCTTGGATCCTTTTCCGTTTGCATCAACGACTTATTCAAGTATCAAGAGTATACATTTATCAATTCATGTCAACAACATAACAGCCAAGTGGCTTGCTCTTGTGCACCCTTGCACTCAAGACTCCGATAAGGTTCAATTCTTGATCACTCCTACTGTCAAAATGCAAACACCTCATTGGTAGTACTAGAGCCACACCTTGGTTGCCTTCTTCTTCGAATGAAGTTGATCTGCAACACACAAGAGCATACAATACTCTCTTCACTAATCTTTGGCTCTCAAGTTCTCCATTGTCTATTGGAGAGTCTCTCCACACTTTTCACAATCTTTGTCTCTTTGCAAACTCTATGTCTCTTTGCACACTCTATGCCTCTCTACACACCCTATGCCTTTCTGCACACTCGATGCCTCTCCGCACACTCTATGCCTCTCTGCACATTCTATGTCTCTCTTATCTTACTATCTCTTTCTTAGTGTATGCTTTTTTCCTATATCCACTACTTGGCTTGTTGAACTTGGCATACACACACTTTGCTTGACTTGAATTCATAGGTGTATCCAAGATCTTGGCCTTGGATGTGCAATCTACTTTTCCACTCCCTGATGCACACACTTCCCAACTCCTTATATTCCTTATGATGCTTGTCCTTGTTGTGTCCAATAACCTTTTCATGTACAAACCAACAATATCATATTTTGTTGTGTACTGACTTTACAAAATACAAATTTTTAATTGGAAAAAAACATAGGATTTTTCTCTTTGTCACTTTTGCCTTGATCATATGATGCACACATAACAACCTCAAGCTAGAAGCTATGTGGTAAATCATGACTTTTGACAATACACCTCACTATTTCCATGAGAGACCTATTCTTTCTTTCATTATCCATTTTGTTGAGGTGTGTATGCAACTATACACTGATGTTTTATCCCACATTCAACTCAAATGCATTAAACTCAAAAGACATGTATTGGCCCCCCTTGATCAAAATGGAGGTTGCCCATTTAACATACTCATATATTTTCAGCCATAACCATGAGTTGTTTGAAGCACTTAAAAATTTTAGACTTTGATTTCAATGGATAAACCCATGCATGCTTGGAAAAATCTTCAATGAAATTCACAAAGCATAGGTAGCTCCCAAGTGAAGGTGTCTACATAGGACCATAAATATCACTATGAACAAGCTATAGTTTATGATTAGATCTAACTGAACCATATTTATGGAAGGAGGAATGTTGCATTATTCCCAAAATGCAACCATCACAAACATGTTTAGAAGGTGCCTCAAGCTTGGGTAGATAGAACACCAAGCATGCATCCCAAAGCTTTGCATTTGAGATAGCCAAAGAATCATGAACTACACATGTTGAGTCATTCACAAACTTCACATAATCTATGAGCTTATACAACACATGACATAGAATTCCAAAAGCAATCATAACATCATCATTCAAGAGATCATGAATTATACATCATATCATCGATAAATTTGACAACCAAGCCAATCTTGGCTAATGTTAAAACTGATAAAAAAAATTCTTGATACCAAGCACATACAAGGAATCCAACAATGTGAAAGATCTGTTATCAACAATGGTCATAATGACCTTTTCAACTCCCATTAGAGGATAAGTGGATTTTTTAACACATGTGACAATATTCCATGTAAGGCCTAGGCTCAAGTGAAGTGAAGAAACTACACATTGATGTAATATGTTTGATTGCACCACTATCAAAGTACCAAACTTCATAGCCTACTATAGACATATAATGCTCATGTGAAGATGGATCATATACAAACAATAGTAAATGCCCATTCTTCATTCTAAACAAGATTAGCACACTTTGTTTTAGGTGTAGAGGCTTCTACAACAACCATTCTAGCATCTTTCTCATTTGCCTATTTAAGAAAATTCTTTCTGACATGATTTTTTTGACTTGTAGTACTTGCAAGACTATTTCCACTTTTTGGTTTTATTATATTTTTTGTCTTCCTTCTTTGACTGTGGAGCATTATTAGATTTCAACTTACTAGTAGATGAGCTCCATTTACCTTTTCCCTTCTGACTAACTAAGAGAGCTTGATCTGCAACATGCATAATTGACTTGTTCTACCTAAATTGATCTTCCTGCAACAAAATAGAGACTAACTCCTAAAAGATCAAGGAATTAAAATTTCCTTTCATCATCAAACAAAGAGTAGAAGCAAAATTGTGATATGAGTCTAGAAGACCATTAAGAACAGTCTACACAAGTGAACTATTTGGCAAAGCTTCATCAACAAAAATCAACTACTCTTTCAAATCTTTCATCTTTGTTAAAAAAACTATCCATAGAATTTCCTTTATTCATATGCTCACTCTCCAACTCTTTTTGGAGGTAAGCAATATGAGCCTCATTTCTTGCTTGGTATAATGTTATAAGAGTATTCCAAGAAACTTTTGCTATCTTGTAGGAGCAAATATGAAGGATAATGGTACATTTGATAAACAAGGCTATCAATGCATGTGCTTGTGCATCTCTACCATCCCAATGAAGTTGCTTTATAGTAGGTGCATTAGGAGCTACAATATGACAAGGAAATTTAATATCATCATCTTCAACACCATCTGCATCACCTTCAATAACTATATTTCTAGGTGTAGTAGGACATTTCTTAACACCCTGCACAATATTCCACAACCCTTTTGCTATGAATACATGATGCATCATGTATGCGCACAATGGGTATTTAGTACCATCCAACTTATCCTCAACACCCAAAATATGGAATACATTATTGTGTTTAGCCATGGCTAGTGACTAAATACTTTGATGTAGAAAATTGACTGCATCTCAAAATGTTGAAGAAAAATAAGTGTCAAGCTCTACTAGATTTGTAGCAGAATTCAAGGTGCTTGTACTAGCAAATTAAAACTTGTATATATGTTATTCACAAAATGGAAAAATTTCTCACATAATTGCTATGATAGTGCAGTGAGAGGCCGAAATGAGCTCAAATAAAAATTTGGATGTGACATAACAAAGCTGCTTTGAAGTCCTAATCACCCTGAGTATGCTCACCAATTTTTATGAAATTCTGAGAATGTGATCGAAGGGGTGTTGATGATGCCCTAAAGGAAGCGACGACTTGCACTGATACCAATTGTTGGAGTTCGAGGTCTACAGAAGCACATGAACAATACAGGGAAGAAGCTTGGAGCACAACACAATATATAATGAATTAGCAAGTGAATCTAGAAAGATAAGTGACCTCTTAGAGTTATATGCGTATATACAAGCTGAGGGGAAAAATCTTCTAACAAGGGATAAAAATGCCCCGGCGATCTAAGTGTGTTCACACACATCACTCCTAAAATACCAATAGTGGATTCAACAATAATGCATTGCCTATCTTGTTGCCATCAAACTATTAGTCACACTATTATCAATGCGTACAAGCATGGGGAGTAAGTATGAAAGCAGGGATAAATATGTAAATATGTATGCATCCATATATTACAACACATAACTATCATAAATGTGGGCCAATTGATAGGTATGTACGTACTTATGTGTACACGCATGTGTAAATACATACATGCATTTTAAGCATGCATGCATGCACATGTGCATACATACATACGTACTTATTTACATACACATGCATGCATACATACATACATACATATTTAGGATTATTAGAACTTACTAAGGCTTCACACAAACTCCTGTCCCCTTAGTATCCCTCTTTATGATACATACATACGTACTTATTTACATACACATGCATGCATACATACATACATACATATTTAGGATTATTAGAACTTATTGGCTTCACACAAACTCCTCTCCCCTTAGTATCCCTCTTTATGATACCCCCTAGTCCTTAATAAACCTACGGAACTCCCAATTCTTTCACAATAACGCCAATTCATACATATATACATAGTTATTTGCAAAGTGGCCATATACATATTGAAGTTTATTTAAACTTGCAAAGACTTACATGGGTATGATATCCATGTATGATATCTCCAACACCATGGTTTTAGAGGGAGTCACTTCCTTCTCATGTATTACACATTTTTATTTACACTGATGAGCTACACATGAGCATATCGGCGTGAAGTGCTTCACTTATTTTTTGAATTTCAGCATGTTATCATGCTGTTTATAGGGATCTTGCTAATCTTTCTGGTTAATCTAAATTGTTAACCAATCTATATGTGGGTTCTTGGGATGGTCAGGGGTCTATAATACAGAGGCTCTTTATGTATTTTCTCAATCACTCATTAATTTCTGACAATTACAATAGATTCAACTACTACTTCCAGAGCATAGCAACTTCTTAACAATCATCGTAACCTCATACGCAAAACTTCTACTATTCATTTAAAATCACTGTTATAATCGCACTTCACTCACGATGCAATAAAATGTTAATGCAGTACCTTATTCATTTCAACATTGAATCTTTACTAACACAGATGACACCACAGTTGAATAATTTGTGACTGAATCAACTCCAGCCTATCGCCCAGACAAGACAGTCTGGCGACGCGTCTATCGTTTCTTCCACACATTGCTCTATTAACCAGGAAATCATTACAACATTTTGCACGAAACCTTTTCAGTGCGCGACTTTTCCTAATTACAATTAATCTTCTAAATAATATTCTGGCGGCCTGACACTGGTATGCACGATGGACTCAAACTTAGCAGGGTAAATTGTAAGAATTGAGAATCATCAATGATTCCTTGGATATACATGGCTCTAGCTAACTTAAAAGTATGGGAGATTTTCTGCTTGAGGGATTCTAGCATCTCTTGCAAAATTTGAGGTTTGACCAAGTGTGCATCGGTCGCACAAAGCTGGAAGCGATCACTTGAGAGAGTAATACTTCCGCTTGATTCTACAAAAAGGCTTCTTGTATGTAGAAATCATTTGTAAGCACAGCATCACGACGTAATTTCATTTCTGCAATCTTTGCATCGATGCGAGATAAATGCTCTTGCTGGATACCAAGTTGTTTCTCGCGTCTTTCAAGCTCGTATGACTAAAACTGCATTGTTTTGAAGAAATCTTGCCGCTGCCGGAATATTATTTAGAAGATTAATTGTAATTAGGAAAAGTCGGGCACTGAAAAGGTGTCACACAAAATGTTGTAATGATTTCTTGGTTAATAGAGCAATGTGTGGAAGAGACGACAGACGTGTCGCCGGACTGTCTTGTCTGGGCGATAGGCTGGAGCTGATTCTGTCACACATTATTCAACTGTGGTTTCATCTATGTTAGTAAAGATTCAGTGTTGAAATGAATAAGGTACTGCGTTAACATTTTATTGCATCATGAGTGAAGCACGATTATAACAGTGATTGTAACTGAATAGTAGAAGTTCTGCATATGAGGTTATGGTGATTGTTAAGAAGTTGTTATGCGCTGGAAGTAGTAGTTGAATCTATTGTAATTGTCAGAAATTAATGAGTGATTGGGAAAATACATAAAGGGCCTCTGTATTACAGACCTTTGACCATCCCAAGAACCCACGTATAGATTGGTTAAAAATTTCGATTAACCACAAAGATTAACACTGGCACCGGCAGCAGTTGTCGTAGATGAGTACAAAATAAAGTTGTATACTCCTACACATTCTAGTGTGTTTTTGTCTATTTTTTTGCAGATAGTCAAAGATCTCAACCGCATTTTTCTTCAATCGAAATCGTTGTAAGAAGGCATCCTTAACATCGTCGTATTTACCGAAATGATTAATGTCATATTGAGTTAACCATCGAGAAGCCTCATTAACTAGCGTAGATTGGAACACTATAGCCTTACATGCCAGATCCACTGGATAGTTGAGTACAGCATAATTGATTTCAAAAGTTCTCACATGTGCATCCGGATCATCCAGGAAATCCGCCAAATTTTGTATACGTAACTCCAGCGGGTACCGATCGTGGTAATATGGCCTGTTGCTGCTGTTGTTTATGTTGTTGTTGTTGTTGCTGATGATGTTGCTATTGCTATTGTTTTTGGTGTTGTTGTTGTTGCGAACCACTCGTATTGTTTAAATCAAGAGGAAATATTACTACTGAATGAATTGAACCAGTTAAACCTAATTGCTGCTGTGTTGTCCCGTCGTCTTGTTTGTTCTCCGATAATGTGATATTGTTAAGCCGATCACACATGCCTACACCCAACTGCCATTCCTCATAGTTGACTTCTGAAGTGAAATTTTCACCAAAACTTTCATCCAACAATACACTAGTTTCTTCAATATAAGAACCCAAAATAGAGCTATCGTCGAAATTCTGCAAACCGACTCCGGAATTATCCGAAGTACCACCGAAATTCCACAAACTGCTATTGGAAATTTCCACACTATCACCGAAACCAGTACTTACTTCACCAACCTTACTTTCCGCGGATGGTGTTGGTTGCACTTCTAGTATAGCCTGTAATCCTTGCACAAGGAAATGCTGAGGTGGCACCCCACTAGTCTAGATTTCTTGCTTCCCTTCCAACGATTGACTGTCACCACTCCCACCTGGAGGTGTTCCCAATGCGCTAGGAACTTTCCAGGGATGCTGATCCCTTCTGCACTTTCGGTACGATTCTTCGGAACACGTTAGAGGCATATATCATCGGATTCTTTCTCAAATTCTAGTCTATGTGTCGATTGGCTACTCCATGCCCCATGGCCGATGCCAGTGTTGATCTTTCTCGTTAATCTAAATTGTTAACTAATCTATACATGGGTTCTTGAGATGGTCAGGGGTCTGTAATACAGAGGCCCTTTATGTATTTTCCCAATCACTCATTAATTTCTAACAATTACAACAGATCCAACTACTAATTTCAGCGCATAACAACTTCTTAACAATCACTGTAACCTCATATGCAGAACTTCTACTATTCAGTTAAAATCACTAATATAATCTTGCTTCACTCATGACATAATAAAATGTTAACGCAATACCTTATTCATTTCAACACTGAATCTTTACTAACACGGATGACACCACAATTGAATAATTTGTGATAGAATCAACTCCAGCTTATTGCACAGACAACCCAGACAATACAGTCCGGCGACGCGTCTGTCATCTCTTCCACACATTGCTCTATTAACCAGAAAATCATTACAACGTTTTGTGCGACACCTTTTCAGTGCATGACTTTTCCTAATTATAATTAATCTTCTAAATAATATTCCGGTGGCCTGACAGATCTTCAAAACCACGTCAATAAATATAAATATATAAACACACACACACATATATATATATATATATATATATATATATATATATATATATATATATATATATATATATATATGAATTCTCGGATTTGCAAAGTAAAAAATGGATGATGCCTAATAAAACGTAAAGCTTTGTTTTTCGTTCTTGGAATATTGTGCAGGTGCTTTGATGTTTTTTTCATGACTAAATTAGCGTTTTCAATACCATGTTGTTCTTCTATCCGATTCATTCGAACTCCCTTATTCATAAAAAAGCACCTATGCACGAGATAATGTACCATATCTTCAGCAAATCACATTACTTTGTCGCTATGGAGCATAGAGCAAAACAGGTTAGTGCAATTGAGTATAGTTGTCAAGTTTGTCCTGCCTTTTTTTCCTTTAAAAAGTTCTACCTGAAGCCCGTTCTCCCCAAATGCGCTTGAATTAAACGAAAGTACAAGTGAAAGCACACTTTGTTGATATATTTAGGTAGTGATGTGTGTGAACATGCTAGGACCGTCAGGACACTTTTTTCCCTTTTTAAGAGGTTTTTTTCCCCCGGCTTGTATATACACCTACAGCCCTAATGGCTTACTTATCTTTGGACATTCTAGTGGACATTCAGTATTGTGTGTTGTACTCCAAGCTTCTTCTTCTTCCTTGTGTTGTCCGCATGCTTCTGTAGATGTTTATTCCAACAATTGGTATCAGGGCAGGTCATCGCTTCATCTAGGACACCTCTCCGATTGAAGTCTCAGAATCGCACGAATTTTGGTGAGCATACTCAGGGTGTTTGAGAGCATGTTTTGGCCTCCGAATGCACTATCATAGGGCTTGTGCAGGCTATTTTGTCTTTTTGTGCCAAAGCTATATACCAGTTTCGGTTCACCAGTATAAGCATCTCGAAGTTTATTACAGGTTTAGCAGAATCGGTCTTGGCAGTTGCATTCATTTTTTTGAGATATAGTCAATTCTCTGCATCAAGGTATTTTAGTCACCGGCCACGGTTGAAAGCAGTGATGTATTCCGTATGTTGGCTATTGAGGATAAGTTGGATTATGCCACGAGTAAAGAGGAAGGCTTCACTACTAGCAATGAAGACAACCCAGACAGTGAAAGCTCCTTCCTTGGTCCTACCCTTCCGGTATGCATTCCAAGTTTACCGCAACAAAAGTCAAAGCTTAAAAGAAAACAACCATCGGGCATGCCATGGAAGAGCCCCCTCAAGAGTAGGATCCTAAGTCAAGAAGCTGGGAGGAAAAAAGAAGATCACAAGAAGAAAAAAGATCGGGTCCCTCCCCTTAAAGAGGGCAACCATCAACAATGAAATTCACATCTCTAAACCTCAGAGGTTTGTCGGACCCGTCAAGAGCGGCTATTCTTGGCCAGTGGTTCAAAGATAAGTGCCTCAACCCTGACTTTATCTACTTACAAGAGGTTAAAATTGATGGAGAGGATCTCCAGAAACGACGTAAGTTTGTGTAATTGGTTAGTAGTATAGTTGGATTTTTTACTCTTTTTGTCATATCTTGTGTCTTTTGTCTCTATTTGTGTCTCTATCTTTCTCTTAATTTGTCTCTATATTGATTGTGGGTCTTAAAAACCAACAATCGGTATCAAAGCTAGAACATCTTGAGCATATTTTCTTGAGTTAACAGAGAGATTTGGCATCCACCTTGATAGCAATTGACGGTTTCAATGGGGAGAATTTTAACACATGGCAAACTCATCTTCAATACTATCTCATAAATATTGATTTATGGGATGAAGTTGAAACTGAAGTGCAGCATCATAAATATTGATTCATGGGATGAGATTGAAACTGAACTGCAGCAGAAGCATGGTGGAGTAGGATGTATACAAGTAGGAGAAGCTATAGCTCCTACAATTCCAAGAGGGGATATTGTACAAGAACTTTCACAGGATGAAGATGATCATGAAGAAACCACCTCAAAATTTGCATTTTAAATCATCTTGTGAGTGTTTGTGCATCACATGTGTGCATGTGTATGTCACATTTGTGTGTGTATGTGTAATATGTATGTGTCATATGTCACATACGTATATGACACGTGCATGTGTATTGTGTATATGACATGTGTGTGTATGTCACATGTGTCATGTGTGTACATTGTATTGTGTATATGACATGTGTGTGTATGTCACATGTGTCATGTGTGTACATTGTATGTACTATATGTGTGTGTAATATGTATATCACATGTGTGTATGTGTCTGTATGTGTATGTGTATGTGTATATGTATGTATATTGTATATACATATTTCTATGTGTATGTGTGTATGGGATGTATGAGTTAAATTCTCCTTGTGTAAGGTTAGGAGGGGATTGTTGGAAATACAACCTTCCACAAGTGGATTACAAATATAATAGTTTTGATCAAATTTTCAATCATGGTCAACCAAAAGCATTTGTTTAGCATTTATTTAAAGATAAATCTAAATCGAAATGCGTGGAGGAATGTTGGTCTATGAAAAATAGTTCAAAAGCAATTGACATAAAAATGTTGGTCCGATTCTCGTGTGTAGCGAAGTAAAACAAAACCTTTATTAACAAACTTTTTTGGCGTAAAAAGCACAACTTGCACGTAGGCGGCTGCAGTTTTTTTCTTGAGCGACGGGCAGATAGCTTTTCGCGATGGAAAATTAATGTTAGTTTTTTGCTTTAGCTATATCTTATGAAGCTATTATGAAGCTATGTATTGAGGGAGTATAGAGGAGGTAAGATTATCAAAATTCAAAATACTCTCTAAGTTTGGATCACTTTTAAGGTGAAATCTATCAATAATCATTGACAAGCAAAAATTGTATGTATACACTAGACTTTTTAGTTACGTGAATGAGAGATCATCACACTCATTTTGAGTAATATATGTCTTTCCTCGAAGCTAGAGAAGTTCTTCACTCTCTAATTGTATCATATATTAATTAGCAATACAATTATGCTTCATTTTCATAACTACATGTATCTCTATTCACTATCACAATATCTTTGTTGAAGTTTGAGTTCTACGGAAGCACGCAAACAACACAAGGAAGAAAAAGAAGCTTGAAGCACAACACACAATACTGAATGTATTACCACTAGAATGTACAGAATGTAATAGGCATATATACAAGCCAAGGGGAAAAAACCTTCTAAACAGGGAAAAAAGTGCCCCGACATTCCTAGTGTGTTCACACACATCACTACCCAAATATATCAACAAATCCTCCCTGGGAGTGATGCAGTGAACAAGTGTTGGAGTTTGAGGTCTGCGAAACCATGCGAACAACATAAGGAAGACAAAGAAGCTTGGAGCACAACACATAATATTGAATGTATTACCACTGGAATGGATAAAGGTAAGTGACCCATCAGATTATAAGCATATACACAAGCAAGGGGAAAAAACCTCCTAAAGAGGGGAAAAAGTGCCCTAGTGGTCCTAGTGTGTTCACACTCATCACTACCTAAATATATCAACAAATCCCCCCTAGGAGTGATGTGGTGAACAAGGAGCTGACACTCATGTATAAGGAAGTGCCAAGCTATCAATCCACAAAAGGAAGTAAGCCCAAAGCTTTGTGAAAAACTTCAAAATTCTCCCTAGGCAGAGCCTTTGTGAAAAGGTCTACAATGTTCTCCTGTGTGTCTTCGGAAGCATGCAAATAGCACAAGGAAGAAGAAGAAGCTTGGAGCACAAGACACAATATTGAATGTATTACCACTAGAACCTACAAAGATAAGTGACCCATTAGGGTTATATGCATATATACAAGCCGGGGGGAAAAAACCTCCTAAAGAGGGAAAAAAAGTGCACCGACGGTCCTAGTGTGTGCACACACATCACTACCTAATATATCAACAAGGAGCTGGCACTCATGTATAAGGAAGTGTCAAGCTATGTGGAATCAATCCACGAAAGGAAGTACGCCCAAAGATTTGTGGAAACCTTCAAACTTCTCCCTAGGCAGAGCCTTTGTGAAAAGGTCTCCAATGTTCTCCTATGTGGGCACATATGCCAAACTGATCTCCCCAACAGAGATCCTCTCCTTGACATAATGTTAGTGCACCTCAATGTGCTTAGTGCGAGCATGGAACATAAGGTTCCTTACAACTTCCAATGTGCTCTGATTATTAATGAAGATGGTGGTGGAAGAAGACTGACCAACACACCAATCAGCCATAAGGCATTTGAGCCACACACACTCAATAGTCACTATGAAAGCTTCCCTATACTAAGCCTCACAACTAGAAGTGGCCACAATATGCTGCTTCTTGCTCAACCAAGATGTGCATGAGCTACCAAGCATGAAACAAAGACCACTGGTGGACACTTGAGTGTCATAAAAACCAACCTAGTCAAAGTCAAAAAAAGCATGTAAATCTAGCGGTAGTGATCCCCCCTTGGAATAAAACATTCCAAGTAGCTGGGTATTGCTCAAGCAGCAGAAAATGCGCGTAATTGGCTACCAATGCTTGACACCTGGGCAATGCATAAACCTGCTCATCTATGAGACAACAAACTAAATATCTAGCCGAGTAATGCATATGTAAATCAAGCATCCAATAGCCTGCTAATATAGAATTGCATCAAATCCATCTCCAGCATCATGAAGTCTCAATCGCAAACTTGTCTCCATAGGAGTGGCAATAGGTTTGGAGTCTTCAAGACCAAAATGTTGCAATGATGTGTCAATATATTTTGTTTGACACAAAGCTATTTCACCATCAACTTGCATAAACTCAATGCCCAAATAGTGATGCAAATGACCCAAATCTGACATCTCAAATGAGGCATGCAGATCAGCCTTGAAATCAGCAATATGCTTCTCATGAGGTCCAGTGAGCAGCATGTCATCAACATACACAACAATGATCAGAAGCACATCATTTGCATGCTTAACATATAAGGTGCTCTTAGTTGGACTATTCTCAAAACATGTGCAATCAGGTAGGCCTGTATTTTTTAATACCAAGCACATGGTGCTTGCTTCAAAACATATAATAGCTTTTTCAACCTGCACAATTTGTTTTCATGTCTTTTCTACACAAAGCCACTGGGCTGAAAAACATACACTTCTTCGTGCAAGTCACCATTCAGAAATGCAGTTTTAATATCCAACTGATGTACATTCCAAGCATGATGAGCTACAAGTGCACCGGTGCTATGAACAGTAGTCATTCGGCATGTAGGAGCAAAGGTCTCATAATAATCAATGCCTCTTTCTTGAGCATAACCCTTGCAACAAGCCTAGCCTTACATCTATGAACTATTCCATCAGGCTTACACTTCAACTTGTATACCCACTTAGTGCCAATGGCCTTCTTGCCAAGAGGCAAGTCACAGAAGGACCAGGTACCATTTTTCATGATAGCATCATATTCTGATTGCATAGCAGACAACCAATTTTTTGAATTGTGTGCTTCATCAAACGAAACTCGCTTCATCTTTCCCTCTTTGTCATCCCTAAACAGAAAGAACTCGATGGGATAACACTCAAATGGTTCTTTTTCTTGGAGGGAATTGTGTTGTGAATATCAACCAAAGTTCTATGTCCATCTATGATCTCAAATTTGCTTCATATCTTCCTTCAAAATTGATTCATGAATTCATTAAGATGATTATGAATTCAATTATGAGGTGCATCTCCTCACAATGGCAAGTACCAACGTGAGGAGATCCACCTCATAATTGTCAATCCGTGGAGACGTGAGGGCTAGTATGAAGACTATGAGCAAGTGATGGCACAAGTGTGTGAGTGAGAAGCACACAAACATGCACACACATACACACACATGCGCACACAAGGCAAGAACAAGGAGAGAAACAATGGAGTTCTTTGCATTAGTCAAAAAGTCTCTTACACAAGCTCAAATCACTAACAATCTAACCCCAAAAATGAGCTCTCTAGCTCTATTTATAGTTTTTTGACTAGCTTTGGTCCTATCCAGACCTAGTCTCTGGCCTAGTTAAAAATTAGGTTCCAGAGCTTATTTGAGGGCTCAAACGGAATCTAAAAATTATAAAAATTGGTATGTAGCTAATTCTAATACTCCTCAAGCTTGAGGACCCCTCGTCTTGCACAAAATGGAGTCTATTCTACCAAAAACGGGATTTACAATGTTTGTGTAGTGATGAAAATCACTCGAGTTGGAAATAGTTTATGGAAAAAATGATTAGGCTTTGTTGCCAGATTGTGCATGACTGCTCCTTTGTGCTTGTCTGCTCTTCATACCACTTGTAATCCAACACTCCCCCCTCTCTAGTGTTTATCGCCCCTAACACACCTCTGTTCAGTAGGGTGGTTGATATAGTATTGGAGGACATTAGTGGCTAGCTCGTGTTTGCCTAGCCATAACCCTCATGTCAAATCATCTTGCAATGCATTCCAATTAATGGCACTTGGGATATCCGGCTACAGTGTCATGTAATACTCTGAGTACATGCCTTGTTCGCATGCAAATGGAGGAGTAGGTGTGTGGGCTTAGGTGCGAACACCTCCGAGTGATATTCCCAGAATCTTATTCTGAACATTTCTTCGAAAGTTTGTTTATAACATGTCAGGAGGTACTTGATTCATTCGTGCCATGCATAGGCAACTCGAATGCTTGAGGTGGTGCTCATGTCATAAATTAGGTCGTAGTTGTCATTGGTGAATCCCGGTAGAGCCACCTGTGTATTACGAAAGGTCTTGAGGACAACTTGCATCATATCCAAAATCTTCAACATCATTTGTGCCGCAACATCGGGCATGGGCTTCAGTCGAGGCATCCAGTGTCAGATTGTTGCCATCATGTAAGCTATTGATGGCGGTCCTTTTGGTGGTGCTATGTATGGATAGTTGAACCATTCCTTGTACTGTGTGTTGTTCTGCACTTTAATATTGCCTTCCATGATTTGCATCATGGGACTAGACCGTAGCATGGATTGTAAATAGATGTAGAGGTGCATGGTTCCATGTACGTAGCATTTCAGGGTATGTTTCTAAAAGCTTTTGCCGCCATGTCGGTTGATGGGTCTTGCCTTTCTGTGCTTCTGGGGGAAGGTCCTCGTGTTGAAACTGGGTTACAAAGGAGGGAATCTTCCCTGTGACTCTCTGTATTTCCGCATTATAATTTGCAAGAATGACATAGTGGGGTCGTATTGGAGTTCTGACGATAAGATGAGACGTCTAGGTGCCAAGTTTTTGAAATAATTGGATTGTAACACTATTTCTTCGATAATGTGAATGGCCTGATTTTGCACCACAGTGAAGTCTTCATGAGAATTCCCAATTTCTTCCACCTGTTTTAACCACGGGGGTCTTGGCGCTTCAAATGTGTCTTGGCCTTCAACTGTTTTTAGTCCGCCTGGAATGGGTTGTGGCTCATAGTCTTCTTCAAATGTTTGTTCCACAGGAATGGATATTGTTTCTTCATATGTGGGAGCCTCGAGTAGGGATGGTGGTCTTTTGTACTGTAGTAGTCGTGCTTGCAATTCTGTGACTTGTTTTTGGAGATCCTATAGGGAGGTTGAGACTGCGGCTTGGGGGACAACTGTCATGTCCTTCTGTCGTTGTTGCTTCAGTTAATCCAATTCCTTTGATAACTGGTCATGTGCGTTGAGTAGAGTGGCATAGTCTTCAGGGATAATTTTGATGTTTTTCGGGGTCACGGCTTGAAATTTTGCTAGACTGAGGGTACTCGGGGTGTGTTCTTAATGGCTGCCTCTAAGTTCTCTTGGTTTTGGAGTTGTAGACATCAATTTTCCTCTTGAGCCACTGCAAGGTGTCATTTTAATAGTGCCATATTGCATTGGAGTTTTGTGTGGTTCCATCTGCATTCGTAAATGGCTTTCCACCCCTTGGATCACTTCTTGATCTACATTCTATAATTGTGTTTCCAACATGCCATGAGCCTCTTGTAAGGTTTGAAACTATGTTTGGAGGCTGGCGTTATCCTCTTCTAGTGTAGCAAGACAATGTTGTAGGGCTTCAGAGTGCTCTTGTAATCATTGGTTATGTTCCTGTAGCTGATCATATCATGTCCTTAATTGTGACATACACGCAAACATGGTGTCAAATGCATTACATATGGATGAAGGTGTAGTTTGTACATTGGAGGATGCAAGGGAAGGGAATTGAGGAATGTGGTGTGAATGCTCTATCTACTGAAGAAGTGTGTGTAGGTGAAATTGATGGAGAGGAATGGGGGATGGTGAAAGTGTGGGGGGAGGGGGAGGTGCCATGGGTGGAGAACTATCCATACTATCAGGAGTGGATGTGAGTGTGGTGTGTACCATGTATATCGGAATGCTAGATGGTGTGTGTGTGTGTGATCGTGGTGAATAAGTGTGATGTGGATGTTGGGAATGGGATCAACAAGAAGGGTTGGGCAGTGGCTTGGAACCTACTAGAAAAGAAATCATGGGCAGGTTGAAGGACTGGTGGGATGGGAGGTGGGAAGTGAGAGCTTGGAGGGGGGAAGGCCATGAAAGGAGGCATGGTGACAAGGAAGCCAAGAAAGGTGGATCGAGTGTCTGGACAACCTATGACAAAGGTGGTGGGGGCTGGTTGTCCTATGACAGGCTCCATGAGGGATTCGATTGTAATGGTGGTGGCATGATAGATAGGGTTGTCAAAGAAGGAAAACAAGGTTGAACTGGAAGCGGGACTACGAAAGATGAAGGTTTGATTTGTGGGGTTAGTAGTCAAGGTGATATCTACAACTTTTGTTCGAAGAGGTGATGGTGGGGGGGTCGATGGTAGTGGCTTTGTTGACTCTTCATGGATGACTGTGGGTTCATAGCCTAAAGTTCCGACTACTTGGGAGGTTGTTTCGATTGGTTCAGATGTGATGGTAGGTTCTTCCACAGTGGTGATGGGAATCTAAATGTTTTTGCTTGATCGTGGTCGTGTTTGAAATCTTCATGGATCGAATTGAATGGGAGGCCTCTGTATTGCTGATCAGACTGTTTCCACTACACCATATGTTTCTGCCATCAATAGGAGACCTTCGCTGTATTCAAAGTCGACTCCAACTTCTTCCAACAGTTGAGCCATGAGCATTCTACTATTATGTTCAATGAGTAATTGTTGTGCTTGCACTCGCTCCATGATCTGATACAACCTACAGAGTACTGTTGTATATGCTGGGGCTCCGGTGGTTTCTTCTTCTTCTGCTTCTTCTTCTGCTTCTTCTTCATCCTCTTCTTCTCCCTTTGGGCATTCTAGTTGTTGGGATAAAGTTCTCTGTTGATCATCATTCCAATGTACATGGCAGCCTTCTGTGGATTTCCTCCATCTCTGGGAAGAGGTGCCCTGTTCCTTTGTGTCTGAAAAGAATTCTACATCAGAGAGTTGTGTATTCTGCAAGAATGATTCGAAGTTGAAGGTGCTCATCCCTTCAACGTCTTCGGTGGTAGCAAATTCAAATTCCATTGGGGCGGGAGGAGTAGATGGGGCAGCTTGTGATGTGCCTTCACATCCAAATCTGGGTATTCGAATGGTAAAGGGAGGCACGATGGCATCCCCTCATGGTGAGACTTTTGGATTCATCAGAACTTTGCATGTTTGGACACAGGGAATTGAGCCCCTCATGCGCTTGGATTGATGTGTGGCAGTTTTGAGTCTCTTAAACATTTGTACTTGTGACCAGGTTAAAGTGCGTTCAATGGGTACATCATACACTAAGCATTTGTAGATGATGCACGTGATTGCACAACAACCATTCACCACTAGCTTCCTAGATGATCTTTTATTTGCTCCATACAGCTGCTCCATAATCCATACAGGAAGCTTAATCGTTAGTGCACTTGTCTCTGCCAAGTAAAGAGCGAACCATATCCATTTGTGGGGCTGAGTGAATCTATCTTGAATAGGAAATGCAAAATGTTGCATGCACATACGGAGAGGGATGGACACATTTGGTGTGAGCACCATCATATCTTTTAGCTTTTGTAGTTTTTGGTTCTTCATGTTAGTGGGTATTATAAGCATCCTTCTCGGAGGGCACATGAGTATCGTCCATGTTCAAGGTAGAGCTCACCAGTTCCAAGGTACTTTTTCCCCCTTCTATATTGCCAAAAAATTTCCTCTAGAGCTCCCTTGGTGTACCTACCCCACATAGGATCAACTTCAAAATACCACAAGCTTTCCAACAAGCTCTAGAGCTCAAAAAATGGATTTCATATGAAAAAGTTATGTTGATTTAGGGTTCAAGGGGTTACAACAGACAATCAGGACCTTTCAAGATTTTATTGCATTTTTCTAAGGCCTTTGTAATTGTATGGGTAATTGAGTGTGCAAATATGCCCAAAATTTAGCCCAAATTTTCAAAGAAATTAGCACTTTAATTTTTGGCAAAAATGCCTATCTCTTGGGATAGATGTTGTCTGTCGCGATAGACGCTCACTGTCGTGTGGGCCTGCCTATCGCGATAGACGGTGTCTATCATGATAGACACTATTTGTCACGTGGGCCTGTCCATTGCGATAGACAGTGTTTATCACGATAGACGGTATGTATCGTGGGGTCGTGTCTGTTGCAATAGACGGGTGTCTGCTGCAATAGACCGTGACTGTCATCTATCGTGGGCCTGTCTATCGCAATAGACGATATCTATCATGGGGTCCTATCTATCACGATAGTGCCAAGAGTGAATCCTCTTGTGGAAAATTTCACATTGATCAAGTTTGGTAGCCAAATATCAAGGAGAATTGGATCATAGGGGAGTGATCAAGTAAGTGAAGGTAGTCTTCACAAGATTAAGCATGATTTGTGAAAGAATATCAAATGGAGAGAGCCTTAATGCTTTTTTTTTACACAAGATTCCATCAAGTACGAAGTTCATGCCACATCCAAGCCATATCCTTAGATGATGATTTCCCAATTAGAAGAAATTCTATAGGATATCAAAAGACAAAGAGAAAGATCCTAGTCCTAATGGTAAAGAAAAAAAGCAAGAAGAGAAAATAAATCACTAAAAAATTCACACTCTTGGCATGCAATCCTATCCCCATTTGAGATAAGAATAAAGATGGAGCTAGCAAAATCTTTTCATAGAGTGAAAGAACCCAGCTTACAAGGCGGAGCTTAGAGCATCGTCTCCAGTGACATAGTTGTAAGTTCATAATCCATCATGCAAGTTACCTAGATAAGTGACGTAGTTGTACGCTCTTAGTCCATCATGCAAGTTACCTAGATGTGGCCATAAAATGAGGGCACATTCATGCACGTTTAATTTATCAATCTTCAAAGAGTAGACCAATTAAGTTATAGTATGAGGTAGTAAATAGATGCAATGGAAGGCTTTTGATCAAACTTTCCCACGCTAAACACCTGTTTTGAAGAAGAGTCCATTCCTTGAGGGAAACTCTGTCTCGGGTCTAAGTCTTCAAACCTGATCCACTGGCTAGACTCTTGTTTCCAGAGCTATTTGTTCCATAGCCGCTTAGCCGTTTGGAGGTTCCAAGACTCCACCCCCCTTATGCCAATGATCAGGAACTAGATAGAGTCATTTTGTCTTATCTCAGCAGCCCACTTCCACTCATCACTGATTCTGATGAATTGTTTGGCTTTGTTCCAACTCTTCCATAAGGAACACACGAGGCCACAACCTTTAGGGGACACCAGGTGGGGGGAGAACAAAAGCGTGAGGATCCCAATGTCCTTCCAACCGGGAAGACCAACTAAGGTAAGGTCTTTCAAATTTCTGAAGATCAATTTAGCCCAAGAGGACTCTCTATTGCTCCAAGCCTTGAGAAACCACTTTGGCACCAACTTGTCAGCCAACCCAGTGATAGCCAAAATACCCAAGCCTCCCAAGTCTTTCGAGCTAATACAGGTTTCCCATTTGATTTTGGGAATTCCCCTCCTATTGGGGTCCCCAGTCCATAGGAAGTTTCTACATATTCTTTCCACTTTGCCCAATTCTTTCTCCTTAGGTCTCCAACACGAGATAAAGTAAATAGTCGTAGAAAGCATAAATGTGTTGACAACCATTGCACGCCCTGCCAAGTTAGCTTGCATACCTTTCCAATTATTTAGTTTGCTATCCAATTTGGTTAGCACCCAGTTCCATCGTTGGTCCATCGAGATGTTGAAGCCCATCGAAATACCGAGGAGACGGAAGACTTGACCACTAGGGATAACTTGACACCCCTGATCAATCAACCGTTGGGGTGGAGGTCCACGGATTGCTCTGAAAGCAATTTTAGCATGGTTGATTTTTTATCCTGACGCCACACAAAAGGTGTCAAGGCAACTCCAAAACACCTCAATGCAATTGGTATCGTTAAGAACAAAGGCATTCATGTCATCGGCAAAGAGTCTAGCAATCATTTGGCCATGACCAAGAGGTAGGGAAAGACCCTTGAGATTTCCAGCATCCAAGTAGCTTACCGTTGATATTTATTCTCATTGAAGCATTTTCGAGTAGAGTGGAAACCATCTTCGTGAAATTTTGCCTGCATCCAAGATCTTTCAGTGATTGAAGAATAAAGTCCCATTCCAATCTATCATATGCTTTGTCGAAGTCAATCTTAATGAATACCAGATCTTGAGCAGACTCCTCCGCAAACGCAAGGCCTTCCCAAATATCAACAATTGCTTCAAGTATAGATCTACCTTTGATAAAACCTTTCTGGTCCTCACAAAGCCATGACTTTAAATGACAAGAGATTCTATTGGTGATCACTTTGGCAATTATCTTGTATCTAGTTTGGAGCATGGTAATCGGCCACCAGTTTTCGATTTTGTTCTTATCTCCCCTTTTGTGAATTAACTTGATGACACCATTATTAAGACACTCAAGGATGGCGCCAAAGGAGAGAGCCTCTTGCCACACCAGACGCAGTGGGGTGGCCACCACATGCTTGAAGGACTTGAAAAACTCATTGGTGAGTCCATGAGGGCCTAGACTTTTTCCATTTGGGAGAGCATCAATAACCTCGATATTCTCTGAAATGATAGCATCGAGCAAAGAAGTCATTTTAGGAGGGATTCTAGGTTGAGCAACCCTTGAGATGGATGCCATGCAATCATGCCTGTGTAGGGAAAGAGGATTCGAGACCCCAAGAAGATGGGTGAAGTGCTCGACGATGATAGATCTACTCTCAACTTCCGTGTTGCATTCGATCCCATTGTTGTCGACCAAGAAGGGGATGGCTTCCCTAGCTTATTTCCTTTTAAGGATGTTACACATCTCTTTTGAAGGTTTGTCAGCCTTCCCTGCCTACCAATCTTTGAAGAATATTTGTAGATTTTTCCTTTGAACCTCTTCCTCGAGTCTTAGTCTTCCCCTGACTTTCAGAAGCCCTTGTTGGCATTGCAAGTTACCTTTTTTCACTTCTTCTTCAAGACATGAGAGCCTCCGATACACCGTTTCTCTCCTTTTATTCCGGATATCTCTTATGGCCTTATGAGTCCTGATCATAATTTTTCTAGTCCTTTCCACCGCGCTTCTCCAGCACTTAGCCGGTTCATTACAGTAGGCAAAGGCCTCCACCCAAACTGCGGAAATTTCTTGGTGGACAAAGGGGAGGGAAAACGATGTCTGCCAAGCTTGGAACTAATGGGCTTTCCGGAGCATGGGAATCGGTTTGAAAGAAAGAGTAATCGGGTAGTAATCTGAGATAGTCAGGTCCATGTGTTGGGAAATCAAAGGAATACCCCACTCGAGGATGGTGTTTTGGTCGATGTAACTGATGGAGAGTGTTAATCTCCAAAAGAACAACCTAATCTTGAATTTAGAACACCTCTATATCAAGAGTAAGTCAAAAACTTCACTAAATTAGAGGTCCAATCTTCAAATTATCAAATCTGAGAAATTATGTGAAGAAGATGAAACACAGAAAAGTCTGCTGCAGAATTTCTTCACATTGACTTATCAAACGTGTAAAGTTTTTGATGAAACTTTGTACATATCTTCTCCTAAAGATTGCGCATCACCTCCAAGTTGAATTACTTCAAAAGCTTTAGTATAACTTGAGAAATTGACTTCACAAGTTACCTATGTCTGAATCTGCACTTCTGAGAAGTCGATCTAGACACCCCTAACTTCTTAACTTTGGTTCTCACAATATCTAACCCGTTTTGCCAAATGCTTTTAGCCACGAGTAGATCACCTTCCAACTTAAAGATTAAGTGTTTACTTGCACAAAACTTTAAACTATGGAGTGAGCACTGACCAAAAGATTAAACTCGAAATTTGCGCCTGTTTCAGAGAACTGTAGACACTCAACACATATGAATGTTCCTACTAACAATTCTCCTAGCCTGTTTACAATTAGACTCTGAAATTCAGGTCACAGGCTCATTGACTAACAACTTAGATATCCTCAAAAGGATTTCACAATTGATCAAACACAGAAGGAGCAGACACGAAAAGATCGGGCGCAATATTTCTTCATTAACTCAGAAAATTACAACTGAGTGATGAGAGCTTAACTCAACTAACTTTTCTCTATCTCATGACATCTAACTTCCTCAATCTTGGCTTCTACATATGCTCACCTTCATGCCCCGACTTTTCTCAAAGTATTTATAGATAATTTGTACAAGATTCTTACTCAAACAAAGATCTGAGTCACCTATGACTATACTAATGTACATATGTGTACACTTCTCTTATCCTCTGAATATGTCTTTCTTCCAAGCTTCAATGGTTGATCCTTCCTTCACTCTTTAACCTTCCAAGTCTTCAATTGGTGATTGGTCTGCACCAACAGCTCCCCCTCAATCATCAATTGAGGTCTTCACTATCTTCTTTATACCTGCCATGTCTTTGAACCTTTGTAACTTTGGTCCATCCAAGCCTTTTGTAAGCATATCAGCTATCTGATCTTTTGTTGAAGTATGAACTACTTCAATCTCTTTATCCATCACTTTCTCTCTTAGAAAGTGATACTGAATCTCAATGTGTTTGGTCCTGGCATGAAAAACAGGATTAGCAGCCAAGTACAATGAACTCATGTTATCTCCATATATAATTGGTACCCCATGCATGATATCAAGACTCTTCATCAAGGTCTTGAGCCAAATTACTTCCTTTGCAGCTTCAACCATGCCTTTATACTCAGCTTCTGTAGAAGACAAAGCAATTGTATGTTGCTTCTTGGAACACCATGAGATAAGTTTATCTCCCACATAACACATATATCCAAATGTAGATCTTCTATCATCTGGATTACCTGCCCAATCTGCATCACTATAAATTTTGATATTTGTATATGAGGTAAACCCATAATACAAACCTTCATTGAGTGTACCCTTAATGTACCTCAACACCCTTTGTCCTGCAATCCAATGTTCTTTCCTTGGGCAATGCATAAATTGAGACAAAACCCCTACTGCATATGATAAATCAGGTCTAGTTAGAGTAGCATAGATAAGGCTACCAACCAAACTCTGATATTGTCTCATGTCCTTGAATTCTTCACCTCCATACTTACTCAATTTGTGATTCACCTCCATTGGTGTAGGTGCTACCCTGCAATCATCCATTTTAAACTTGATTAACAAGTTCTTCAAATACCTTTCTTGGGTCACAAATACTCCATGTTGAGTATATGTTATCTCCATGCCCAAGAAGTATGATAAGTCTCCCAAGTCACTTATCTTGAACTCCTTTTCCATTTGCCTCTTGATCCTTTGTATTCCTTCTTCATCTGTACCTGTAAGAATTATATCATCAACATATATGCACATGTATATGAAACCATTTTCACTTGCCTTGACAAGTAAACTACTATCTGCTTTAGACACCTGAAAACCAAGTTCTTTTAGGAACTTCACAAGTCTATAGTTCCATGCCCTTGGGGCCTGCTTCAAGCCATACAAAGCTCTCTTGAGCTTGCACACATGATCTGGATACCTTTTATCTCTGAACCCTTGAGGTTGCTCCATAAATACATCATCTGAAATATAACCATTCAGAAAAGCATTTTTCACATCAAGTTGACATAGCTTCCAACCTTTACATGCAGCAATAGCAATAAGTGTCCTTATAGTTGTCATCTTTGCCACAGGACTATAGGTCTCATCATAATCAATACCATATGTCTGAGCAAAGCCTTTGACAACAAGTCTAGCTTTGTATCTAGACACACTTCCATCTGCAAACCTTTTTGTCTTGTAGACCCACTTGCATCCAATAATCTTCTGACTATTTGGTTTAGGAACCAAATCCCAAGTTTGATTCTCCAATAGTGCATCATATTCCTCCTGCATAGCACTCTCCCATTTTTCCTTACCTTTTGCCTCTTCATATGTAGAAGGATCTTCATCTGTATTCACCATATAAGCATAATCTTTTGTGGCTAGAAATGAAGTATCATAACTATACCTTGTAGGTTGCCACCTATTTCTTGTAGACCTTCTGAGTTCTCCACTCCTTGAGGTTTCTGGCTCTTCACATTCAGGATCAAATCTTGGTGTCTCTTCCACTTCAACCTGCACTTCATTATTCTCTTGCTCATCAAATATCTGAACTTTTGATTTACCTTTTCTTTGACTCACTTCTTCTTCATCACCTGTATTGATGTTGATTGTACCTGCATACCAAGTGCTTTGTTCATCAAATGTAACATCCTTAGAAACCATAAATTGCTTTGTTGATGGACTCCACAATCTATAGCCCATCTGCTTGTCATCATAGCCAATGAAAACATACTTTTCAGCTTTGGGTTCCAATTTGTGTCTTAATTGTGATGGCACATATGCATATGCCACACACCCAAAAACTCTGCAATGATCCAAGGTAGGTCTTTTACCCCACCAAGCCTCATATGGTGTCATACCCTGCAAGGCTTTACATGGTAATCTATTGACCAAATAAGTGGCTGTATTTACAGCCTCAGCCCACAAATAATTAGGGCAATTTTTCTCCTTCATCATGGATCTTGCAAACTCAACAAGAGTTCTATTTCTCCTTTCTGCAACACCATTTTGTTGAGGAGAGTACCTGCAAGTAATTTCCCTTTTTATACCTGCATTCCATAAGTAATCACTGAACTCATTTGAAAAATACTCTCCCCCTCCATCTGACCTTAGTCTTTTCAACTTATGACCTGTAATTCTTTCTGCATATGCATGATAGTGTTTAAATGTATTAAACACTTCTGACTTATCTTTGATCACATAAATAGTGATCCACCTAGTAGCATCATCAACATAAATCACATAATACCTTGATCCATTTATACTGAAATCTTTTGATGGTCCCCACACATCTGTGTGTACCAACTCAAGCTTCTCTGAGTGCATAAAACCATGCTTGGAATAGGAATGTTTATGAGCCTTACCTAATTGACATGCCTCACATTTGTATGTCATATGTTGACCTGCAACATTAGGCAATCCAAGCACTGAACCATTGTTAACCATATCTTTAATACCCCTTTCATTGAAATGTCCAAGCCTCTTGTGCCAAAGATCTAACTCAGAGATCTTATGTCCTCCATATGTGAACATAGCATGACCAATGTTGCCTTGAATCTTCAATGTAAACAATCTTCCTTCCTTTTTCCCTGAAACAATCTGTTTATACCCTTGGCTAGGATCTTCCACATATACTCCATCATTAGTGAACCTTACTTCATATCCCTTTTCAACAATTTGACCTACACTTATCAAATTCTTAGGGATTGTAGGAACATACAAGACCTTACTCAATAAGGTGCTTCCATCCTTGGCCTTCACTGATCCAATTGACTTCACATTGTGCTTTGTGTTGTCACCTGTTTGAACAACATGATTAAAAACTTTACTTTCCAAATCAGTCATCAAAGATATGTTACCACTCAGGTGATTGCTACACCCTGAGTCAATGTAGAAGACTCTTTGATCTTCACTCTGCCTTTCACAAGTTGCATTCATTATCAATGTTGAATCTTCCTTTTGATCTGAAGCATAATTGTAATAGGTGTTGTTGTATTGTTGACTTTGGAATCCTCTACCTGCATTTCTTCCAAAGTAATTCCTTCCACCTCTACCTCTGTAGTTACCTCTTTGATTTCTGCCACCTCTTCCTCTTGAATTATAATTTTGATTGTATCCACCATTATTCTGATTATTATGCCAACAATCATTAGCTAAGTGATTTGTCTTACCACAAATCCAGCAAGCTTTGCCTCCATCTTTGTTGTTCCTGCCTCTTCCTCTACCTTTGCCACCTCCTCTTCCTTTTAGGAAGTTGGCTTGAGTAGTTGTTCCTTCATCTTCACCTGCTTGTTGTTTTCCTTTGCTATTCTTCTTCTTGTCCTTTGAGTACATTGCATGTCCTATACTCTTGTCACCATCTCCTTTAACATCCTGCTCAAATGTTAGCATATGACCTAACAATTGATTTAAATCAGGAGTGAAATGGTCAAGTGATAGTTCTGTAGACAAAATAAATGGCTTCCATTTGTCATCACCTCTCAACCCTGTAAGGATTTGCCTTACCAATTTATCTTCCTCAATGTCTTCATCAACAGCTCCTAATGCATCTGCAATATCTTTCATCCTTGTTACATAGTCTGAGATGGATTGAGAGGCCTTCTTCTTGAAGGTAGTAAACTCTGCCCATAAGGATGCCTTCCTTGACTTTGTAGTGTTCTGGAAATGCTCCTCCAAAGCATTCCATATGTCAGTTGCACTTTCAAGACCTCTAATATGAGGTAACAAGTAATCATTGACTCCCATATAGATAATGCTCCTAGCTTGAGCATCTTTCTTCATCCAATTTTTCAGATCTGCTAACTCTTCCCTAGTTGGAACACTAGGATCTCTGAACTCTGGCTTCTCTTCTTCTCCTGTGATGTAACCAATCAAATCTTTGCTCATAAGATGAGCTTCCATCCTCATTGACCATGCAGGATAGTTTTCCCTATCCAATTTCTCTATCTGTAGAGCATCTCCCATCTTGTGTCCACCTGTGTATTGAAAACTTCAAGCTTTACAAGTAATGTATGTACCTTTACTTCGAATTAGACTCCTTTTGCCTTTCTTGATGTCGTATGATCTCCTCCTCAAGCTTTTGACTCCAAGCTTTCACTTCTTAGTTCTTCAAATGTTGAACTTCTTGAATCTGCAGCAGTCGGGACCTTCCTTTCCTTGATTTTGATGTCTCCTGCTCTGATACCACTGATGGAGAGTGTTAATCTCCAAAAGAACAACCTACTCTTGAATTTAGAACACCTCTATATCAAGAGTAAGTCAAAAACTTCACTAAATTAGAGGTCCAATCTTCAAATTATCAAATCTGAGAAATTATGTGAAGAAGATGAAACACAGAAAAGTCTGCTGCAGAATTTCTTCACATTGACTTATCAAACGTGTAAAGTTTTTGATGAAACTTTGTACATATCTTCTCCTAAAGATTGCGCATCACCTCCAAGTTGAATTACTTCAAAAGCTTTAGTATAACTTGAGAAATTGACTTCACAAGTTACCTATGTCTGAATCTGCACTTCTGAGAAGTCGATCTAGACACCCCTAACTTCTTAACTTTGGTTCTCACAATATCTAACCCGTTTTGCCAAATGCTTTTAGCCACGAGTAGATCACCTTCCAACTTAAAGATTAAGTGTTTACTTGCACAAAACTTTAAACTATGGAGTGAGCACTGACCAAAAGATTAAACTCGAAATTTGCGCCTGTTTCAGAGAACTGTAGACACTCAACACATATGAATGTTCCTACTAACAATTCTCCTAGCCTGTTTACAATTAGACTCTGAAATTCAGGTCACAGGCTCATTGACTAACAACTTAGATATCCTCAAAAGGATTTCACAATTGATCAAACACAGAAGGAGCAGACACGAAAAGATCGGGCGCAATATTTCTTCATTAACTCAGAAAATTACAACTCAGTGATGAGAGCTTAACTCAACTAACTTTTCTCTATCTCATGACATCTAACTTCCTCAATCTTGGCTTCTACATATGCTCACCTTCATGCCCCGACTTTTCTCAAAGTATTTATAGATAATTTGTACAAGATTCTTACTCAAACAAAGATCTGAGTCACCTATGACTATACTAATGTACATATGTGTACACTTCTCTTATCCTCTGAATATGTCTTTCTTCCAAGCTTCAATGGTTGATCCTTCCTTCACTCTTTAACCTTCCAAGTCTTCAATTGGTGATTGGTCTGCACCAACAGTAACATCTATCAAGTCTTGCTTTCCTCAGTGAGTCCCCCAATTGGAGGTTAGACCAGAAGAACCCCTTCATGACTTTCACCTCGACCAGGTCGAGATGGAGCTTGATTTTATCCCATATCTCTTTCTCCTAACCGTCAACAATTTTTCCCTTGTTATTCCAACGGTCCTCAGGAAATTCAACCATGTTGAAGTCCCCGCAAAGCAAAACATTGTGTGAGAGGGAGTCGAGGGAAGTCCACGTGTCGATTCTATCCGTCTCTCCATTAGGGGCATAAATTGAGACCACAGTGAACTGATTAGGGAACTCGATAGAGGTAGCAATCCAACGATGATTTCGATCTTCACAAGTCGAGGACAATCTTCCAGACTAGGAGTGACTAATACCAATTGTAGCGCCCCCCACCCCCTAGGGTGCGAGGTGGAGAGCCAAAGGTGGTTTGGAGAAATGCGTTTAAGCTGTTTCTGGAGATCATCTATGTCAATTTTGATCTCTTGTAAGCAGATAAAGTCGGGGTTGAGGCACTTGTCTTTGAACCATTGACCAAGAATCGTCGCTCTTGAGGGGTCCGACAAACCCCTGGCATTTAGCGAAGTGATTTCATTATTGATGGTTGCCCTCTTGAGGGGAGGGACCCGATCTTTTTTTTTCTTTTGATCTTCTTTTTCCTCCCAACTTCTTGACTTAGGATCCTACTCTTGAGGGGGCTCTTCCAAGGCATTCCCGCCGGTTGTTTCCCTTTAAGCTTTGACTTTTGTTGCAGTAAGCTTGGCATGCATACCGGAAGAGTAGGGCCAAGAAAGGAGCTTTCACTATCTTGGTTGTCTTCATTGCATGTAGTGAAGCCATCTTCTTTACTGGTGGTGTAGTCTTCTTGGTTGTCTTCTTTGCTGGTAGAGAATCCAATAGAATTGTCAGTCGGGTCTTCTTCGTAAAGGTTATCCCCTGGGAGGTCGACCTCATTAATATCCTTTTCTAGGTTGTTGTACATGTTATTCGAAGGAACAATGGTCGTAATGTTCCTTGCTAATGATCTTCGAGGGATAACTTTCCTCCTACGTCTTACTTCGATGAACCCTTTTGAATCCGTCTCTACAACCCGAGTGCCCTCTTCTTCCTCCATCGGAGGGGGATGACCCCGAGTGCCAACTTGAGAGAAAGGATCTGGGGCCCCATTTGGTTTAAGCTTTTTTTTATTGGCATTTTGCTTCAGGGACCAATCTTTGATCCTATGACCTTGGTGCCCGCAACGGAAGCACGCATTGGGCAAATTCTTGTAGGTAACTCCTGAACCCAAATCTTACCATCACCATAGTTTACGGAGATCTTCGAGGGGAGGACCTGGTTCAAGTGCGTTTCCATGCAAATTTGAGGGTGCCATCGTGCGTTGAAAGAGTATTACGCACCCTCATAGATTAACCCCCCAACATCCTCTCTTGAGGCCATCGGGTGACCGATCGGTGAAACGATTTCTCGAAGAAATCCATACAAGAAATACGGTAGATTGGGAAGCTCCATCCATAGTGGGTAACGAAGAGGCTTTGACTTGTTCGGAACAAAGTATGGGGTCCACTTAAAAAGACATAAAGTTGATCAGCCCACAAGCCAGGAGCTGGTTTGCAGAGCCTGGAAGGCCATCTCTTCATTATCAAACACTATAAGTAGGTGATTTGCCGGCAGGAATTGACATTTGCACACAATTATACCACGTGGGAGCCATTCCTTGCATAGCCAAGCTCTCACATTTTCTAGAGGGGGCCTAGGGCCAAATACTTGACCGATGAGACAAGTTTTCATCAGTTCTTCTTGCTTTGCTGCCACAGACTCATTGCACAAAGAGATCGTCGGTGGTGCAGCGTCCGAGGGGATGGAGTTCACCTCGAGGGGCACTGGAACTGGGGAAGAGCCATATTGCTTAGGACCAAATACTTAGCCCGCTATAGACGGTATTGGAACCTGGCGATAGACAGTAAGAACTTGAGGAGTGCATGAAAAGCGGTTTGATGGCCCGCAATAGATGGTATTGGAACCCCGCGATAGACGATATTGGAACCCCGTGATAGATGGAACTGAGCACTCGTGATGGACGATATTGGAGCCTCCACCATAGATGGAAAGAAAGCCTTGCGATACGTCGATTTGCAGCCAGGCCACGATAGACGAAGATGCGCACACGAGAGAGGGATGCTTGTCGCAATGGCAATGGAGTTGCCGCAGAAAGATCCCCTCACCTCCTGCAACTACGGAAGTCACACCCAAGAAAGACTATGGCAACGGATTACCATCGCTTCAGCGTCTCTCCGAGGCTTGGTTCAAAGCATTGGTGCTTCTGCTGAACTCAGTTGCTTCCATAGAAATTCCTCTTTCGTGCCGCCACGCATGGATTTTTCAACTCCTACACCAAAAGACGTTTCCTCCACCTTTGCATATGAGGGTAATGAGATCATGATTGGTGATTGTTGATGCACAATTGGTCATCTGTGATCAATGATCCATGATCCACGATTGGGGGATGAATGATCCATTACACAAAGGCAATTAGGTGGTACCTCTCTCGTTAAAATGGTTCATACCTCTCTCGTTTCACAACCAAATCATGGGTACAATAGCTCAAAACAAAGCTAAAAAGAAGAGATATAAGTTATATAGGCAAACATGCAAAAAAAAAAAAAAAAAAATCTCAGACAATATGAGACATGACAAAAGGATATACTCAACATGATTACACACATTCCTGAAAAAATAAAACTTGTAAAAAAATGGACACAAAATGAAGGCCTCAAGTAGAAAACAGTCAGGGAAGTAAGAATCAAGCATCAAAGCCATTAAACATGTAAAATCATAGTTGAAGATGGAGAGAAGTCTTGTGAACAATTTTTTCAGGAAGAAGAGCTTTCTTACTCACACCAACAAAAAGTTTGTACAAGGAAGGGGCTTGGTTTTTTTTAAGTGGCTCCCTCATGTACCACTTTATATGAAGTTTGAAATGCCAACGACTTGAAATTGCAATCGAATACTAGCTCTTTGCAGTTTTATACAAGAAGAATCTACTCCTGTCTACAGAAAACCTACAAACATATCAAAAAATATATATATGAATTACAAAATTGTGTGAGAAAATTTGATGCCTATGATTGATAATGATATTGATCTCATTGATTCTAATAACAAATACCTTCGAAGAGGCATAATTTCCCTCTCTCTTGCTTATAGATTGATATCTTTCAATAATCGTAGAAGAATGTGTGTGTGGGTGGTTGTGAGTAGGAGATTTTACTAGACCTCCATAATCAATTGTTGAGCTTATCTCTCCCTTTCTCCCCCACCAAAGGGGGATGATGAGAAGGAGGAAGGAGCTTGGATTCTCCTCTCTTGTCCATTTGTAGGCTATCTTGGCCTCCTTTCTCATCCATGCATGTGAACGCATGATGTGAAATGGCCTTATCCTTGGTCTTGTCCTTCTCTTGCCTCCTTCGAGGGTGAAGTTTCTCCTTTTTGGCACATAAAAAGGTGGTAGTTATATCTTTGATATGGCTAAGATACTAATGTTACATTCGTCTTTGACCCCTCTCTTTTATAGAATTATGCATAAAACAAACTATGGGCCATCCTTCCCACCATCCGACCATCTAAATAGGCATATCTGTGCTTGGTGGAGGACTATGTCCACCTTTCTTTCCCCATCTAAGACTCCTATCAAATGAGTGCTCCATAATGTGAAGCTTTCTAGCCTCTCATCCCCACTCTAAGACTTAGTACCTTAGACATCATAAGACTTTCCCTCTCTATTATTACATACATGGATCGTTTTGCGATATGATTGGTTGTTTGTATCAAGGAAGCATCGTTGACACTAACAATTGGTGATAGAGCATATCGAAGTTTTTCCAAAATACAATGTATTGGTTGAAACTAGAGACATTGGCAATGTAACTACTCGGATATCATATGACCTAGTGAATGGAGTGAGTTAGGGAGTGTGAATAAGTGGGTGAATAAGTAAAAGTAATAGAGAGTGACCATTTCTCTCTTCTCTCTCTCTCTACTCATTTCCTTTCAAAACATGCTTCCTGGCATTTGTATGGGTAGACTAAATAAGATCTTGGATATGTACTTAATAAGCTCTCAATGATGTTTGTTTCACACATCACTAATTTGGATATAAATTTTTTATGGTCTCGTGAGCTTCACAAACTTATACAAGTATTACAACTGTTAACAAAGAAAGAGAGAGAGAGAGAAAGAGATCCATAGAATGCCCATATTCTATAAAACACACAGCATGTCTTTGTATTGTTAGAGATCTTTTTGTAAGCTTTTCATATATGCTTTCCTTCTTTCGTTAGGTTGCCGAGTCATGTCAAACCTTTAGCAGTGATAGTGAAATTTATGTAACAAAAGACTCCACCTAACAAAGTGCATTCGAGAAAAAGGTCTGAATAAAGGAGAGATACGGCATCATGGGAACTATGAGGGACAGGAAGAGGACAAATCCATCATGAAGTGTACAAAAAAAAAAAAAAAAATCATAGGAAAGAAAAAGTGATGAACTATCGAATAGAGTGCAGAAAGGTTTCAAGGTGGAGTGTAGCAAGCATGAAAAATGTTCAAGTTTCACCCAGAAACTCCAACAACCAATTATTCAGATATAATGGGGGAGCAATGACACACCTTATCTAGTGTTGTTGCCATGTGTGAATGCAGGGGGGGTGGAAGACATAAAATTTTTTATGCACATTGTAAAATATGATATGTTTTGTGTCCCTTTAGAAAAGACAGTATTTTTGTATCTACATGTCAAGTGGAACTATGCAAAACACATAAGGACAAGGGGTGGAAAACACATAGGACAAGGGGTCTCGCACTGAATGGGAGGTGCATGTACACTCTTGCTGCCTATAGTGTGAAGCCGGTCTTAGATGATCATTCTACTAGAAGCTTTAGCTATGCAGCATCTTGATTAGGGTATTGGGTCTCGTATTTCTATCAAGCAATAAAAAAGTGGATACTTTTTACTCTTTTTCCTAAGAATGGTAAAGCAAATTAGTTTGGAGGGGCTCTAGATTGAATGGCCTTGTGAACCCATTAAAATGTGCCTATTTCCTATTGAATTCTATATCCTCCTAAAAAGAATGAAAGCCAAATAGGATATGCCTTTGCAATATGAATTATTTGACAAATTCTCACTTTGGAGCTTCCAAGAAGGAAAAGAGATTCCCCAATTCTTCTTTTCTTCTAGAAGAAGGAAAACAAATGTCCCAATTCTTAAGGAAAAGAGATGCCCCAATTCTTCTTTTCTTCTAGAAGAAGGAAAAGAGATGTCCCAATTCTTCTTTTCTTTCCACATCTTTTACGTCATGGACATCCAAATGTTTCTTTGTTATTGTGCAATATGAGTCACACAAAAGTATCTCTCTTATCAATATGAACCACACAAAAGTATCTCTCTTATTTTGCAATATGAAGAACACAAAAGTATCCAAATGTTTCTTTGTTATTGTGCATTATTTTAACAATTCCAAAGATTTTGGAATTCAAATTATCAATCAACGGGAAATCTTTTTCATGTGATAAGCCTCATTTTGTGACATTGAGAGGTGCGGCTTCTAGTTAGAGATGGAATACAGAGGAAATCCTTGCCTATTTTTCCTTCATATCCCTCATTATGTAGAGGGCATTTGATTGCCTTAAAATCAATATCTTCTCTTCTCCATTTATCGACCACACTCTTATTAAAAAAAACTTGACTATCAAATTGGACTCTTAATGATGTGGTCAATATCTTCCAAGGAAAACTATAGTTCTTGTAGTTTTTCAAATAATTTTTCATGTTTTGACCTTTTCTTCAAAATATGCTCACCCATTCCATGGGATCGTGTCACATAATAAAGTACAGTTCCTAGCTATATTCCTTTTGACTTATTAAGATCAATATGGGTTATGGGATTGATTTTAGATCATTAGATGCATCCAATAAGGATAGAATTCATTTCTACATACCTGCATTCACATTCAAGGGAGAAATAGAATACAATTTTCATGGGTTTTCAATCTCAGCCCAGCACTCTACTAATTTGCACTCACACTGTATGAAATGCTAGAAGTCTTTTAACTCTACATGAGGAACTTAAAACTCTGCCCCAAGGTTTCTTTATTTTCCACAATAGATATTGAATAAAGAATAAGTGTTGGAGTTAGGTTGCATGTATGAATGGATATCAAAAGAACCCTGAAGCTTTTCATTGCTCTACCCAAAACAACATCATCCCTGAGATTTTTTTTTTTTAAGATTTGCATTCTAAAACAACCCTTTATTGATATATTTAGGTAGTGATGTGTGTGAACACACTAGGACCGTCGGGGCACTTTTTTCCCTCTTTAGGAGGTTTTTTTCCCCCGACTTGTATATACGCCTATTGCCCTAATGGGCTACTTATCTTTGTACATTCTCTAGTAATAAATATTGTGTGTTTGTGCTCCAAGCTTCTTCTTCTTCCTTGTGCTGTTCGCGTGCTTCCGCAGACATCTATCTCCAACAATTGGTATCAGAGCAGGTCGTCGCTTCATCTAGGGTGCCGTCGACACTCCTCTGTTTGCAGTCTCAGAATCGCACGAATTTTGGTGAGCATATTCAGCGTGTTTCCGAGATCAAAAGATCTTTGCTATGTGGTGCCGAAATCGCGATCTGAGCTCGTTTCGGCCTCCGAACGCACTATCACAGCGCTTGTGCAGGCTATTTTGTCTTTTTGTGCCAAAGGTATATACCAGTTTTTGTTCACCAGTTTAAGCGTCTCGAAGTTTGCTACAGGTCTAGCAGAACTCGTTTGGGCAATTCTGTTCAACTTTTTGAGATACAGTCAATTTTCTGCATCAAGGTATTTTAGTCACTGGCCATGGCTGAAAGCAGTGATGTATTCCGTATGTTGGTTGTTGAGGATAAGTTGGATGGTACCAACTACCCATTATGGGCTTATATGATGCGACATGTATTGGTTGCAAAAGGACTATGGAACATTGTGCAAGGTGTTGAAAGACGTCCTATTACACCTACAACTATAGGTACTGCAAATACAGGTGCTGGAGTTGATGAAGATGGTGTCGAAGATGATATTGCGCAGATTCCTGTTCGTGCTGTTGTTTCTGTTGCACCTACTGCAGAGCAAATTCATTGGGATGGCAGAGATGCCCAGGCATATGCATTGATAGCTTTGTCTGTCAAACGTGCCATTATTCCTCATATTTGCTCTTGTAGAAAAGCTAGGGATGCTTGGGATACACTAAGCACATTGTACCAAGCTAGGAATGAGGCTCGTGTTGCTTACCTTCGAAAACAGTTGGAGAGTGAGCACATGAATGAAGGTGATTCTATGGACAGTTTCCTAACAAAGATCAAAGATTTGAAGGAACAGTTGATTTCTGCTGATGAGGTTATACCAGATAGCTCACTTGTGCAGACCGTTCTGAATGGTCTTCCTGATTCATATCAGAGTTTTGCTTCTACTCTTCGGTTGATGATGAAAGGCAATCCGAATGCCTTATCATTTGAGGAGTTAGTCTCTGTTCTGTTGCAGGAAGATCAGTCCAGGCAGAACAGGTCCATTATGCGTGTTGCAGATCAAGCTTTCCTGGCTAGTCAGAAGGGCAAAGGAAAATGGAGCTCTTCTACTAGTAAGCAGAAATCTGCAAATGTTGCACATTCGAAGAACCAGGATAAAGATGAGAAAAGCAGAAATTGTTTTGCAAGTACTGTAAAGGGAATGATCATATCATAAAGAACTGTCCAATACTGGCTGCAAAAGAGGCAAAGAAGAAAGAGGCTGGAATGGTTGTTGCAGAGGCCTCTACACAAAAAACAGAGTCTGCAAATCTTGTGTAGGAAGAAGAATGGGCGTTTACTACTGTTTGCAGTTTTGACCCATCTTCTCATGAGCAGTGCATGTCTGCAGTGGACTCGGATGTTTGGTACTTTGACAGTGGGGCGACCAAACATATTACCTCGCAGCGCAGTTTCTTCTCTTCACTGGAGCCTGCCCTTACAGGGAATACTGTCACATGCGCCAACAACTCCTCTTGTCCTGTTATGGGAATTGGTAAGGTCATTCTGACTACTGTTGATGGTAGTTCTTTCACCTTGTCAGATGCTTTATTTGTGCTGGGGATCAAGAAGAATCTGTTATCAGTTTCTGCATTAGCCAAGATTGGCTTGGTTGTGAAATTTGTTGATGACAGATGTACAGTTCATGATCTGTCAAATGGCGATGTTATTATTGCTTCTGGCATTTTATGTCGTGGGCTGTATAAGCTCATAGACTATGAAAGATCTGTGAATGATTCGGCATGTGCAGTTCATGATTCTCAGGCTATCTCAGATGCAAAGCTTTGGCATGCACGCTTTGGTCATCTGAATTTTGCTAGTTTGCTACGCCTGCAGAAATCTGATATGGTGTCTTCTTTGCCCAAGCTTGAGGCACCTGGAAAACATGTATGTGAAGGCTGTATTTTGGGCAAAATGCAGCGTTCCTCCTTTCCAAAAGATGGTTCAGTTCGGGCTACAAAATTGTAGCTTGTACATAGTGATGTCTGTGGTCCTATGCAGACACCTTCTTTTGGAAACTATCTTTACTTCGTGACTTTCATTGATGATTTTTCCAGGCATGCATGGGTATATCCATTGAAGGCAAAGTCCAAAGTGTTTTTGTGCCTCAAACAGTTTTTGGTTTTGGCTGAAAATCTGTCAGCATCTAAAATGGGCACCCTCCGTTCTGATCGAGGGGGGGAATATATGTCTTCTGATTTTAATGCATTTCTGGCTGAACGTGGGATAAAACACCAGTGTACAGTGCCGTATACACCTCAACAGAATGGAGTTGCTGAACGGAAGAACATGTAACTCATGGAGATGGCGAGGTGTATGGTCAAGAGTTAGGCTTTACCACATAGTTTCTGGCTTGAGGCTGTCATGTGTGCAGCATATGTACTTAACAGGTGTCCCACTAAAGCGCTACAGTCTATCACTCCATATGAGGCTTGGCATGATCGCAAGCCATCTGTTGCTCATCTGCGGGTTTTTGGTTGTTTGGCATATGCACTAGTGCCTGAACAACATCGCAGAAAATTGGATGATAAGGCAATAAAATGTATTTTTGTTGGGTACAGTTATGAAAGTAAAGGCTATCGTCTGTATCATCCACAGACTAAACGCATTCTGGTTAGCCGTGATGTTGTCTTTGTGGAAGATGTTATTCAGCCATTGCTTTCATGTACTAAGGAGACATCTGTTAGCTTTAAAGACATGTATGATACTTTGATGCCTCTTTTTACAGGTGGACAGTCTAGTGCTGGTCCTAATGAGGCAACTTTGCAGCCTTTGCAAGTTTCATATGATGATGCAGATCATTCCATTTCTGATGCAGATTTACATGATGCACTTGTTGATGAGAGAGCTGATATTGAGCAGGCAAAAACTATGCCGAAATGGCTGGTGCAGACTTTGCGTGACAGCAAATTAGATGCACCTTTGTCATATCGTACTCGTTCAGGCTCTCATAGTGCCTCCTTTGCATCAGATTGCTATGCTATGGCTTCGTCTAGCCTCTGTGATGAGAATGAGCCTGTTTCTTTTGATGAAGCACAGAATTCAGAAAATTGGATAGCTGCTATGCAATCTGAATATGATGCTATAATGAAGAATGGTACATGGTCTTTATGTGACTTGCCTCCTGGCAAGAAGGCCATTGGCACTAAGTGGGTATACAAGCTGAAGCGTAAACCTGATGGTACAGTTGACAGGTATAAGGCTATGCTTGTTGCAAAGGGTTATGCGCAGGAAAGAGGCATTGATTTTGATGAGACCTTTGCACCTACATGCCGTATGACTACTGTTCGGAGCATTTGTGCACTTGTAGCCCATCATGGTTGGAATGTACATCAGTTGGACATTAAAACAACATTTCTGAATGGTGACTTGCATGAAGAAGTGTATGTTTTTCAGCCCCGTCGCTTTGTGCAGAAAGGGCATGAAAACCAGGTGTGCAGGTTAAAAAAGGCGTTATATGGTTTAAAGCAAGCACCACGTGCTTGGTATGAGAAGATACATGCCTATCTGATTGCACATGGTTTTGAGAACAGTCCAAGTGAAAGCACCTTATATGTTAAGCGTGCTAATGATGTGCTTCTGATCATTGTTGTCTATGTTGACGACATGCTGCTCACTGGTCCTATTGAGAAGCATATTGCTGATTTTAAGGCTGATTTGCATGCCTCATTTGAAATGTCTGATTTGGGGCATTTGCATCACTATTTGGGCATTCAGTTTACGCAAGTTGATGGTGGAATGGCTTTGTGTCAAACGAAATATATTTACACATTATTGCAGCGTTTTGGCCTTGAAGACTGTAAGCCTATTGCCACTCCTATGGAGACAGGTTTACGATTGAGTCTTCATGATGCTGGAGATGCATTTGATGTTGTTCTCTATCAGCAGGCTGTTGGATGCTTGATTTACTTATGCATTACTCGGCCAGATATTCAGTTTGCTGTCTCACAGATGAGCAGGTTTATGCATTGCCCAGGAGTCACGCATTGGAAGGCGGTTAAGCGCATCTTTCGCTACTTGAGTGGTACTCGGCTACTTGGGTTGTTTTATCCCAAGGGGGGATCACTACCGCGAGGTTTGCATGCTTTTTCTGACTCAGATTGGGCTGGTTACTATGACACTCGTGTGTCCACCAGTGGTTTTTGCTTCATGCTTGGTAGCTCATGTATATCTTGGTTGAGCAAGAAGCAGCCTACTGTGGCCACTTCCAGTTGTGAGGCTGAGTATAGGGAAGCTTTCACAGCGACTGTTGAGTGTGTGTGGCTCAGACGCCTTATGGCTGATTTGGGTGTTGGCCAGTCTTCTGCCACCACCATCTTCACTGACAGTCAGAGTGCATTGGCAGTTGCGAGGAACCCTATGTTCCATGCTCGCACTAAGCACATTGAGGTGCATTATCACTATGTCAGGGAGAGGTTCTCTGCTGGGGAGATCAGCTTGGCATATGTGCCCACACAGGAGAACATTGCAGACCTTTTCACGAAGGCTCTACCTAGGGAGAAGTTTGAAGCTTTCCGCAAAGCTTTGGGCTTACTTCCTTTTGTGGAGTGATTTCCACATAGCTTGGCACTTCCTTATACATGAGTGCCAGCTCCTTGTTCACCGCATCACTCCCAGGGGGGATTTGTTGATATATTTAGGTAGTGATGTGTGTGAACACACTAGGACCGTCGGGGCACTTTTTTCCCTCTTTAGGAGGTTTTTTTCCCCAGCTTGTATATACGCCTATTGCCCTAATGGGCTACTTATCTTTGTACATTCTCTAGTAATACACTCAATATTGTGTGTTTGTGCTCCAAGCTTCTTCTTCTTCCTTGTGCTATTCGCGTGCTTCCGCAGACATCTATCTCCAACACCCTTAACATGCTAGTGAAAGATTGCATCCTTAGGCCTTTGCTAATGGTGTCCGATAAACAAAAGAAAAGAGATAAAGATAAAAAATAGGAGAGAACTAAAACACTTACAAAAATTAAAATTTGGATTTTATTACATTGTAGCAAGTATTCTCATGTACGCTCTAGAGAGATTATAGGGTGATCTAGATAGATATTGGATGGCTATGGATGTTTCTCATAATCTTCTGTAAGCATGAGCCATGCTTATATATACTATGATAAAGTTAGTCCAATCAAGTATAATCTTGTTTTTATACCCTTCAAATAAATTTAAGATAGTTCAAATATCTCTCCATTTAGATTTGAGCACACCTAGATTTGAGCACACTTGGTTAATACTTTTTTCACTTAGCCACCTTTATCATTTCCTCATTAGCTTCATGGTTATATATATATATATATATATATATCCTACCTTGTATGTGTATGAGCTGCATACAGCCTTCTCCTTTAATTCATTGCTTCACAATCTCTTGTCACCATGATCTCTCTTTAATACGTGGCATGAGATCCGCATGGATTCCATGTTGCACCTTTGCATGCCTACGATTATGAGCTATTGATGATGGGTTTCCTAACTATTGGATGTAGGCTGTAATTTTTCTTATGGTTGAGCCACATGAAGAAGGTCTAGAGCATTAAGATTCCTATGTCATGGTGTTTGCCAGCCGTGGGCTAGGACAACCATTATTATTTGTATGGAACAAGGGTGAAAAGTGTTGATATATTTTTGTAGTAATATGTGTGAACACTTAGGACTGTCGAGGCACTTTTTTTCCTCTTTAGGAGGTTTTTTTCCTCGGATTGTATATACTCCTAGAACCCTAATGTGTCACTTATCTTTATACATTCACTTGATAATACATTTTGTATTGTGTTGCTCCAAAATTTTTCTTCTTTCTTCTATTGTTCGTGTGCTTCCCTAGACCTCAAACTCCAACAATTGGTATTAGAATAGGTCATCGCTTCATCTAGGGGTGTTGTCAACACTCCTCCGATCACAGTCCCAGAATCGCAAAAAATTTGGTGAGCATATCAGGGCAATTAGCAATTCAAAACCCCTTCACTCTATGGCATCGAGATTTTCATATGAGCTTTTTTCAGCCTTTGAATGCACTATCACATCAATTGTGCAAGCAATTTTGTCCTTTTGTGCCAAACATATATAGAGGTTTTCATTCGCCAATACAAGCACCTCAAAGCTTGCTACAAGTTTAGTAGAGCTTGACAGGTGTTTCTATTCAAATTTTTGCGATACATTTAATTTTCTACATCATGGTATATAGTGATTGGCCATGGCTAAAAGCAATGATGTATTTTGTATGTTGGCTATTGAGGATAAGTTGGATGATACTAAATACACATTGTGGGCATATATGATACATCATGCATTGGTAGCAAAAGGTTCATGGAATATTGTGTAGGGTGTTGGAAAACATCCTATTACACCTGCAAATACAATTATTGAAGGTTTGCGGATGGCATTGAAGATGATAATATTCAATTTCTTGGTCATGTTTTGGTTCCTATTGCACTTAACATAGAGAAAAATTGTTGGGATGGTAGAGATGCTAAGGCACATGCATTAATAGTTTTATTTGTCAAATGTGCCATTATCCCTCACATTTGCTCTTGCAAGACAACAAAGGATGATTGGGATACACTTACAACTTTATGCCAAGCAAGAAATGAGGCTTGTATTGCTTACCTTCAAAATCAATTAGGGAGTGAGCATATGAATGGAAAGAGATTATATGGATAGGCGTTTGACAAAGATCAAAGACCTAGAGCAATTGATTTCTGTTGATGAAGTCTTGCAGATAGTTCACTTGTGCAAACTGTTCTTAGTGGTATTCCAAATTCATATCAGAGTTTTGCTTTTACTCTTTGATTGATGATGAAAGGCAATCCAAATGCGTTAACATTTGAGGAGTTGGTCTTTTTTTTTTATTTCAGGAAGACTAGTCCACGCAAAACGTGTCATTTATGTGTGTTGCAAATCAAGATTTCTCAGCTAATGAGAAGGGCAAGGGTAAATGGAGCTCATCTACTAGTAAGCACAAATTTGTTGATGTTTCACAGTCGAAGAAGGAAGACAAAAATGAGACGAAAACAGAAAATTAGAAACAATTTTGCATGCCTCTTTTGAGATGTCAGATTAGGTTTGCTTGTACCTTTGTATTCATTCTCATTCAAGGAGAATTATCCCACATGATGTACTTTGAAGAGCTCCCTCCAATTCTATATAAAGAGCGCCTCTTCCCCCATTTGTGCTTGATTAGAACCTTGAGGAGCCTAGTCCGTGATCTTGGCAAGCTCACTCTAATCCATGTGGGTTTTTCCATTTCATGGTCTACTCACTTTTGAGTCTCACAATCTTTCATTTTGTGAGTACACTCTTCTTCTATGTGTGTACTCTCTACATGGTATCAAAGCACTAGGGGGAGGACTTGGTGGTGCATTTGGTGATCATTTTGGTGGTGGTGGTGCTTGAGTGTTGGTGGTCTTGCTTCTCCTCATTGGCATAACCTTTTGCCATCAATTTTATGCTCTTTGGGTCTCAATTTGCCCATTTACCTACCCTCCCACCCTTCTCCATTACCCATTTTCTCACCCTCCTAGCCTTTTTTTGTGCTACTCATATGCTCATCTGGCAACGTTTTCAAGAGTTGCTATTGGATCTCAACACTTTAAAGTTTTTATCAACACTATTGGGGAGACCCTTAACCCTCTCTATCATCCTTTTTAATGGTACAATTTATCACATAGAAGGAGCCATCTATTTGCTGAGCTATCTGTTTGACTATTTTGTCTCTGTTTTTTAGGCGATCAAATGTCCTCTATGGTATAGTACAAACTATGATAGCCTAAACTATGTTCAATCGGTGGATAGGCACAAACAGGCTGATGCACTATTTCGTTACTGTATTCATTGTCTATGTTATAATGGTGATCTCCCTAGTTTCATGCAATAGAAGTCGATGTTATTCACCCATAGTCTATTTAGAACCATATTGTAGTATGTTGATAATGATATTGTATTATCCATAGCTACATATTTCTCTCTTTAATTCTCTACATTGAGTCATCACCTGGTCTACAAGTTTGCACTAGAAGTAGAATGAGAGAGAGCATTAGACGGAAAGCTTCGGGTAACTGTAGGTGTCTCTCATTCCCATTTTGGGCTATTCTAAGCCCCTATCCAAGGTCTCATCAAGTGTAGGGCTACTCTAAGGCCCCCCTATCGCATCTCAACTTTTGTGCCAATTTCGACTTGATTTTGCAAGTGCAGTGGTTTCAACGGCAAAAATGTCTACGATCTCGAAATGTGATGTCTTCAAGTCAATGGTACTTACCTTCGTTTACATTGTTTTTTATGCCAAAGGATGAGGGATTAAACAACACCAACTATAATCTATGAAAGGATACAAGTAGGGCATTCCTTTAGGACAATTACTTTTCACTTGTGACAATTTGACCAAGGGCCACATTACCTCCTACAAAACATCCCACAAATCTTGGAAGATCCTATAAGATATTTATGAGGACAAAACTCCTTCTAAAATTTACACCTTAGAGGCCGAGTTCCACAACCTCTCAATTAGGCCCTAGGATCCCATTACCAAAGTTATTGCCACCTTTGAAGATTACTAATGGACTATACAAGCTATCATGTTTTCTATCTAAGGAGTCCCTTTCTAGCCTTTGGCACCAAAGATACAAGCACACCTCATACTTAACCAAGATTTCTACATCACAGATAGTTAAAGTATTGCCCAAGATCGAGCAAGTACATGCTGGCACCCAAGGCAAGCTAGCACCCAAGGCAAGCAACACAGGGTTCCCATTCCCAAGGAGGCTTCCACCCAAGGTAGGAACCCTCTAGCCCTAGTCCACATGGATCTCTATGGACCCATAGCTTTTATGCTTATGCAAGATAGTATACGAGTAGCTTTTTAAGATGAAAAAATTTCAAGTGCACAATGCAATCAGATTGCACACAAATATGAGTTATGTGATGGTACATGCATTTAATTTTCTTTTAAAAACTATCCACATGATGAAAAGTTTAAGGTATAAATAAATAAAATTTTAAGATATAAATAAACCATATCTTGCATCCTTGAACCAAGAAGCTATATTCCAAGAAAGACATCGATGTATCATGTGACCTAAATGATGTATCCATAATGACATAACTTTCTCTTTAATTTGGTTAAAAGGGGGATGTTTAGGAGAAAAATTATTATTATTTTTATTATTATAAAAATCACGCTTCAAATAAAACCTAGATAGACCGAATCTCATTTCCACTCAAGCCATCTTTTCCATCTTAGATTCATAACTATATATAACCTACCTTGTGTTTGTTTTTAGAAGAGAGCTTGATGCGACATTGTGCTTGCTCTCTGTACTTTTCATATATAGTTGTTTTCTTCCTTCTTCTTCACTTCATTAGTTTATAGTCTCTTCTCTCGTCATCATGATTGCTTCATAGCACCTCTATGGGTCTAATCAACCACCCCCAACTTATATGAAGCTATAGCCGAGAAGGGATTATTCCACAACGTGAGGGATAGCTACAATCCTTCATTACATGTAAAGTAGATATGACATCTTTACCTAGCACAGCTACAATCCTTCATTACATGTAAAGTAGATATGACATCTTTACCTAGCACTGCACCATCTCATAACTATACATCCTCACTCTAGTAGTGTGTCTAGACGAGGATCTCTATTTCGTGCCCACATGGCTCTTGTCATTTAGGGGCCTTACATTTTGGGCACTCCATACAATCATACCATAAGAAGAAGATTTTTACTTGTAACATAAGGAACAGAAGTCATCAATTGAAGCCAAATTTCAACCACTAAGGTAGCTTACAATTTATTTATTTTTTTTGTATTTTGGAATATGTTAAGGATGCCCATTTCCTCTTTATATTTGAGAAGACAAAATATTTCGACTTGAGCTTATGTACAACTCTTTTGTAGAAATCCTCGCCCAAATGGGAGTCCTTGCTACTAGCACTCAACTTGACAAGGATGAAATTTTATAACCTACAATAAGAGAAAAAAGAGAACCAAAAAAGTGAAAGATATGTTTATGACCATCATCCTTTCCACTAGGTTAAGTTGATGGCATATGTAAAGTTTTCATTACATTATCGATATCCCATTTTTTTGAGTTAAGGTCGATTTGAAATCCACTTCAATGTAAATGAGACAAAAAGTATGTAGTTATCCAATCCCTTGCATCCCTGTTTCTTGATCTATTCTTTATACTCTACATCTAAATAGTTCATGGTTGATCTAAAGCCTTAGGTATGCAAAGGCTTCCACCCATCCACATGATTTCCTAATGCACATTTCATCACCATGCCATTGTCATCATCCAAAGCTATTCTTACGCACATAAGGAACACAAATACCTTTTATTTTTATCCTTTTGCTACTTGTGTTCCATAAGCCAACATGATACATCTATTGCTATGACAAGAGTAAGGAGATGAGATGAAAACCTTGGTTGATATATCTCCATTTTGTAAAGTGAAAGACTTTGAAGGAATCCCATTACCATTCACCATGCTTCTTATGAATTCCATAGTAAAGTAGCCACCATGTTGATAAGATTTTTGCCTAAATTCATGTCTAGCAAAGACTCCAATGTGTCATATGTCCAATGTAGATACATCTTGAGACAAAACATAAGATTATTGTTTCGTTTCTTCAGCACATTCAAATCCCTCTAACATAATCATTACTTCTTTTAACAAGATTTTCCGTTCAATGTTTTTTTTGGTTCCTTTTTTCTTGATCAAGTGTTTGATTTCTTTAAACCTTATGGCAATGACTTTCACATGTTTCTCATAGCCTATGGTAAGCATCTTGATGTTCTTCATTTTTTTTCAAACTTATCTTTTCCTCTTTGAGGCAACACATCAACTTTGAACTTTGGATTAACTCATCATGGAATCTATCTGTCAACCATCCCTCTCCTTTCTTTGAAGTTTTCAAATAGCTATAATGTCCGTGTACTCCTCTGTTTGGGCATCCATCCACATGTTTAATTTTCAAGAAAAAAAGAAAAATTTTCCAGATTATTTATTTTTAAATTTCTGGAAAAAAGTAGAAATTCAGTGAAAAAGGCTGCTTCCGCAAGGCTCGCAATAGCGAAAGAAAGTCTGAGGTGATTTCATGTCCAGGCACTGTTATCATCCAGCCCACAATTGGGAAACGGGAGCTTGATGTTTCTTAGCGCATGCAGAAATAGGACGGATATAGAGAGATGTACCATGTTGAGTGCCGGTCCATGTGTGCAGGATCGTCTTGCTTTGTCTTGAGGGACACAATCTGTGTTCTTCCGTTGCGGAATGTCTAGTCTCCGTCGCTTCTAGCATAGCCTTTCTTGTGATGATCGATGTCGAGGCGCATCCGACTGAGTTTCCAAGGCGGAGCTCTGTCATTTCACCTCGATTCGAGTTTTCTCTTGCTATGAAACTCTGTCCGATATTTCAAGGATCATGGAAAACCAGGGAGACCATGTTGAACTAGATGCTCATCCTGCAAGCTCCTCATCTTCTTCATCGCCACCCTCTTCACCTTCATCCTCCTCTTCGGCATCAAGTTCATCTTCTCCGTCGCGTCCTCAGTCGTTTGCTTCATCACGCTCTTCTCAGAAGGAGTTATCAGTGCCTTCATCTTCAGGGTCGTCATCAACGTCCTCATCACCTTTTTCAGGACCATCTTCTCCACTCCGGACAGCCGTCGATCAGGTTGCATCCAATTCAAGCGAAGAGTCCAATAGACATGTGCCAACCGAGAACGGAACATTATTTTCCACTGATACTTCAATATTGCCAAATTCTTCTGCAGCAGTTTCTGCAGGTGCGAGCACATCAAATCATCTGAGTACTGATCTCATAAGTTGTGAACTTCAGGTGATTGAAGCCTTTGCATTCAATGCTAACGGTCTCGAATCAACTGATACGGAACCAGAACTCTTCAATTTGAGTAGAACTGCAGGTTCCGAGAATGATACTATTGGTTCTACCACTGAAGAAGTTACTCATGTCAATGATGATGATCAGACACTCGCAAAAAATCTTATTACGACCATTCAAGAGGACCCACATTCAGGGCAGGTCACTCAGCAGACTTCGAAGGCACATGATGAACCCTTGATGTCCCCAAATGTTGAGCAAAATGAGTTTTCTGCAGATGTTGACTGCCATATTGATGGAAAGTGTGCGTACGATTCTCATCAACTTGCCGTTGACGTAAGTGACTGTACAGGTCTAAGCAGTTCACAGAATACAATTTTGGCAGGGAAAAAGCACACTCAATTGAACAAAGACAATAGAATAGTCAGTTCAAGAGACAATTCACCGCCTGAAAAGAATTCAAATATAGCAAGTTGTACCGATGATGTGAATGCTTCAAATAATGGGGATAACTCTAATGACACCCCCTATGCAGAGGGACATCCAGAAACTTCTTTCTCTACGATAGTTGTGGAGCTTGGAGCCAATGTGAGTTTTGAAGTGAAGTGTTCAGTGGAAGAATCCTCTAAGAATACAGTCGTGCCTCTTGGAGCAGCTGCAGCAACTTTTTTGGGTGAGGAAACAACAGAGCTACCCAGTGATATCAAAGCATTAAGCGATCAATCTGAAATTTTTGAAAATAAGCCAGCAGGTATTCAACTTAAATACCTCAAGATGTTTTGAGTCACTCACTGTAAGAATGGGTTCTTACTTGATGCACATGTGAATATATTTATGGTTTAGACTCTTCCATCTTATTGCCCTTTAATGTAGTGAATTGCAATAAATGTGATAACATAGAAGATATTATCCTCTTTGAGAGCATATAATTTCATGTGAGCACCTTGTCTTTGATTCTGAGAGTTGCAGTCTGCAGGTGGTCCTACAGTGTTCAGTTGTTGCAGTCTTTCCACATGGAAGGTGATCATTGCCAACAGGCAAATAAACTTAATTTTCATGCTTTACGTGTAACATTATTTACTGATATCTCATGAAAACAAACAAGGACGAATAGATGTAAGCAATCCTAGGTTGAAAATGCCTGAGATTTCAGTTCTAGAAGGTTTCCTGACAAGTGTAGACTCTGTGATTTAGTATGTTATGGTACAATTGAGGTCAGGCAAGTATTATAGACAGATTGAAGGATTTCTACGTATTTGTGGTTTATGGGTTGTTTGATGAAAGAACGATTCCTTATTTTTTTAGAATGTTAAATGGGCCCACTCGTATTGAGCTGCCCATTGTACATTTTAGCAGTTGTTTGAAAAGTCTCTACAAATTACCACTATTTGTGATCAATATTCACCACATTATTCACACTTTTTTCATTACGCTGGGATAACCATAGCCTACATATTTTTTAGACTAAGAACATAAAAAGTCTGGGTACATGAAAAGCGACTGGATATATTTGAGGAACCAAAAGCAGAATAATTTACTTATGATAAAACAATTTCATGGCAAGCCACATTAAAAGCTGTGCGCAAAACTTCTCACACAATCTATTCTTATCAGTCTTTATGCTATTTATACGCTTCAGCCTCATTGATCTGCACGTTTCTCAAGCATTTCAATAATAAACAACATATGCTTTTTATCAATTAATGTCCAGTACATATTTTTATCAGCTTGTTATCATATAGCCTCTCTCTGCAGTATGATTGCCATCTGGTGTGAACTTGCTGTATGCGACAGTTGAATATGAGCTGATCATCTTCTTCTTTATCTCACCTATGCTGCTGCAGTAATTCTTATTTAAAGTACTTAGTTCATGAATTCATTAACTTTAGACTTGTTCGATATCAGCCTGAGCATGGCCATTGCCACCATCAACATCAGAAGTTTTGAAGAACAAGATTTGTAACTTCGTTCATATTTGTTAGTACTCAGCTTCGCAATCAAATGTTATAGATTGAAATTCTATTAGGGTTCTTTTCAGTTCGTCTATATTCCTATCTTATGTTTTGGACACTTGTTTGACATTTTTGAATATATCAAGTGGTATCAGAGTGAGATTTTTCTCTTGTCTCGCAAATATAATGGCAGAATAGCAACTATTTCCCCCCACATGAGGAGCCAAGGATTGGGAGATGTCTTTGAAGCTGGAGAAGATGCTTCTTCCTATGCCACAACACAGAGGACTTTTTTAGCCAGTGCTAATGAGATGTCATGGACAAAAAGTATAGTGCGTTTTAGCTTGTGATAATGAGATTTCATGGACAAAAAGTATAGTGCTGGGATCTTCAAGAAGCACTACTACAAAAAGCTGCGTGGATGCTATATGTAATCACAAAGCTTTTGTTGAAAATCAAGTTCCAACCTTAGGAGCACTTTGGAGTAATTTCATTGGCTACAAGTGGAGAGCTTTGGCTAAATCTCATTGGCCAAAAGTGGAGCACTAAAGGACAAGGAACTCCACGAGATTCCTTCACCAAAAAGTTGTTGAAACCCCCCTCATTCATCTCATCTATTTCGAATCACACTTACGTGTTGTTGATATATTTTAGTAGTGATGTGTGTGAACACACTTAGGACTGCCGTGGCACTTTTTTCCCTCTTTAGGAGGTTTTTTTCTTTTTCCGGCTTGTATATATGCCTATAACCCTAACGGGTTACTTATCTTTGCGCATTCACTTGGTAATTTGGTCAGTGTTGTGTTGTGCTCCAAGCTTCCACTTCTTCCCTGAGCTGTTTGTGTGCTTCCGCACACCTGAAACTCCAACAATTGGTATCAGAAAATGTTGCCGCTTCATCTAGGGCATCGTCAACACCCCTCCGGTCATAGTCTTAGAATGGCACGAAAATTGGTGAGCATACTCAAGGCGATTAGGAGTTCAAACAGGCTTCGCTTTGTGGCATCGAAATTTTGATTCGAGCTTGTTTCAATCTCCGAACACACTATCGCATTGCTTGTGCAGGCAATTTTGTCCTTTTGTGCCAAAGACATACACAGGTTTCCGTTCACGAATACAAGAGCTTTGAAGTCTGTTATAGGTTTAATAGAGCTTGACAGGGTGGTTCTATTCAACTTTTCGATATACAATCATTTTTTTGCAGCAGGGTATTTAGTGGGTATTTACAATCATTTTTTGCAGCAGGGTATTTAGTCAGTGGCCATGGTTGAAAGCAATGATGTTTTCCATATGTTGGCTATTTCGTACGTTGGATGTTGAGGACAAGTTGGATGGTACTAATCACCTGATATGGGCATATATGATATGTCATGTATTGGTAGTAAAAGGGCCGTGGAATGTTGTGCAGGGTATTGAAAAACGTCCTACTACACCTGCGAACACACGTATTGAAGATGATGTAGATGGTGTTGAAGATGATGATCTTTAGATTCTTGTTCGTGGTGTAGTTTGTGTTGCGGTTAGCTCTCCACCTATTGCAGAGAAACTTTGTTGGGATGGCAGAGATGCTCAGGCACATGCATTGATAGCTTTGTGTGTCAAACATGCCATTGTCCCTCGCATTCACTCTTGCAAGACAACGAAGGATGCTTAGGATACACTTACAGCTTCATACTAGGCAAGAAATGAGGCTATTGTTGCTTAACCCCGAAAACAGTTGTAGAGTGAGCATATGAATGGAGATTCGATGGACAGTTTTTCACAAAGATCAAAGATTTGAAGTAGCATTTGATTTCTACTCATTTCTGCTAATGAAGTCTTGCGAGATGGTTCACTTGTGCAAATTTTTCTTAACGGTCTTCTAGATCAGAGTTTAGAATGCTTTGATTGATGATGAAGGGCAATCCAAATGCCTTAACATTTGAGGAGTTAGTCTATGTTTTGTTATAGGAAGATGAGTCCAAGCAGAACCGGTCCATTATGCGTGTTGAAGATCAAGCTTTCCTAGCTAATCAGAAGGGCAAAGGTAAATGGAGCAATGGAGCTCATCTACTAGTAAGCAAAAATTTGATTATGCTTCAGAGTTGAAGGAAGACAAAGATGAAAAGAAAATAGAAAAGAAGAAATAGTTTTGCAAATACTATAAGGGAAATGATCATGTCATAAAGAGTTGTCCAAAATTGGATGCAAAAGAGGCAAAGAAGAAAGAGGCTGGAATGGTTGTTGTAGAGGCCTCTACACCTAAAACAGAGTATGCTAATCTTGTTTAGAATGAAGAATGGGCAATTACTACTGTATGAATCTATGATCTATCTTCTCATGAGCAGTGTATGTCTGCAGTAGTCTAAGATGTTTGGTATTTTGATAGTCGGACAACCAAACATGTTACCTTGCAGCGCAGTTTTTTCAGTTCACTTGAGCTTGCTGCTACATGGAGTACTGCCACATTGTCAAATGCTTTGTATGCGCCAGGGATCAAGAAAAATCTGTTGTCAGTTTCGGTATTAGCCAAGATTGGCTTGGTTATCAAATTTGTTAATGACAGATGGACAATTCATGATCGCTCAAATGGCAATGTTATTATTGCTTCTGATATTTTATATCGTTGGCTGTATAAGCTCATAGGGTATGCAAAAATCTCTCAGGCTATGTCAAATGCAAAGCTTTGGCATGCACGCTTTGGTCATTTGAATCATTCTAGTTTGCTACACTTGCAGAAATCTGAAATGGTTTCCTCTCTGCTCAAACTTGAGGCACCTTATAAACATGTATGTGAAGGCTTTATTTGGGCAAAATGGAGTGTTCTTCCTTCCCTAAAGATGGTTGAGTTGGAGCTTCTCATAAATTGAAATTTGAAGCTTGTTCATAGTGATTTCTTCGGTCCTATGCAGATACCTTCTTTTGGTAACTACCTTTACTTTGTGACTTTTATTGATGATTTCTGAATTCATGCAGGGGTGTAACCATTGAAAGCAAAGTCCTAAGCATTTATGCGATTCAAACAATTTCTGGTTAAGGCTGAAAATCTGAGAGCATGTGAATTGGGCACCCTCCGTCCTGATCGAGGAGGGGAATACATGTCTTCCAATTTTAATGCATTTCTTTCTGAGCGTGGGATAAAACATCAGTGTCCAGTGCCGTATACACCTCAACAAAATGGATTTATTGAAAGAAAGAATAGGTCTCTCATGGAGATGGCGAGCTCTATGGTGAAAAGTTAGGCTTTACCGCATAGCTTCTGGCTTGAGGCTATTATGTATGCAACATATGTACTTCACAGGTGTCCCACCAAAGCACTGCAATCTATCACTCATGTGAGGCTTGGCATGGTTGCAAGCCATCTATTGCTCATCTACGTGTCTTTGGTTGTTTGGCATATGCATTAGTGCATGAACAACAACGTATGGAATTGGATGATAAAGAAGTGAAGCGTATTTTTATTGGGTACAGTTTTGAAAGCAAAAACTATCATCTGTATCATCTAGAGACTAAACGCATTTTGGTTAACTCTGATGTTGTTTTTGTCGAACATGCAATTCAGCCATTACTTTTATGCACCAAGGAGACTTCACTTAGCTCTAGAGATGTGTATGATACTTTGCCGCCCCTTTTTATAGGTGGACACTCAAGTGCTGGTCCAAATGAAGCAATTTCTCAGCCTTTACAGGTTCCACATGATGATGCAAATCATTCCATTTCTGATGCAGATTTACATGATGCACTTGTTGATGAGAGGGCTGATATAGAGGAGGCAAAAACTATGCCTAAATGGTTGGTGCAGACTTTGAGAGAGCGCAAATTGGGTGCACCTTTGTCATATCGTACTCGTTCAGGCTCTTATAGTGCTTGCTTTGCATTAGATTGCTATGCAATGGCTTCCTCTAGTTTTTGTGATGAGAATGAGCTTGTTTCTTCTGATGAAGCACAAAATTCAAAAAATTGGATGGCCGCTATTGAGTCAAAATATGATGCTATTATGAAGAATGGTATGAGGTCTTTATGTGCTTTGCCTCCATGCAAAAAGGTCATTGGCACTAAATGGGTATACAAGCTGAAGGGTAAGCCTAAAGGAAGAAAGGCTAGGCTTGTTGCAAAAGGTTATGCTCAAGAGAGAGGCATTGATTTTGATGAGACCATTGCATCCACATGCCGAATGACCACCGTTCCTAGCATCTATGCACTTGCAGCTCATCATGGTTGGAATTTACGTCAGTTGGACATTAAAATTGCATTTCTGAATGGTGACTTACATGAAGAAGTGTATAAATTTCAGCCCGGTGGCTTTGTGTAGAAAGGGAATGAAAACAAAGTGTGCAGGTTGAAAAAGTCATTATATGGGTTGAAGAAAGCACCATGTGCTTGGTATGAAAAGATACATGCCTACTTGATTGCATGTGGGTTTGGGAACAGTCCAATTGAGAGCATCTTATATGTTAAACATGCAGATGATGTACTTCTGATCACTTTTGTGTATGTTGATGACATGCTACTCACTGGTAATATTGCTGAATTTAAGGCTGATTTGCATGCCTCTTTTGAGATGTCACATTTGGCGCATTTGCATCATTATTAGGGCATTCAATTTATGCAAGTTGATGGGGGAATAGCTTTGTGACAAACAAAATATATACATTATTGCAACGTTTCAGCCTTGAAGATTGCAAACCTATTGATTTCGTTTTGTGTTTCCTCTCTTTATAAGGATAAGGGACAAAAGTTATTATTATGACATATTATTAATATCTTGATTCTTACCTGGGATGGCTGAAACAGGCTTTTGGGTTGCTGTTTTCTGAATGGATCCCAGAGTTCCAGTTTCAGGAATCTGAAAATGGGTTTTCCAGATATTTTCGAAGATATTTCCAGTATCATGTCTTCTTCCTGGGGTGATTCTCAATAAAGATATGATTGCCCCCTCCCCCACCCCACCCACCCTACCCAGCCGAAAAAAAGTTTTTAAAGGAAATAATTTATAGTGCTTTTCTGTTTGTGTGTAAAATATTAATGACAAAAGAGAAGAAGGTGATGCAAAACATTTGAAATTCATTTCGCTCTCTTGTTTCTGTGCCCCATGTTCGGATTTTTTTGCCTGCCCATTGTCAAGAAACTTGGAACACTCCTGATAATTCTAGTTGGGAGAAGATCTCAGAAATTATGGCTGCTCAGAAGTGGTATTATTGAATTCTTGATGGTTTACTTAGTGTTGCTGTGTTCCTATGATATAGCTATTCTGTTTGTAATGCCTAAGAAGTTTTATATTTAAGATGGTTCTAAGCTTCATTGCTTCTGATTGGTCTTGGAAAGAAAATGTTTTCTGAGCAAACCAGCCTATCCAATCTTTCAGATATCACTGGATTACCTCGGGCAAAGACAATGCCCTCTGGATTTCTGGAGGTTGTCAATGGAGAAGTACGGCCGAGCAGTCATTCAACTTTCAAGAGATCCAGTACTGAAAAATCCAAAGCTCGTAGTGACATCACTCAGACTCCTGGCCCTAAGATGTCAAAAAGGAAGCAGGTACATTTCCAGAGTCCACACACCCATGGCAGATTTTTTCAAGTCTCGGGCTCTTGTAGTTTTTGTTAGATGCCCATAGGATATGACACGTTGAGTCTTTAGTATCTACTCTATTGGATTGCTTCATTAACTTGTGCTGCCTGAAGTCATTGATTGCTAGCATTGTTATCTTTTCTGTCATGATAAGTGCTGTAGAATGCTTATTTCACTTTTCGTTATGTAATCTACTCTATTGGATTGCTTCATTAGCTCGTCATTGCTAGCGTTGTTATCTTTTTTCTGATAAGAAAGACTGTAGAATCCCTCTTTCACTTTTCTCAATGTAATTTCATCAGAAGAAACTCATCAAGAGGATGTTCACTGTGCAAAAAGATGGTATTGTCGAGCTGGATTTAGATAGAAGTGCATGATTTCATTAGCTTGTGCTGCCTGAAGTCATTGATTGCTAGCATTGCTATCTTTTTTCTTATGAGAAGTACTTTAAAATGCCTCTTTCACTTTCTTTATGTGATTCCTTCAGAAGAAACTCTTGAAGAGGATGTTCACTGTGCAAAAAGATGGTACTGTGGAGCTGGATTTAGATAGAAGTACACGATTTCCCCATGGGATATATGCATCAGATGAACGTGAGGATAATTATTCTACTGCCGTCGATGAAGATGAAAGTAAGGCTATCCCTCCTTTGGAAATTGCCATGCTTATTGTGGGAACACGTGGTGACGTCCAGCCTTTTGTGGCAATAGGGAAACGCTTGCAGGTTGTTTATGAAACATTTAATGTAGAATTCAAATTTGTATTATTTTGATTTTAACATGGCCTGAAGCGATAGCATCCTTTGTGAACACCAGGAACATGGCCACCGTGTAAGACTGGCAACTCATGCAAATTTTGAAGATTTTGTGTTAAAAGCAGGGCTCGAGTTCTATCCTCTTGGAGGCGACCCAAAAGTTCTTGCTGGATGTATGTTAATGTAAAGTATGCTAACATTTTCTAACTCTTGCTAGCCAGAGTTATGATGTGTGACCAGCTAATGCCCCATGACTTGTGGTTGTGTTATAGACATGGTTAAAAACAAAGGATTTTTACCATCAGGACCTTCAGAAATAAGGACTCAGAAGAAGCAACTTAAATCCATCATCAATTCCCTTTTATCTGCATGCACACGCCGTCATGGGAATGGGTTGCAGTTCAAAGCTCAGGCAATCATTGCCAATCCTCCTGCTTATGGTAACTACTATGCTTTCCTGCATCATTGTTACCTTAAAATTGTGATTTCGATGGATCCTAAGAGTTTTGCTGTCATGCATTGCAGGGCATGTTCATGTTGCAGAATTCCTTAACGTACCACTTCATATATTTTTTACAATGCCTTGGACGTAAGTTTTGTATACTAACAAAAGCTAGTAAGTTGTATTTCTTCAACCACTTTAACAAATTAAGCCTTCTGCTTTTTCCAAAAAATGATGTCCAGTCTCATATTTCTTTAATATTGAACTTATCTGTGAAGTACAAGTTCCATTAGTCCATATGGCATAGACCAATTTGGGAAATTCGTCTCTTTGCTGACTTACACCAATTGTGAAAAGTGGTTGAATTAGTCTTTGCTTACACTCTGCAATTAGACTCTTATACTGAGAATTTAAGGATACATAGATATACCCAAAAAATTTTGTAGGGTCCTATTTTTAGTCTATACAGATTGCCCACCACTACTTCACTCCATCTCGGAGAGTGCTTTGCTGCCTGCTCTTGTAGTAATGCTGCTTTTTTTTTTTTGAAATGAAATAAAGTAACTGAATTACACCAGTACAACAAGAGGGTAAAAATGGAAGAAAGTAAATACATAATGTGCCCAAAATGGCATGTCCATGGATAGAACTCATATTGAAAATGGACTTCAGTGCAATGAAAAAAGACAGTGACTAGAAAATGAACTAAATGCATGAAGTGCTCGAGGGAAGATCTCCTGGAGATTCCTTGGCTGAAAATAAGTCTGCTGCCTTGGTGTGCAAGGTTTTTAGTCTCTGATACTTGTCTTTGTAGAATGCCACCTTTGTCTTCAGTTCTTTAATTTCCTTCTCCAACTTGAGGTTCTGCTGATCATGATGTGACATTGTTAGTAATTCTGCTTGTATTCTTCTAAACTCTTCTTCTATGTAAGCCATTCGATCGCGAACCTCTCCAAAGGGAATGCTGAGGTGGGGGGTTAGGTTGTGGAGAATAAGGTGAGCTGATATTGTGATGTGGATGCCAAGGAATAGATGGTGTAGTGGTGAAGATGGATGAAGTAGTGGGTGGTGGAGTGGTGGTGGTGGTAGTGAGAATGGGTGCTATAATAGGTGTCGTGGCGTGGTATTTGAAGCGTAGAGGGTGGGGTAGGACGTGCATGAGGGAAAGACAATTTTTTACCAATTTTTAATGCCGCATAGCCCTGCTCTGCGAGTGGAAGTGCATCCAAGGATGCTCTCGAATCCTTGACCACTTTTGCCCTCTTCTTGATGGAAGATGGCAACTTTGATCGAAGCACATATGTCCGCTTTTTGTCCTTGCCCTTGTGACTCTCACTAGTGGGTGAAGACGCACGCCGAGGGTATAATGCCGGAAGGGTATGTAACGAAGCAAATATGCATAGATAATAGACATGGAATTTTGTAGCTCCTTTATTGGGTTGGGCTACAAAGCGCTTCCGCTTATCTAGCATGGAATGCCAAAGGAGTTGGTGAAATGGGTATGGCTTGGAAATAAGGAAGCATAGTAGACCATCACACATAAAGGAAAGCTTAGCGTTCATATTGTGTAGCATGAAATAGAACTTGAAAGCAAATAGGATTGGAGCTGTAGCTGGAGCAACCAGTTTATCCTCGAATGCTGCTTTGCATTTTTCAATTAAAAGGTTTTCAGCAATTCTTGAGTAAGTGGGTACTCCAACAGGGAGTATAGGAGTAACAATTCCCATAGCTAAAGATAACATTTCTATAGACAAGACGCCACCCGGAAATCTTGGCAAAGATTTGAAGAAATCTATTACCTCCATATGATTAGGTTCTGCGAAGAGAGGAATCAATGAGAATTCCTTGAGACCCTTACTTGGAGCTGTTTGTTTGAGAACAAGTGGTGAAGTGTTTCCTTTGCATTTGGCATATTAGAATGAGCATGGATGAAGATTCCACTGTCCCCTTGTGAGTTAGCAGAGAATGAGGCTGTTCCTTTTGACATCCATAGAGGAGAGGGCTTCGGAAGGGATGAATTCAGATCTAGTTTCCTCCTTACTAACCTCGTGATTATCCTCAGAATCCTCATAAGCATCCTCATCTGAGGAGACTACTATGTCTGTATCGACTAGCTTGCTTTTGCCTTCTGATGTATCTACTTCCTTTTGCATTAGTTCCGTTTGGATGGGGTGGTCTAGCTCGTCGATTGGTTCATTTGGTGCTGTGCTACCATGAGTGGAAGAGCATGTGGAGATGAAGGAGCCATGGTGAAATCGTTGATATGATCACAGTGGCTTGTGGAAACTAATACATAGACGGATAAGGATTTGGGTTCGCTGACCAACGTCTTTGGTCAAATGAGTGTCAACTCTGTCGTGTGGGATGAATAAAATGTTGAAGGACTAATTTAAGTGCCAAGTGAGTTGGGTATTGCACTGGACGAATTTATAAATACAATTGGGGCTAATTAGGTGGATGACATGTCAGTTTTTTGTTGGACAAATGGTTGACCAAGGATTACAAGTCAGGTTTAATGCTGATGGGTTACATGTAGAAGATTACAAACAGGATGGAAGATTGATTCCCAAAAGAGACAAAGTGGGTAGGATGTTCACCTTAATTGTGAAAATTCTTAAAATGAATGTAGCCATGTTTGCAAAAGGTGAAGGAGTTATTGCTGATATAGAGATCTTGCACAAACGAATTGGACATGTAAATTTACAGAGGCTGAAATTGATGCAGTCAAAGGAGATTGTCAATGGACTACCAAATTTCAAGGTTGCAGAGATGCAAAAGGTATGTGCAACATGTCAATTTGGTGAACAGTAAAGAGCATCATTTTCGCATGACAAGCATATTAGTAAAAATGTGCTAGAAATAGTACATACAGATGTTTGGGGTCCTGGAAAGACCAATCTATGGGCGATTGTAGGTTTTATGTTACTTTCATTGATGACCATACACGGTGGGCTGTGGTATTCGAAATAGAAGATCTATTGGTGGCTTTCTATTCTCACTTGGGAATGAAGCTATTACATGGAGCGGCAAGAAACAACCCACGGATGCTTTGTCAAGTACAGATGCTGAGTATAGAGGTGTTGCAATGGAAGCATGTGAAGCATCTTGGTTAGAGATGCTACTTGCAGATTTGGATGTGGAAATGCAAAAACCTATCACTATCTATTGTGATAATCTTAGCAGCATACAGTTGGCACGGAAACCTGTTTTTCATGCTCTAGAACAAAGCATATCGAAGTTCATTATCATTTCATCAGGGTAAAGGTATGAGTAGGTGATATTGACCTTGTTTATGTGAGGACAGATGAGCATGTTGCTTACATTTTCACTAAAGCACTTCGAGCCGAGAAGTTCAAGAAGTTTTGGAAGTTGCTTGGGTTACAGGACATGACGTTGCGCTTGAGGGGAGTGTTGAGATGTCAAGCTCAACATGTGATGATCTAGGATGACACGTATCACTTTTTCATTTCTCTGACATGTATAGTGGTCAAACCGGTATATGTCAGGGATACTTCATTTTTTGCCGTGTGGGGCGAATAAAACAGTTGGACTAATTTGAGTGCCAAGTGGGTTGGGTATTGAAGCCTAGGCGAATTGATAAATACAATTGGGGCTAATTAGGTGGCTGATCGAGGAGAGGATTTTGTGGTAAGTAGGAAAGAGGAATTCGGTGGTGGTCAATAAGGGAGGAATGGAAGTGCCTAGGACGAATCAAATGGGTGAATTGGACGAATCTAGTGGGCAATTGATGGAGGGTGAATAGATGGTACTAGTAGTATGCATAGGACAAAATTGGTAATTTGATGCGAAGGACGAATTTCGGAATATGATGGAGAGGATGAATTCTAAGTGTGGTTTGTGGCAAATTCGGTTGGTTTCGTATGGGACAAATTCGGGTTGGTTGCGTATAGGACAAATTCCGGTTGGTTGCATGTGGACAGACAAGGACAAATTAGCGATGGGAAAATTCGGCGGATGGATGGACGACGAATTCAGCGTATAATCATGTAAACAAATATTATTGAGGATGACTTGATATAAATAGGAGGATGATAATGTAGACGAATATTATTGAGGATGACTTGATATACATAGGGGGATGAATTTTTTCATTTGACAAATGACATGGACGAATTTGGTAAATCGATGAAGACAAAAGGGGGCGAATTCCAATTGGGCAACTTATGGGAGGGGCTACGGTGAAATAAGCGAGGCTGTATAATTCAAGGAAGAACTACAACAAGGTGAATTCGGGTCCGGGGTGACTTATAGAGTCGAATCCAAAATTGGGCGAATTCTTAGTGCCAAATATGAAGAAGATTTCTTATGCCAATTATGAAGACGAATTTCGAATTGCAAGCGACGTCGGATGCCAATCATGACATGGTGGATGGAGGTCTGCGGGTGAGTCTGGGAACAACTTGATGAGTTGGGGAGAGGATTGACGAATTGGTATGTGGCGGAATTTGGACAAGGTTGGACGAATTCGGTCCTGGATTTGTAGGAGGGTTTGTGTAGTAAGAAGGTCGAATTTTGTTGCAGACGAACTTCATCGCACGGGGGTGAAATGTAGAGGATAAGAGAACGAGTTGGGGAGTTGATTTTTGATAGATTGATAATCTGAACAACTAATTTTGGATGATTTTGGAACCGTGTGTCTACAGTAAGGGCAAATTGCTCGGGGGATAAAAAGGAATTTCAGTTGAAGGTGTTGACGAATCGAGGCTGATGAATTGTTATGGGCACAATTAGCTCTATGAGAAGAAATTTCAATAGAGGGTGAATCACTTGAAAGATGAAGTTCAAGACGAATGTTGACCAAGAGAAAAAAATGAAGGAGAAGACTTCACGGGTAATGGGACGAATTTAGAGGGTATATGGGTATGTGCAGAGGGACAAGTTTTTGGTCTTTTAGGCGAATTTCATGGGTACAGAACGAATACCAAAGTAATGCCATTCAAGCAAGGGACTAAAAACATTCAAAGTTCTTAAGTAGGGAAACTAGGACTCTATTTGTGCTCTCTGCTTGACCATTAGCCCTAGGATAATATGCACATGATTTCTTATGGAAGATTTTGTATTTGATAAAAATAGTTGTTAAAGTCTTGTTGACAAAGTGGGTACCTTGGTCAGTGGTTACTTCAATTGGGCATCCATACTGAAAGAAGATGTGCTCGTACAGAAATGTGGTTACTGTATCATATGTGCAGCCTACCGATGTAATGACTTCAGCCCATTCAGTGGCCAAATCTATTTCTACTAGTAAATACATAGCTTTTGATGGGTAAGCCATGGGATATATGGGGCCCACAAAATCTAGCCCCATCTTTCAAAGGGTTGCCATGATGTAGAAATTCTCAAAGGTCTATTGTTGAGTTTAGATGGTTTAGGACCGCATCTTTGGCAGGTATCACAAGATTTGACCATACTGCATGCATCTCTAAAAAGATAGGGCCACCAGGGTCCACTCCGAAGCACCTTATATGCAGTGATGCGTCTTGGGTAATGACATGAAGATGGTCCATTGTGGGCAGATTCTAAAATGGCCTGAACTTATTTAGGATATATGCACCTTCTAATTATTCCATCGGGTCTGACCTTGAAGATGTGCCCACCAATTAGAGTGAAGCTCTTACTTTTTGATCAAGAGTCTCCCTTTTTGTAACGCTATCATGTGCGAGGGACAAGTACTAGTAGACAAAAAAATGGACCAATTTATTGTACCACGAGGGATAAGTGCTTACTTGGAAGAGATGATGGTCCGAAAGATCATCATCCACTCCTTTGTCTTTACTACTTACTTCTATCCGAGATAGATGATATGCCATCACATGGTGGTTGCTAGGATTCTGCACCACTTCAAAATCAAACTCTTGAAAAAGTAGAAACCACCTCCAAATGCATCCTACAATGTTAGGCTTATTTAGCAAGTACTTGATTGCTTGTGTTCTGTTGTGTTGTAGTTTCGTTCGGCCTTGATGAGAATCCTATTGGCATAATGAATTGGATGGTCCAATTTATGCTTCTTGCTTGCCTGTGCAAGAATTGCCCCCACAATAGTGGAGCTTTCATCCACATGCACATGAAAAGTTACTTCCCAATTTGGAACGATGAGAATGGGAGCACTCACTAGTTTCTTATTGAGCATTTCAAATGTTAATTCCTCCTCTTGAGTCCATTTGAATTGGACTAATTTTCCTGTTAGTTTAGACAATGGCCTTGCTACATCTGCATACATCTTAATGAACTTCTTATGATATCCAATGTGGCCTAAGAAGCTTTGTACTTGTTTTGCATTGATAGGTCGTTGCATTTGCATGATGGCTAGGACCTTCTCAAGGTAAGAAACCATACATTTTGAGGAAACCACATGCCCAAGGAGTGTGTTTTCGGTGACCAAAAAATGACATTTGTTTGGGTTCAGTTTTAGTCTTGCACCTTTGCATAGTTCGAATACTTCGTGTAGATGAGAAAGGTCTTCCCTGAAATTTTTAGAAGGAGAGGAAGATCTTGCACCTGAGAAAGTAGAAAAATTGTTAAATTCCCGATGAAACCCTCATTTTGCCTTGTCCTGCACTCACTTCGAAGAAGGTCGCCGGCGATAAACACGGAGATCGATGCTCTCGATAATCCCCCCAGCCGCGTGGTCACGTTCCATCTTAACTCTCTCATTCCACATACCCAAAATGGGTCTTAGTCAAAGGTCCTTCATTGAGCGCCACTTGGCACTCCTATGAGTATCACCCTTAACATGAATAAGAGGAGGGTCTCACCTCTAAGTCTTATTCATGCTAGATACTCCATGTGACATTTCCTTCCCCTTAATTCCATTTTTGTCCTCAAAAATGGTATTGGAAGGTCTGAACGAGAGAGAAGTATTAGAACTACCACTCCCACTATATCCCCATGTATAAAAATACATGGTCCTGTCTCCGTGTTGTTTCCCATATCCTTCCCCTTAAGAAAACTCTTGGGAAGGTAAACTAAAACTGGGAAACCGTCTCTGAAGGGTGCTAACCCGCTCCCATGTGGCACTATCTTCTGAACTATCTTTCCACTTAACTAGACACTCTTTATACAAGTGACTTCTCGTCCGTTTCTCTCGAGTGCGTAGTATGCTCTCAGGCTCATGTGGAATAGATTGAACAGAAATAGGCTCTACTACCTCGCTATTTGGAATGAGGTTGTCAGATTCACCCAGCCTTTTCTTAAGCCGGCTAACATGAAAAACTGGATGGATTTGACTATTCTCTGGAAGTTGGAGCTGGTAAGCCATCTTTCCTATTCTCTTAAGTATTTGGAAAGGTCCACAATACCTAGGAGATAGTTTTGGACAAGCTCCCGTCTTCATGGTTTCAGATCTAGATGGAACTCTAAGATAGACTTGCTCTCCTACCTCAAAGTTGATCTCTCTCCTTTGAGGGTCAGCATAGGCTCTAGCTCTATCCTGAGCTCTCCTAATGCTGTCCTTAGCAAGCCTAAGCATATCGTTCATCTCTTCCAAGAAGTCCTTTGCAGCTTGAACTTTTTCATTCTGCAAGCCTACTGCATAAGGAGCTCTTGGCTGAAACCCATACATAAGCATAAATGGACTATGCCCAGTGGAAGAGTGCTTGGCACTATTATATGCAAACTCTACTATAGGTAAGTACTCTTCCCAATTAGTTTGCCTTTCATTTATACATGCTCGAAGCATATCCTCTAGGATTTGGTTAACCCTTTTTGTTTGCCCATCCGACTGTGGATGCTCGGCCGTACTCATGCTAAGCTTTGTATCCAACCTTTTGAAGACTGCTCTCCAAAAGTGGCTAGTAAACTTCCTATCCCGATCGGAAACTATATCTAAAGGAAGACCATATAACCGGTATAGGTTTTCCACAAAAATTCTAGTTGGTGTCTTCACTGTAGTACATGTTGGAATAAACCTAGCCATTTTGGTTAACCTATCCACAATTACCCAGACTGAGTCGTGCCCTCTCTGTGTCTTAGGTAATCCGACTATAAAGTCCATGGAGATACTCTCCCACTTCCCATTAGGAATATCCAATGGGTGGAGTAGTCCTCCAATCCTCAACCTCTCAGCTTTGTTGACCTGGCATTTGTTGCACTTAAGCACATACTCTAGGACGTCCTTATGAAGTCCAAGCCAATAAAATTGCCTCTTAACAAGATCATAAGTCTTGTTAACTCCTGGGTATCATGCACTAGGTGTGTCATGACACTCATACAAAATATGCCGTCTCATCTCAGTATCTCTAGGAACACACACCTTACCTTTGTATAACAGATATCCATCATGGACATTGTAATTTTTCCACTTGAATCCTTCTTGAGTACCCGTCGATACTCCATCCTCACTGGAAACCCGTATATCACGATCCCCATTCTCTATGGCTTCCCAAATCTCAGAATATGCAGGATCAAGCCTACATTTTCCTCTAAGAGACTCAAGTAGATCACTAGTGATCTGAGTAAAACTCAGTCCATTGAGCATAGGCATGCGGCTAAGTGAATCAGCCACTACATTAAACTTTCCCTTCCTATACCTAAGCTCATAATCAAACTCTTGAAGGGTCTCTGCCCATCGGGCCTTGCGACCTTTAAGGTCTGTTTGATTAGGGAGCCACTTAATGCTCTCTTGATCAAACACTATCGTGACTTTGGCACCATATAAATAATGACGCCACTTCTTCAAAGCATGGACTATTGCATACAACTCCTTCTCATAGACGGAGTAATTCTTCTGAGCCGGTTCTAGTTTCTTGCTCTCAAAAGCTACTTGTCGACCATCCTGAACTAAAACCGCTCCTATAGCAAAATCACTCGCGTCAGTCTCAACCACAAATGGTTTGTTGGGATCTGCTATGTGTAAAAGTGGAGCTGTAGCAATTGCTATTTTCAACTTTTCCATACTTTGTTTCTGTTCATCTCCCCAATGAAAGGCTTTCCCTTTCCCTTTAAGCTGTTCCGTCATCGGGACAGCAATCTTGGCATAGTTCTTAATGAATCTTCGATAGAAACCTGATAAACCTAGGAAGATCTACAGCTCTTCCAGGTTCCGTGGATGTGGCCATTCCATAATAGCCCTTACTTTTTCAGGATCCATCTGGATTCCATCCTGGGAGACTATATGCCCAAGGTATCTAACCTCTGTTTTGAAAAATTCACACTTTGATTCCTTAGCAAAGAGTGAATTTTCTCTTAGCACTTGAAATACTTTTCTCAAGTGTTCCAAGTGCTCCTCTTCTGATGCACTATAGATCAGAATGTCATCTAAAAAATCTACCACAAAATGTCCTAGATAAGGCCGTAAAACACTATTCATGAGTTTCATGAAAGTGGCAGGAGCATTGGTGAGACCAAATGGCATCACCAAAAACTCATAGTGCCCATATCTAGTCCCAAATGCAGTCTTAGGGACATCCTCTTCCCTAATCCTGATCTGATGATATCCTGATCTAAGGTCAAGCTTAGTAAAATACCTAGCTTGATGTAACTGATCAAATAGGTCTTCTAATCTAGGCATTGGAAACCTATTTTTGATGGTTACCTTATTAAGTGCTCTATATTCTATGCATAGCCTCATAGAGCCATCTTTCTTTTTAACTAGGAGCATTGGCGATGCCTATGGTGAGTTACTAGGTTTGATGAAGCTCTTATCTAAATAATCGTGCACCTGCTTCTCAACCTCCTCATGCTGAGAAACACTAAGCCTATAAGGTGGTCTACAAATAGGGTTAGTGTTAGTAACAACTTCTATGGCATGGTCAATGTTCCCTCTCTCAGGTGGTAGCCCTCTAGGTAAGTCAGTGGGAAAAACATCTCGGTACTCAAACATAAGATCCTTAAACCTTTTAACCACACACTCTTGCAAAAAAGAATAGTAGAAAGTCCTGTTCATATTTACATTCAAAGCATGAAAATATACATCAGATGAGCTGTCTGTACAATGCTCCATATCATGACTACACAATAAAAACAGGTCTTGTACATGCTGAGAATTACAGAGACTATACAACTCTAGTGAAGAAATGAGAGGTGCACTAGGTACATCTCTCTCTCCCTGAATACAAACTTTACTTCCATTCTTTTCAAACTCGAGTGTATTGTTTTGATAGCTGCGTTTAAGTGTATCTCCCAACCCCCATAGCCACTCTCTTCCTAAAACTAGATCTGTCCTCTCCATGTTCATAATTTGGAAGTCCATATAATCTGTATAGTCTTGCATCTTGACTTCCAAATTGGATACCATAGTATCCCATATTCTTTTATCTTGCCCTTGCATCATAGATACAATGTATTTATGTGCACTAGGCTGCTGGGGAATCTTTAATTTCTTGACCAAAGCATAGTTTATGAAATTATGAGTGGAAGAATCATCTATCATGACCCGCACCTTGGTCCCGTATACACTACCATGTAGCTTAACTAAGTCATGTGGTCCAAACTGCGGTGACCACAATGACTGAGTCAAACAACAGGTGTGCTCTAAATCCTCGTGCATCACCTCCACTCCCTTGCAGCTAGAGCTTCCATGAATAGGAAGGGTCTACACTAGGTGGACCGCCTTTTTGCCCTTTTCAGGGGCCGTACTAGACTCTGGTCCCTTCTTCTTTTCTTCCCCCTTCTTGAGTGGACAGTTCCACTGTGAATGGCTAGGGGATAGGCACCTAAAACAAAGGTTCTCTCTTTTGGCCTTCTCAAACTGGTCTGTGGATAGTCTAGGCCCTTGTGATCTTTGTTTTTTAATAAAAACTTTGTTTTTCCCAAAAGGCAACTTCTTCTTAAATTTAGTCGTACTAAGAGGCTTGAGGGGCTGATCCGTCTCCATAGGAGTATATTGAGGACGGTTATGGTCCTCATATATCTGTGCATATTTGATCGCCTCCTAAAACGTCTTAGGCGCATTCCTTCTGACTTCCCTCTTTATGGCTTTATCCAAGCCCCTAACAAACCCTCTGGTCTTCTGAAAATCATCTAAACCCTTAAGTTTCAGAATGATCTCCCTATAGTGGGATAGATAGACTGAAAGAGGCCTGCCTCTTTGAGTAATCCTATCCCACTCATCCCGATTCCTCTCCTCCTCATTCTCAGGAAGAAACTCTTTTAGAAAAAGAGTCTCAAACTGCGTCCAGTCAGTAGGGATAGAGTTCGCCTCCTTAAGACTCATCCACCACTTATAAGCACGCGGGCCGAGGGAGAGACTCGCCTTTAGCACACGATACTCAGGTGGGGTGCCCTTCAATTGATGCAAATCATGCCACTTTTGTAAAAAAGTGTAGATTGCATCCTTATTCCTGTCTCGGTCATCCCCCGTAAAGGTAGGTGGTTTCAAGTCTTTCAGGAGGGGAGCTTCCCTAGAGCTCTCTCCTTTGAGCTTACTAGGAAGAGAAGTCTCTTTCCTAGTAATTTCTAGAGGAATAGTAGGAGTCTCTCTTTCCTTCCTAGCTAGGAAAGAGGTGACACTAGTCTCAAGTGAGATCATTTGAGACTTAAGCTTCTGTATAAGAGATGTGATGCTACCCAAATCTTTCTCTAATTTAAGGGTTTGCTCTTTCAAATCAATGAATTGGTCACGAGTGACAAATTCATCTATAAGCTCTTCATAAGTGTACTCTTCCTGTGAAGGCTCTTTTTCTTCTAAGTTCTCTTCTATTTCTTGCCCTAATTCTACTTCTTCCATTCTAGAATCAGGGTCCTCTAGTTGCTCTTTAGGTGGAGAAGTGGTCTCAACTACTTGTTTGCCTTTAGTTTCCATGTTTAAGTTCCCTTCCCCTGTTTGCTAACTAGAGTGTATGAAAATGAATGGAAGTAAAGTTCAAATATGCAAGAAGAAGAGAAATATATCATAAGAGCACTTCCCTGTTACAAAGTAGAGTTGCGGAAGCGAAATGCAAAAGAAAATTGGAAATGTCCGCTTGGTCCGGGGAGGTTCTCAACACCATAAACCATCCAAAACAATGCCAAAAACACGTGGCAAAAGCCCCAATCGGGCAAACTGAGTGAAACTGAGCAATTTCAGAGATGTAGCAATCCTCGCCAGTCCACAAATTGTTGCTCAGCACCTGTACTTCAAAAATTTGAGACTATCCCAAGTGAAAAAAGTGGATTTGGAGTCCGGATGACGAAAAACTAGGCCCGGGAGTGGCCGCCTAGTTCCTGCTACTTCAATCGAAAGGGGGAGGAATATCACATAATCCTAGTAGGAGATGGTTGAACCACGCCTTAAGAGAGAGGATTAGGAAGTAATCCTCAACCATGGCTTTTGGGGCAAGTGGTTAGCCCATCACACTCCTAATCGGGAGGTTGTGAGTTCAATTCCCAACATTGGTATCAGAGCCTAGTTGAGAAATTGGGCAAGACGGAGGTTCGCGCCTCATTCGTGGGCACTTGGAAAAGCGCTTATCCGTGGTGAGTGTGAAACTAGCCTTGGATGAAGGCGCATGGGCATTTGGGCACCCACAGAGGGTGGGATAGGTCCAAATTTGGTCCATGTGATGGAGTTTGAGGTTGGTGGAAGCGCTCATGCATGGAAAGTGGGTCCAAGAGTTAGAAGGGTCCACAAGTGAGCATTGAGGACAATGCTCAATCGAAGGGGTAAGGAATATCACATAATCCTAGTAGGAGATGGTTGAACCACGCCTTAAGAGAGAGGATTAGGAAGTAATCCTCAACCATGGCTTTTGGGGCAAGTGGTTAGCCCATCACACTCCTAACCGGGAGGTTGTGAGTTCAATTCCCAACAAAAATCATCCAGAAAAATCCTTAAGATTTTAGGAGTAGTGGTCTAAAAATGGTGTAGACCACCCTCTTGAAGGATGCAGGGGCTCCATAGTTCAAAGGCCATTTTGGTGTACACATATGTGCCCCAAGGAGTGACACCGACGGTCTTGGATTGGTTTGCAGGATGAATTGGTACTTGATTGTACCCACTAAATCCATCCATAAAGTTGTATAGAGAATGTCCTTCCACATCTTCCCCCACTTGTTCAGAGAAAGGGGTAGGGAATCCATGAGGAATTGTTACCTTATTAAGAGCCCTAAAGTAAACACAGATTCTGATTTTATTGGACTGCTTCGTGGGTGCTATAACTATGGATGATAGTCATTGCGAATGCTCTACTGGTACAATTATTTTTGCTTCTTCCATCTTTTCAATCTCTTTTTTCATAGCTTCTGCATATTTGGGATTGAGTCTATATATCCTTCCCCTACTAGGCTTCGCGTTCTCAGCAAGAGGGACGGTATACTCTCCTAAATGTGGAGCTATTCCTTTTATTCTCGTGTGAGGACCCCAACATCTATTTTTGTAGTGTGGATCTCCTGTAGTGATACCACATTTGCTGCAAGAGATTTTGAACTAGGTTGCCCTATTACTGATGGGGAGTCAGAAATTGGATCATGGGGCTTCTCAATAAAAATTGGTCTTAGTTTCTCCGTTTGCCTAATTTTAAGAATTAGTCCTTCCGAACTCAGTCCAATTTCTAAAATTGGTCTCACTCTTGGAATTGGTCCAAGATGTGAAATTGGTCCATCTGAAATTAGTCTCATTCTTGGAATTAGTTCATTTGTTGGAATTCGTCCATATGAGATTGTTGGAATTGGTCTATTTGAGATTGTTGGAATTGGTCTATTTGAGATTGTTGGAATTCATACATTTGAGATTGGTCTCATTCTTGGAGTCGGTCCAATTTCAACAATTGGTCCAATTTATGAAATAGGTCCAATTTTTGAAATTGGTCTAACTTTTGAAATTGGTATGTTAGGTCCACTTCCAAAATTGGGCTCAACTTTTGAATTCGCCTTATTTTGAAAATTGTGGTTACCCGGATTATCCATTTGAGCTAGATCTCCACATTTCGGAATGCTTTCTCCTTTTACTGAGATCACATTCACTTGGTAGGAGGAACTCCTTGGTTGCTTCCCATATAGTCCTCCTTGGCTCGTACTTGGCCGCAATTTTGGACAGTCCTTCGAGTAGTGATCCGTGGCATCAAGGAAGAGCTTGCATGGAGATGAGCCTTCCGAGAGAGGAACTGGCTCTGGAAATGCTCATACTCGCCACACCTATAGAAAATGATAGGTTTCTTCTTATTGATTGGTTTTCTCTGGTTACTGTTGTTGAAATTAGAACCACTGTTGTTGTTGTTGTTGTTGTTGTTGTTGTTGTTGTTGTTGTTGTTGTTGTTGTTGTTGTTGTTGTTGTTGTTGTCGTCGTCGTCGTCGTACTGAGATGATGTGCACATCACTTCTTGTGGATGTCTTTGGATAGTTTGGTTAAGCTATGTTCCAAGGATGTGAATCCAGTTGGGTTGAATCCCTTTGAGGAAGTAGCAATCTCTTTCCTCATGGCCAGTTTTTCCACAGAATTGGCATGTGGTCTCTCCGGACATTCTTGATTACTATGGCGTGGTTTATTACATATTGTGCACCACATGAAAGCTTTTACCTACTCCTGAGCTTTCGGCTCCTCTACCTCTTTTGGGAGATGTGTGATAGTGTCTTTTTATGTATTCTTTTCTTCTTGGAGGTTCTTTTGTAGTTTTAGAGCCTCTAACTCCCTCTGCAAGCTTTCCATTGAATCCCAAGGAGATTCTTCTTGACATGCCTCCCTTCTTTCGAAATGTTGACGAGCCTCTTCGATCCTAGTTGCAGCGCCTTCAAAATCTTGTAGTGTTGCATCTTTTCTTAACAATTTCCTTAGTTTTTGTTGGAATGATTTCTTGATGGATGGACAAACATCAGGAAAAGGAATCTATATAACATACTAGACCTTAGTGCATTGTTGCAAAGGCATTATGTTCCTTCATGCCATTGATGCATCACAAGCTGGTCTTATAGTAACAGGTATATATAGCTAAAATTTCAAGTTTTAATTTTAAGATATGCTCTTGAATTTTGCATATGCTATATATATGTATTATGTATGTACATGGCACATGCACATTGCATGTATATTGTACTGTATATACTATATAGTATGCAATGTGCATTATGCATGTGGATTATGCATGTGGATTATGCATGTGGATTATGCATGTGCATTGTGCCATCATCCATGGAGCATGCTGCATGGGCCATGCATCATGCATGATGCATGTGCTATGCATCTCTTGTAATGTGTGTAATATGTACATTGTAAAGTGACAAGTCTTTTCATCTATGCCATATGGCCGAGTTGGTGTAAATTTTGTCTCACAGGTTAGTTTATATATGGTCATATCCGCCAGACTATTTTGGATGTTGGTCAAAAGAATGTTGTGCAGGTCATTACGGACAATGGAAGCATCGTGGATGAAGAGCTCATGAGTGCATGGAACACACATACACACACACATACACACACACACACACATATATATATATATATATATATATATATATATATATATATATATATATATATATATATATATATATATAGGCTTTATTCAACTAATGTAGAGTAGCAACTTCAGTTGGAGAGACACCTCTTTGTATTCCAAAATGGTGGTGGCTATTTTAGAAAGGATACGACTTGTTTGAGATCTTCTAAGTTGCGGCCAATATCATGGTGAGAGATGTACGGTGCCAGTGCTCCTCAGTTGGTAAGTACTAAGTCAAAAGTCTTCAGTGTACTGTGTGACATGTGCTAAATATGTATTATGATTTATGTACTAATTATTTTTTGAATATGTTATATGTAATGCAGAGAGAGTTAGCTATTCGTATCCTTTCACAGGACTACAACGTAAGTCCTTTTGAAAGGAATTGGAGCACATGGGCCCTCTTCCATACAAAGAAGAGAAACAGATTTTCTACAACACAGTTGTAGTGTTTAGTTTATTGCCATTGCAACTTGCGTTCTTGGAGAGGGGCAGCCATATAAGAGATGTGAGGGAAGTCAATGTGGATACAATAGATATAGAGAAAGTGAGAGATATTCTTGATATTCCTCCATAGGATATGGACTTATATGCTATGCTTTACCATGAGTTGACCTTACCTCAACATGATACCATATCATCTCCCTGACGTAGAGGACCTAGCGGTAGTGGTTGCGCATCCATTAATAACGGACCACATACCACTACTACTAGGGATGATGATGATGAAAAGAGTGAGGATTTGTCATATGACACCATGTCAAAGTGATAGAGTTTGATTATTGACATTTGAGTCTTTGACATTTCACATTTGACATTTCACACTTGACATTTCACATTTGACATTTGATATTTCATGATATCTATTTATGATTGTGATGACAGTGGACACTTATCACGACTGAGTTGTGACTTTATATTTATCATTTGCCACTTATGATTTATGCCATGAGTCATGACTCATATGATTTATCATTATAGTGATTCTTTAGGTTTTTATTTTGATGTATCAACGATGATATGATCATGTGACATGTATGGTGTATCATGATTCATCATTCATGTATGATGTTACATTGTTAAGTGTTATGTTATGAATCATGATTTTTAGTGTTAAAAGTTAAAAACTTAGAAAGTTAGGTGTTAAATGTTGTGATCATCATGTTGTTGGAATCTAGATGACGATGTTATGATTATTGATGTTAAATCTTATAATTTATGATGTATCATGATTCATGTGACATGTTAGATATTATATAATCAGATCATTGAATGATAATTGATGGATGTAACATGTTAAAACTTTAATATTATGAATCATGTGACATGAATGATGTTGATAGTTGTTAAATGTTATGATTTTAAATTTTATGAATCATGAATCATGATATATCATGATAGAAATTACAAATTAGAAGTTAGAACTTTCAACTTTCAAATGGTAAAATATTATCTATCATCTAACCCACTCTGAGTGAGGCATGTAATGAGTGACCTGTCATCAGTTGTGACTCATGACTCACGACCAAGTTAGATTGATAATCTCTATTATATATCTTATATTGTAATATGTATTTTATGGTATTTATAGTCATATCCCACCTTATTATATATCATAGGACCCAAAATACTTAAAAAATACATATATAAATTTTGAAAAATAAATAACTTTATCGCAACGCCTAGGTCCAAACGTTGCCCTCGTTGCTAACCCGTTGCTAACCGGTTACCGTTGCCGTTGCTAAAACGATGCTTTCCACTATGAAATCAAGTTACTAGTGAAGCACACAAGTCTCTTGCGAAGCACTCAACCCTGGTAAAATCATAGTACAAGAAGAGGTTTAAAAACGAGATTTAAATGGAGGTTTAAATCGTTTAAATCGTAGAGGTTTTTAAATTCGAAAACAAAAATCGGGGTTTTTATTCACTGTGAGAGATTTTTATATTTTGAAACATAAATGTATGTACCAATGCAAAGGGAAGGTTGAAGCAAAGGGAAAATAGAGAAGGCTGAATTGGAAAGCAACTTGCACGGGGCTGATCATGCTGAGTGCTCTTGAAAAAAATCTCTGAAAAAAATCCAAAAAATCTCTGAAAAAATCCAAAAAATCTCTGAAAAAATCGTAAAAAATTGTAAAAAACGTTCCAACGGTTTTTATTGCGATTTTTATATAAAAATCGACGCTTTTATTGTACTATGGGTAAAATTACTCCGCTTGTCCACCCTCAATAACAAGACCAAAGCCTCTTGTCTAACTCCTCGAGTTAGCTTAAGCTTGAGAGTAATGACACACTTCCTCAAGTATTTTCACTTTGATCTCCAATATATCACATATGATGTATGATATCTGATATCTGGTATCCTTCGGTACTCGAATCCCTTTCTTTATATAAGGTGTTCTGCCAGGCGGTTACTCCATCACTCTGTCTCCTTCAGTCTCACTTTTTTGTGCCAAGTCCGATACTCTGTCAACACTCTACCAAATCCTATACTCTGGCTCCACTCTCTTTCTGTGTTCTCTTTGTCTCCACTCTCTTATTTTGCTAAGCTCCTTCGCATGGGTCCTTCTCTTTAAGTTTCAAGTGATCCCAACTTTGGACGAATTTGAGATCCTTCTTTGGATGAATTTGGGAAATTGGTTGCTTGCCTTGGACGATTTTGTGAAATTGGACTAATTTGAGAAATTGGTCCAATCTGGAAAAAGTAGTCCCCATATCAATTCGTGGAATTGGTCTCTTCTCTTGCCATTTGTGAAATTAGTCCATAGATGATTTTGGGAAATTGGTCTCTTCACTAACTTAGACAAATTGTGGAAATTGGTCTCTTCTTGCAATTAGTCTCTGCTTACACTCTGCAATTAGACTCTTATATTGAGAATTTAAGAATACATAGGTATACCCAAAAAAATTTATAGGGCCTTATTTTTAGTCTATTCACTCAAACAATCACACATTTTGCATGTGTTCTTAGCACATCATATTCGGGTTTTATGTCAGATTTTTGAAGATTTGCAAGATTATCAGGACATGTTTATGTGATCAAGGAGGGGAAACAGATCTACATTTCAGAAACCTATGGTAGACGGTTTTCAACTTGTTGTGTTTGTCTATTCCGTGATAGGTGTAGATGAAAGCATATGACTGATACTTGATATGCGTATCCAATCTTGAGAGTTGAGGAAGTATGTTTAAGTCTATACTCTATCTTTTGCTTTTCTTATATTTATCTCTATCCTTTGAAGCAAATAATTGGTTGAGAAGAGTACAAGAAAATTTTATGTGCTCTCTTTTTCTTTGTGGTATGGAGTGCTCGTCATGTCAAAGTCTTATCGTATTTTTATGGACAATGGTGTGATCTTTATGGGTACCTAAAAGAACACTTTGTCACCTACCAAATAACATTTTTTATCGGCCAACAAATATATATCTACATGGTATATTCCCCTTGTGTCTAGTTGGGAGGGTATTGTTCGAAATGCAATCTTCCATAAGACTCAAGAGGGATTGCATATATTTTTAGAGTTGATCAGTTATTGACAAAGTCAAGAATGGTCAAACCCAAGTCAAAGATGGTCAAAATTAGTCAAAATTTGTAGAGATTATTTGCTACGTATTTGGATAGTATGGGTCAAGACCTATGCATTGATCTATAACACTTTGAATTCGGACCACGTTTAGCAGTAAAAGATCAAATCCTAATTTATGAAAATATGAAAAGTAGTTTTATGCATGAAAAGCAAATTATAAAAGAGAAAAACAATATACCACTTATTTTTGACCCAAAGAATATAATTCTAATACAAAAAAACTTAAAATTAGGGTTTTCTATAATTTTTTGGAATCGGGTTCCCAAAAATCACATAACCTTGTTTTTTGCGTTTTTCAAAGCTTTTTAATATTGCTTTTCATCATGGATTAAAAACTATATAAGCACAAGGTCCATATCATAGATCTCATCACCTTTTGGAGTTCAAGCTTGGAGCTTGGCTCAGGAGGTCTTCCTTCAACTTGAGGAGGAGTTGGAGCTAGGGTTTCACTTCCATCTACGAGCAAGGCAACAACTTATAGGTTCTATACTTCATGTATTCTTTGAAGGAAGTATCTTGAAGCTTATCTACACATGGAGGAGATCATTTTCACTTTATGGAGATTGTGAAGTTATGAAGAAAGCAGAATAGTGCATTTATATACTATTCTATGATTCTTTGTAACATTCATGTACTTCATATTTTGCAATGTATGGCATACATGTAAAACTTTGCTCCATCTCTCTATGACTTTGTCTATTCTCTCTTATGTCTCAATTTCATTTGTCTCTACATTGATTGTGGTCCTTAAAAACCAATAGGCTCACCCCTTAGAAGTCTTAAGATGAATACCACCTCTTCTCTTTTTTTTTTTTTTCAAATTTAAAAAGAAAAATAAAAAAAATAAATTGAAGGTAGGATTGGAGCTTGTGGTTGTGATGGATAGACTTCATATATTTCTTTCAATGAATGACAACCCCATTTACACCCTCTAGATTAGGGGTTACTCATCATAGGATGAGAGGGTATGAGCTAGGCATTGACAAGGAGTTCTTGGTTATGGAGCTTATAAAATTCACACAAGCATATTCATGAATCATGAGATATGAGCTTAAGATCACTAGCATGCCCATGAGGAGAGGTCTTACGTGCTAGTAGATCCTGCTTTGTATGAGAGGCTTTTACCACTCTAGATCTATGCACTTGTCATACATTGCACATGTGCATCTTCACAAGGAGGAGTTAACGAGTAATGGAGTCTCATGTTATAGGTCCCCAAGTATATAGATAACCCTAGGGGTAGAGCTCCATCCATAACAAGGAAGTTGTGAACAATTTAGTAATATAAAGATTTGAGAGGGCTATGAAAAAAGAGTTGCAATCAAGTTTTGGAGGATGCAAAACTTTGTAAGAGCTTGTTGAGAATAATTAGTGTCATAACATACATCACTTCGTACGTGATTAACCTAAAAACACTTCAAGAAATGATTTGTTCATCACCCATGAGATGCAGCAAGTGTCACAAACAAAGACAGTAAAGTTCGAGCCACTAGGCTATACTGAACAAGGATGAAGCTATCTTACATCATGAATCAAGTTATTTTACATGAATAATTAAAGCAAATGTGTGTCTTAATGAAGAGTTATCATATTGTATAGATTAGCAACATGTATATTCATCAATGATCCATCAATTTTAAGCGCCACAAATAGTGAAAATGTTTGCTTGGCCTTAGGCATTGTAAGTGATGATAGAAGGGCAAGAGCCTCAAAGTCTAGAAGTTAGAAAGGTGTGTGTTGAGATTTTGAAATGGATATGGATCAGGTTGTGAAATCCTTTAAGCTGGAAAGTTAAGCAAGGATTGAGAATCAAGCTGGATAGCGTAGATAAAACCTGCAAAGACTCTTGACTCTTGAGGCTTGGAAGTGAAAGTTTGAATGAAGATTCAAGCTTGGAAGTTGGAGGGCGTCTAAGAGAGGAATTATCAATGAACTTTCAAGCTTGAAGAGAATTGTGAGAGTGGTAAATTGCCATCTTTCATAAAGCTAAGCAAGGATTAAGAGTCAAGCTGGGTAGCATAGCTCAAGCCTAAAGAGCCATGGGGGGTGGAAAGAGCCTTGGGAATGGAACTTTGAATGAAGACTATTCTTGGATGTTGGAAGGAGTCTCGGAGAGGGATTAAGAATAAGTTTCACGCTTGAAGAGAATTGTAATAGTAGTAATTACCCATGTATTGGGGGCCCCATGCTAACTCAAAAAACTGAAGGCAAAGTAGCTAAGTAGCTGCCATAGGCGAGAAGTTGCAAATGAAACAAGAGGAAGATTTAGGAGAGGGATTTGGAAGGATTGATTGCATGCAACTTTTCAAGTCCGGGGCTTTGGAGCTTCGTCTTTGTCACACTTCTAAGAAAGGTGCAGTAAAGCAAAGAAAGACACTTGATTTACAGAAAGAAAACAATTTTCTATGGGAAAAAATCCGGATGTATTTTTAACATGCTGTATTTGAAACTCTAGTTGTTTTCAGGTGCGTATGGGAAAAAATCCGGATGTATGAAAATGTTCGAGTATGGTTGAAGTGTGAAACCTTTCATACCTGTAATTTGCCTCTCGCATCCCTTTTAATTAAGGAAAACTCAACATCAATTTCATCTGTTTTCATGTAAATGCACCCTCAAGTATTTCTTCCATTATACCTGCACACAAATACTACACCCTTAGCTGTAGTAACCAATGAAATTCTAATTTTTAGTATTATTGTATGCATGAAATTTTTAGATTTTTAGTAATTTTGTGCTAGATGTATGATATTTTTAAAGAAATTTCATATTTTTTCCATAGTTCTGTAACGTATTCGTTTGCTGTGTGGTTCCTGTATGGAAAAACTATGTTCGCAACATTGGGCAGGCATTTGACTGAGATAAGAGACGGCGGGTAGGAAAGTATCCATGGGGTGAGAATGGCTTTTCTTATGGCTGTGGTTGGGGCCCAGGGGTAGGGAGGAGGGGGGATAGTAGAAGAAGGGGCAAGAGCTAATGCTCTATGGGAGAGGTTTGGGGGGCGGGCACAGATGGAGGAATAGAGCAGACTCCTTATATGCAATTCTTGTTTCTGCAAATTGGTCTACTTTGGTCACATTTATATTTTTCTGATTTTACTTTGAACTAATTTTTCTTTCTTCAAACTAGGCCGACAAATGAATTTCCTCATCCACTTTCACGTGTTGGGCACACGGCTGCAAATAGGGTAACTTGCACGTTCTATATATTTTTCAATGATTTTCTGGTCATCATTTGAAGTGTGTCATTTTCAATTTTTCCCCTGAATATAGCTGTCTTATCAAGTCGTTGATTATGTCATCTGGTTGGGAATACGTGGTATTATCAACGACTTCCGCAAAAAGAAACTCAAATTGCGGCCAATAACATATCTTGGTGGCTCCCAACAGTCTGTAACAAAGCTTCCAACTGGGTACATTTGGAGCCCTCATCTTGTGCCAAAGCCAAAAGGTTTGAATTGCTGTTGATGAGCTAAGTCATTGATCCTAGCTTTGAATTTGATATTTGTCTGTAGACTCTGATTGATCTGTATCAGATTTTGGTGTGCTGTTGGATTGACTTACAGATTGGGGTCCAAAGATTGATGTTGTAGGGTTTTGCTTTCTGAATTTGTCTCAAGACTATAAACCTCCTGATGATTTGGTGAAATGGCTAGCAGCTGGCCCAGCTCCTATATATGTTGGTTTTGGGAGTTTGGTGAGCCCCTCCCGTTCCTCATTTCAGTATTTTCTGCTAAAGAAAGAGAAGTTCATTGAAAAAATACACTTAAGAAGAAGTATGAAAGATGGATCTGAATACTTGTAGCTTACCTTATATTCTTATATCGCATGGGTTGAAGCATTGTTGCTTATTACTTGTTTCTTTTTGACCTTGCTGTTTTCTAGCCAGTTGAAGATCCTTTAGGAATGACAGAAATCATCGTAGATGCCCTGGAAAGAACTTCTCAACGAGGAATAATCAACAAAGGATGGGGTGGTCTAGGCAACAGTAAGTTTTATTATTTAACGATTACTGAGCTGTTTTCAATTAAAAGGACAGGTTAAAGTTACTGTTGATTATGTGGATGGATGGAAAGAGAACAAACTAAGAAAGAGAAATACAAGTATTTCCGAGTATTTGTCATAGGACATGCTGCATTGGTTTGGAAGGATCATGACATAGACATGCTGCATTGGTTTGCAAGGATCATGAGGTGAGTGTACATAGATGCTTGGATTCAGGACTATTTGAATTTGTGGTGTGCTTCCATTGAATTGAACAAATGGACTTCCACCAGCTTGTGGATCAATGTTAGATCACAAGATAGAGCTTGTGTCTCGAAGTCTACTTGTTTCTCACCAACCTTGTAAGTCTAATGCAAAAGAAGAGGATGTGATTGCTAGGCAGATACAAGCATGTCTTGACAAGGGTTTCATTGAGCAAAGAAAATTGCCTTATGGTGCTCCTATTTTGCTTGTGAAGAAGGATGAAGGAATGTGCTTCTGGGTGCATTTCTAAGGACTCATCGAGAACAAGTATCTCTTATGTAAGATGTATGACCCCATAGATTTACTCTTTGGTGCATGTACTTCATCATCAATCTCAGGTTAGGTTATCACCTAGTATGAATATTTCACAGGATGCCTCGAAGACTATGTTTCACACATAGTATGGACATTACTAGTTCTTGGTCTTGTCTTTTGGTTTGATCAATACACCTTCCACTTCATAGCAGATGATGAATGATCTCTTTCATCGGTATTTTAGGAAGTGGCTACTTGTGTTCCTAAATGGTATCTTGGTGTATAGCATGTCTTTGGGGATCATGTTTGGCACTTTTCATGCCTCTTATGCATCTTGCGATGACAAAGCTTGTATACGAAATAGAGTAATTCAAATTTCCCATGTTGAACTGATTAATATACATCATGTCGTCTTGGTAGAAATCATATGTATTGAATGAAAGAAAGTACACACCACATTGGACTAGCCCATGCTTCCCTTGACATACCTTTTTTAGGATTCATCGGGTTCTTTTGCAAGAAAATTGGAGACTATACTTGTATGAGCCCTTCACTTCATAAAGGGACATTGTAACAATAAGCGTAGTCCCAATGCACCAATGTAGTAGACGGGTGAACTTGATCAGTGTTTCCAAACACTTAGTTACTTTATGTATATCATTTCATTTTTCATAATATATGTATTGACTCCAAAAAAGTACATGCCGTGTCGGACTCATCCATCACTCACACAACACGTTAGATTAAGACCTTTTTAGGGTTCATCAGCTTCTTTTGCAAGCTCATTAGAGACTATGCTCGTACTATTAGCCCTTGGCGTGCTTGTTGAAGGAACTTGGTAGTGGAAAGAGTACTCTCAGTCCATCAAGGAACTTGGTAGTGAAAAGAGTACTCTCAGTCCATCACTTCAATGGAGTTATAAACTTGATCAATGTTTTCAGACATTGAAGCGGTTAATGAAGTTTGCATCGATTTTGCAAACAGTGGATACAATGAAGCCCTTTATGATGGAGATATGTTGATGACACGTGTAGGTGCAGCCCTTTAGAAAGCCAGCTGACATGTAGCTTTTGAGAGCTGAAAGCTCTTTAACATGCAGATCAGATACACCACACGAGAAGGAATTACCTTTATTTGCGCTTTGAAGGTATGGCAATATTCTTTAATGTGTTCGTGCTCCATGGCATGAACTGATGGTTTGAAATATCTATGTGATTAGCCTGATCTTTGATGCCATAAGGTGAGGTGAGCAAACTCATGTAGGAGCTCAGTTTTGAAATACGGTATTGTAAGGTGTGACCAATGCGGTTGCCAATGCCTTGAGTAGGATCCTTGTGACTTGAGATGGACTCCCTCTTTGTCACTTATATTGCAACTGATTTCTACCTTTCTCTTAGGAAGAGTTGTTGTAAGGATTGCCACTTCGGTGGGGTCTGACAACAGTCTATCCTGGAGAGGAATCTGGATAGCCATGGTGATCTGGAAACCCAAAAAGCTGGTTGTAGAGAGAAAGGTAGTGAAAAAGTATTCCATTAGGAACGGTCACTTTTTAAATAGAGCAGATGTGTGTGTTTGAGGATGACTCATTTGTCAGCAGATTTTATGCTAATGACATGATGCACTTAGTTGATGGCATACACTTGATCTTAGCCTTGATTGTATGGTGCTTGTATTTGCTGGATGAGCAAGCCTTCATGGAAAGGTATGTATGAGTGCATGCAAGCTTACCAAAGTTGAGCGCTTATGTCATGCTGGGCTTTTCAATACTTCATAGATTCTTGCTTGTAAATGGACATCCATTTCTATGGATTTTGTGATAGGTTTGCCCCAGATTCAGTGGGGTCATGATCATAGTTGCATTGCAACGCGTTGCGAACGGTCCGCAACTTCACCACCGCAACTTCGGAACGTTGCAACGTTCGCAACGTGTTACTTTGCATTCATCTTATTTTATCCAAAAAACACCAAA
>CM035418.1:86360531-86668204 GCA_020310875.1 Ceratopteris richardii | reverse complement strand
TGGTCTCCAGTGGTCATGCACAACTGGAGTGACTTCTCTATCTGGAACTGTGTTCGTGGGTCCGAATATGCTGGGCATCTGATAACCAGGTTCTTCTAACTCTCTATCTCTGTATGGCATACTGGGCACCACCTCTCCTCTCAAGGGACTCCTCTAGCCGGACCCCTATTGATCTCGAGCTGATGTGATGAAACTCGAAGCTGCCCAATGACGACTCGAAGGTGGTGTGGTAGGTATGTCTGCATGTAGCGTGGAGTCTCAATGAAGCCCTGGTCTGAGATCTGTAGAAAATGCTCACGGTAGTGAAGCATTTTCGGTGTCAATGTCCCCTTCGGGCTGATCCATGTCCTGTGTATGTATGTATGCCATATCTCCGGACGGATGATCCTATTTCTCTCTTGGTGAGAGAGCGAATAGGTGGGAGCCTAGGAGTCGTATTGTACTTGTGGTAGTCTATGTCAAAACCATGGAGGGCAAGCCAATCCTGTGTTTGTGCATACCATGAGGTGGTGTCTCTGGCTAGTGCCATGTCGCATGATGCCTGGCTATGTGTCCATGCTTTGGATCCTGTGTAATAGGCATACTGTTTGGAAAAGTGCCTCTATTAGCATCGGTGGTGCAGCAAGCTCTGCCCCGATGATATCATGGTGTACCGAAGATTTGGTGTGGATGAGTCTGGCAATCATGAGAATTTGCGGCCTCTCCAGTGCTGTCCATGATGATGTGGTTAATCCCGGTCCCCATATAGCTGCACCATACATGAGTTCTGGCGTAACTAAAGTGTCAAAGAGCCACCCCTTTGTGCTGGGCTCCTGAAAATATGCCTGGTGACACTGTCTCTCCATCAAAGCTAGCGCTGCGTATCCACGTGTGATGCGATCACTGGCTGCCTTAGACATGGAGAAAACCCCCGAGGCTGCTGTGAATGTCACTCCCAAGTTCAAAACCTTGGTTTTACCAAGGTTCACTGATAATCCTCTGTGTGTACAAAAATCATCTAGGCCTTGTAGATGACGCTGTAGGCCCTCTGCAGACTCTGAACTAAGCACAATATCATCAGCATATAAAAGAATTTGGGTAGTGGTCCCTCGTACCTCAATACCCTCTCCTCCCTGCTTTTGTATGAAGTCCACTATCTTGTCAATCTATAAACCAAAGAGGGTGGGTGAGAGGGGGCACCCTTGCTTCACCCTGATGGTGCTAGCAAGTGAATCCGATAGACCACCTGGGCATCTGACTGTACCTGATACTCTCTCATACAAGGCATAGATCCCCCATATCATCTCATCTGGAGCCTCGATATGGTGTAGACGTCTGAAGAGCCGCTCCCTGGGAACAATGTCGAAGGCTTTGCGGAAGTCCACAAAGCAGCAGTGGCAATCTCCTCTTCCTCACTCGTGCCTAGTCGATCAAGCATCTCAAAGTGAAGATGTGGTCAATGGTAGAGTAATCTCGTCTGAATCTTGCCTGTCCCGGGGCCCTAACACCCTTCCTCTCAGCAAGAGTGCTCAACTCTGTCTCTAGCACTGCCCCATATAACTTGGCCAATATGGGGCCAATCATGATCGTCCGGTATGTAGATGGATCCACGACATCGCTTGACTTATGAATGGGCACAATGGTGTGCTTAGTCCATGAGTCAGGAAACCCTTCAACGAGTGCTCGGTTGAAGAGGTGGGCAATGAGTGGTGCTAGAGTCGTGCATCCGTAGATGAGATGCTCTGCTTGTAAACCGAACTGGTCATGGGCCCTTCCATGCTCTAGATGGGTAATGGCACTGCTCAGCATAGTCGATGTGAAGAAGTGAGAGGTAGTGGGGCATGATCTTTGTGGCATGGGAATGGGGGGCTGGTCCGGTATCTCGTATAGATTATGTGCATAGCTATGCCAAATGCTCCGGTCTCGAATGGGTGTCTGCTGTCTCCTCTCTCTCAGGTGTCGCCACGCCACTGCACTATCCCGGCTCATGAGCAAGTGATAGATATCCCAATACTGTCTCTCCTCCCATTCTCGCCACTTAGGACGGGTAAGGCTGTGCATGGCGCTTGCCTGTGTGTAATATCCCCCCTGTGCTCTAAAATCCGTGGATGCTTCCTTAGCTCTCGACAATTTGTATCATACCAGCGATTTCGGGGCATGGATCCCGTGCGTGGAGGGTGTTTATGTGTGTGGTGTGGAAAGCTATGTAGGTCTGAGTCATGTAGGATGGTGGCGATATGTGATGTGAATGTGTCTAGTGGTGATAGTGGATCGAGGGAGAGTAGGAGAGTGTGTAAGTGGTGTGCATAAACATGTGAGAGCTCGTGTGTGAAGTGTATTGTGGTGTGTGGCTGAATGCGCGTCAGAGGATCTAATGGAATAGGAGATGAAAGTGTGAATGTGATAAATGTATGGTCAGCACCGAGTGGACGTCGTCCAATACTAAGTAAGGGAATAAGTGAAGCTCCATAAATGGTACCCAGAATGTAGTCGACCGTGCTCTCGCCTCCCCCGTGAGGGAAGCAAGTAAATCGACGAGAGAGTTTTTTTACGTCTATGGCAAGCCAAAGTTGGTCTATGAGACAAAAACATAAGATACATGATGTGGATGTTGTCTAGCTGTCATGAAAGTAAAACAAAATCATAAATAGCTAATACAATCTAGTCTCGAGCATGTGTGGTAAAATACTAAAGCTGATGTAGCCCTATCGCTGGGAGTATACGCATGTCTATATGCTGAGGGCAATACAATCATGAAGATGCATCTGTCTACTAACTCCATCCAATGGTAATGGAGGATGGAGGATGTGATACATAGGTGGAGCGGGTGCCAGAGCTTCCTGTATGAAAGCTATAGGATCTGCTCTGATCCAGGTTACTCGCCCCGCGGTCGCTTGGCGATGTCGGGCTCGAATCTCCTCTATCTTGCAATGGTATAGCCTCACTCCTCGAAGCGTTGTGACTTGTGTTCGTCATCTAGCTGGACTCACCTGCTGTAGTCTCACTCCTCGCTGGGAATCAGGTGGGGAGGGGACTCTAGACATTTGGAAAAAATCAGTGAGCTGCAGCTGTCTCCTCTCCACCTGTGAGCTGTGTGTGTCAGTGGTAAGAGTGCATCTCTATGCTTGTGAATCTCTAGCAAGAAACGTCCTACCTGTCTTTGATCTGGGGAGTCCATAATCTCTCGTAGGGTGGGTTGTCCTCTGAACAAAGTCTCATATCTGTCTCTAATCTGAGTGTATGCTCTACATCGAGATACGAAATGCTCCTCACTCTCCACCTCCTCTCTACATAGTTTGCAGATCTGCCCTCCTCTCAGGACCCCACTGTCTCCCACTCTCAATCTCCAGTCGGTGTGATGTGACCCTAAATTGGCGAATGCTATTCGTGAACTCTGTGGCATATAGATGTCCATATAGTGTGGTCTCTGTATGCATCCATCCGACATAATGGTGAGAAACTGGTCTCTGTAGTCTGACATCCTCCCCTCTAAACTGGGTGATCTCCATACTGTCTTGATGTAGAGCCTCCATAAGTCGTGTTTGAGCACTAGATTCCTCTGGCTGCGAGAGGCGATAATAAGGTGAATCTGAGTCGTACTGAAAAGGTGGTAAGCTCTCCATATCGAGCTCATGTGTCACGAATCAAGTTGTGACTTGTGAGTACCAAGCTCTATCATGTCCACTCTGAGATAACTATATAGCTGCCTCAAAAGCTCTATGAATGAGTCTATCATGTGGCAACTCCCTCACCCTCTGAATGAAGCTCACTATCTGGAAAAGTGCCTCGTGGACCATAGGTGGTGCAGAGAGCTCTACTCGGATGATATCATGTGGTATGGTCCGTCTGCTACAGAACAAGAGTGAGATCATACATACCTGTGGCCTCTCAATTTGTGCCCACTAGTCTATTGTCAAGCCTGGTGCCCATATTGTCGCCGAATACATCAAGGCGGGGGTGTCTAGTCTGTGAAAGAGCCGCCTCTTTGTGTGGGGTTCTTGGAAGTGTGCCTGATGGCACCTCCGCTCTAACATGGCCAAGGCTGCATACCCTCGGGTGAGTGTCAATAGCTGCCTGCCTCATGGTGAAAGGTCCTGAACGACTAGTGAAAGTAACTCCCAAATAGATGTATGAAGTAACCACCTCGACGTGACCTCCTGCCATGGTGAAGATGGCTGCACTCCTCACTGCACTGGATGTGTGGAAAGATCATGACCTTGGTCTTGCCAAGGTTCACAACCAATCCTCTATGTGAGCACCTCCTGGGCATTGAACTCGATCAAACACCTTCTCATAGAGAGTGCATATGGCCCATATCATCTTTGTCAGAATAGCCTCTCACGTGGAGCTGTATCAAAAGCCTTGCAGAAGTCCACAAAGCAACAATAAAGCCTCTTCTTCTTGCCTTTGCTCCATCAATGAGACAGCGCAAGATGAAGATATGGTGGATAGTAGAAAAAGCTGGTCTGAACCCGGCTTGGCCTAGTGCTCGAAGACCCTCTGCATCTGCATATGAGCTAAGCTCTGCTCCATATAACTTGGCCATTGTGTGGCCAATCATGATAGTCCTGTAGGTACCTGGATCTAGAGCATCGCCAAATTTGTGGATAGGCATGATAGTATGCTGAATGTAGATGAGATGCTCGCTCTGTAAATCAATATGGTCGGCAGCCTGCCTGTGCTGCATACGACATATGGCCCTCTCCACCATCGCTGTAGTAAAGAAAGAGGAGTGTGTGGGTCGAGGCTCAAGTGGATGTGGAATGGGTGGCTGTCGAAGCACATCATATAATCGTGTTACATATTCTCGCCAGATATGTGGGTCTTTAATGGGTGTAGTTGGACAAGGCTCGTGGAGAACGCACCATGCTGTCGCACTATCCATGCTCATGAATATACAATATAACTCGAGCTCTTGTGCCTCCTTAAATGCTCGTCGCTTTCGATGGGTCAATGCCTTCATCTGTGTACTGGCCTCTCCCTCTGTAATCTCTCCCAAGGCTCGTCATGCATGTAGGTATCTGTAAAGTGCACTCGTCATTGTACCAATTCTTTTCGAGTGTAGTCCTAGGGGGAGGGGTACGTCCTATATGAGTGGTGTGTGGGAAGGAGCTGATAGCTGAGGTGTGTAAGATGGATGAGATATGTGAGGTGACAACTGAGAGGGGGGTGGATGGGTGTAGTAGGCATAGGCCACACTCGACCTCATATGAGAATAGAGGAGCTAGCTCACGTGTGAAGTGAATGGTGGTGTATGGGATACATGTGATAGGTCTATTTGGGGTTCTATCCCCAGCGATGGAAAGGGAGAGGTATGTGTGATCGGCTCCGATGGGTATGGGCAGGATGGTAAGTGATGTAATGAGGTGGGTGGCCTCCTAGATCCCAAGATATAGTCAACTGTGCTCCCTCTTGTCCCAACAGACCCATGTGGCATGCAAGTCAAGCCTCTTGAAGTAGGTCACTGAGCCATCCCGTTATAGATGACGACACGATGCTTAGAGCCAAGCCTAAGTAGATGTCATCCATATGCTGTGATAGGAGCTCTGTCTGCGGAGTGTCTCATGAAAGTCTCCTCCTGTAGGGTATGTAGTGCCTATGGATCCTTCTCGTCATATGTTTCGCACTGTTCACTGCGTGTGCGCGCGTTTACCGTGGATCCTTCTCGTCATATGTTTCGCACTGTTCACTGCGTGTGCGCGCGTTGAAGTCAGAAACGAGTCAGGAATAGCCGTCAGTAACCCAAGGTCAGTAACGTCAGGAAAAAATACCTGACGCGTCATGAAACAACTAGGTCTGTGGCATACAAGCACGTCGGTGTGCCACCTGCATCCACGTGAGGTCCTCGTCCATGTAGAGGGCGCCGCCAGGTAGTCCACGTAGTACTGATCGACGTCTAAAAAAGGTGGTCCCTGCCTCTTTGGAGCTCATCTTAAGGATGAGTGCTCGCAAACGCGATGTATCCCTCCGAACCCTCCATGCACTTGTGAAGGGCATGCTCTCGTATCCAAGTCGACGGCAAATGTCAGTGGAGTCTGCCTTTGGTGATGCCCATTCGGGTACGCCTGTAATCCGGATGTGAAGTCTTCGAGTGTGTCGAAGCCTCTCTTCCTCAAGTGTATCTTGGACTCGTGCGAGCTCTTCTTTCTGCACGTCTTCCCTAACTTCCTTCTTAACCCTTTTGTGTACTATGACCCACGGCTCTCGAGTAGATTCTACCTCCGTTTTGATTTCCTTCTTTATTTCTTCTTTGAGTGTCTCCATGTTGGAGATCTCCCCTTCTTCTTTCATGTGCTCATAAGCTTCCCTCCAATTGTCTCGTTCTTCTGTGAGAGTCTTCACTTGTTCTTCGAGTCATTTGACTTTATCCATTACTTGTTCTTCAAGTCCTTTGAACTTTTCCATCATTTTTCGTATCTCCATATTGAGGTTGCGGTCTGCTTCCTTTTTGGCCTCTTTGAGGGCTTTAGCGATAAGTTTGTCCACTTCCCTCCTGTCCATGGGGGCCATTTTCAGAGATTAGGTTTAGGGTTTTAGATTTTTTAGGGGGAGAGAGAGAGAGAGAGAGAGAGAGAGAGAGAGAGAGAGAGAGAGAGAGAGAGAGAGAGAGAGAGAGAGAGAGAGAGAGAGAGAGAGAGAGAGAGAGAGAGAGAGAGAGAGAGAGAGAGAGAGAGAGAGAGAGAGAGAGAAAAAAGAAAAGAAAAGTGTTTTTACGTCTATTAGGAGGCCGAACTCGGCCTATGAGACAAATCGATGTACATGGGTGTATCTTCTGTCAATCAGAAAAGATAAAAGTGCTGAAAAGAAACTGGTTAAGCTGATATAGATCTCCGTAGTATGCATGTGGGGATACCCATGAAAGTGGTGGGGGGTGTATGGAGTGCGATATCTATGATAGTCTATATGTAAAAGGGTAGTACAACAACCATGAGAATGCATCTAAAACGACTAACTAGCTCCATCCTGAGCTAGTGGGTGGGATGTAATATGTGATACATAGGTGGAGGTGGAGTCAGGGCCACCCTGATGGCTGCAATGGGATCGGCCATCATCTGGGATCGTCTCTCCTCCATGGCGCGATGGTCACAAGCCTGGATCTCCGCAATCTGGTGTCGGTGAAGTCTCGGGGCCCGATATCCTATAGCACAGGGTCGTCTCCTAGCTCGAGATATATGAGCCTGCTGAAGAGTCACCCCGCTCCGTATGTGGGCTGAGGGGGGGAGGGCTGCAGCACGTCGTGGAATAAAGAAGTCAGTGAGCTGACTCTGTCTCCCTCCTGTATGGAGTGCTACAGTAGGCTGGAGTAGGGAATCTCTGTGACTCTGTATCTCTAGTAAGAATCGCCCGAGCTGTCGCTGGTCTCTAGAGTCCATGATCTCTCGGAGGGTGGGCTGCCCTGCAAACAGAGTCTCGTATCTGCCTCTGATGCCATCATATGCGCTACATCTGCATACAAAGTGCTCCTCATCCTCCATCTCTACTCTGCATACTCTGCATATCCGCTCCTCTCTGGGAATGTCTGCGGCTCTGCCCGTCTCAATCTCGAGTCGGTGTGATGAGACTCTCAGCTGGCCAATCGCTACCCTCAAGCTATGAGGCATGTGAGTATCCATGTAGCGTGGTCGCTGGATGAAACCGTCAGCTAGTATGTCTATGAACTGGTCTCGATAGTGCGATAGTCTCGATCCCATGTGTGGTGTGTGCCATGTCTGACTAATGTAGAGCTGCCAGAGATCCTGTCTGAGCACAACATTCCTCTCACGACGAGAGAGGTGGATGTGAGGTGAGTCTGGGTCATACTGAAAAGGCGGCAATCTGTCCATATCAAGTCCATGACTATCAAACCAGACTCTAACCTGAGTGTACCAAGCTCTCTCATATCCTAACTCTGATATCTGTATAGATGCCTCAAGAGCTCTGTGTGTGAGTCTATCTGTAGGGAGGTCCCTAATCCTCTGAATAAAGCAGATAGTCTGGAATAGTGCCTCTACTGCCATGGGTGGTGCAGCTAGCTCTGCCCTGATGATGTCATGTGGCACCGACTGTTTCCCACGAAATAATCGCGAGATCATACGTACCTGTGGCCTCTCGATCGCACTCCACTGGGTGACTGTGAGACCTGGGGCCCAAACCGTCGCAGCATACATCATAGCTGGTCTGACCAGTGTGTCAAATAGCCAGCCCTTCGTGCGGGGCTCCTGGAAGTGTGCTTGGTGACATCTCCGCTCTAACATGGCTAAAGCTGCATATCCGCGTGTGAGTCTATCGGTGGCTGCCTGTCTCATGCTGAAGGGGCCAGGCAAGCTCGTGAATGTGACTCCGAGATAGACATAGGAAGTGACCACCTCAATTTGTCCACCACCAGCTCTGAATCCTGCTCCATTCCTCACCATGGGGGAGGTGTGGAAGATCATGACCTTGGTCTTGCCAAGGTTTACTGTCAAGCCCCTCTGTGTACAAAACTCATCCAGGGCGTCAAGGTGGCGCTGTAATCCCTCGGGTGACTCTGAGATCAAGACAATGTCATCGGCATATAATAAAATGTGGACATGTGTACCTGCGAGGTCTGCACCCTCTCCTCCAGCTCGGAGAATGTAGTCCTCAATCTCGTCAATGTAGAGACCAAATAGAGTGGGAGAGAGTGGGCAGCCTTGCTTAACACCGATGGTGCTAGCAATGGCCTCAGACATACCTCCTGGACACCGTACCCTCCCAGTCACCTGCTCATAGAGTGCATAGATGGCCCAAATCATCCCTGATGGTACTCCCAAGCTCTGGAGGCGTTGGAAGAGCCTCTCTCGCGGCACTGTATCAAAAGCTTTGCGGAAGTCCACAAAGCAGCAATATAGCCTCTTCTTCCGCATCCTTGCCCCATCAATGAGGCAGCGCAGAATGAAGATGTGATCAATAGTAGAGAAAGCTCGTCGAAAACCTGCCTGGCCTCGTGCTCGTAGCCCCTCAGTCTCTGCATATGTGAGCTCTGCCTCAAGTATGGCACCGTATAGTTTGGCCATGGTGTGGCCAATCATGATGGTCCTGTAGTTCCCTGGATCCAGGGTGTCGCCAGATTTGTGGATAGGCACAATGGTGTGCCTAGTCCACTCCTCTGGGAATCCCTCTCCTATAGTCCGGTTGAAGACATGTGCAATCAACGGGGCTATAGTGGAGGCTGCATATATGAGATGCTCGCTCTGCAATCCTGCGTGGTCTGTCGAACGTCCATGTCGCAATCGTCGTATGGCCCTCTCAACCATCTTTGCTGTGAAGAGAGAAGAACTAGTATGGCGAGGCTCAAGTGGCTGGGGAATGGGAGGCTGCCTAGGTACCTCATATAACCTCTGAGCATAATCATGCCATGTGTGTGGGTCTCCAATAGGTGTGGTCGGGCGTGGCTCTCGTAGGCTGCGCCATGCTGCAGCACTGTCCATACTCATAAAGAGATGGTATAGCTCAAGCTCTTGGTGCCTCCTCAAAGGCTCGCCTCTTTCGACGTGTGAGAGTCTTCATCTGTCCCTTGGCTTCTCTCTCTGTGATCTCTCCCAATGCTCGCTGAGCTCGTAGTCAGCGTTAAAGATCTCTGCAATCCTCATCATACCAACGATGTTGTGGCATAGTCCCGGGAGGAGGTGTGTGACGAGAATGGATGGTGTGTGGGAAGGAGCTGATGGCTGATGTCTGAAGAACTGATGCTATCTGAGAGGTGAGTAGGGATAGTGGAGTGTCAGGATGAAGTAAGAGAAGACCCTTCTCGACTCGAGCCGCATATATGTGAGCTAGCTCGTGTGTGAAGTGGATGGTGGTGTGTGGGATGCGTGCTGCGGGTATGCGTGTAGGGGTGTCTCCCTTCAGGGAGAGTGCGAGGTATGTGTGATCGGCCCCAATGGGTATGGGTGGGATGGTGAATGAGGTAAGTAGGTGGATGGCCTCTCTGGACCCCATGACGTAATCTACTGTACTTCCCCCGCCATCTGTGACTGAGTGTGGTATGCATGTCAATCCTCCTGAGGTAGGCCACTGAGTCATCCCGTTATAGATAACGAGATTATGTCGAGAGCCTAGTCTGAGTAGGTGAGTGCCATAGTGAGTGTGTGTAGGGTCAGCTGAAGCTCGAGCTGTAGACTCATCCTCTATGGTATGTAGTATCTCCGGGTCTTCTGGGTCAAAGATCTCACACTGATCATTGCTTGTCCTGGCATTGAAGTCTCCCATAAGGAAGACTTCCCCTAATGCAGAGTACTCTGTAATCTCTTCTGACAAGCAAGTGTATGGTGAGTCCTCCTCTCGATCTATGATAGCGAAACGCGAGCTAGAAGGAGCAAAGTAGCATAATGCTATGAAGATGATCCGCTCCTGCGAGAGCTGGAGTCGAATCCAAAGATATCTGGCCTGTGAATCATGTGCGACTATCTGTATCCTGCTCTGAAGTCCATCTCTAAAGAGTATGGCTACTCCTCCTGATCCTCGGGTGGTGTGCTGACGTGTACACTCTCTGTATGTGGACTCCCACTGAAAACCGTGGACTCGAGGTAGGCCCCGGTCCGGGCTCTCATGTGTCTCTGTGAGCATAATGATGTCTTTGCCTTTGCGCACCTCTTCCAATCTCTCTGGGTGTGTCCATAGATCTCCATTGCAGTTCCAAACTGCAAGGTGTATCTCCTCGAGTGTCTCACATGCCGCGAATCCCTATGGGATGGCCTTGCCATCAATGATGACACGACCATCTCTGTATGAAGCCTTCTTTCCTTCTTTGCTAGCTTGATGTACTCTCGGCATGCATGCACGACGGTGTGCTACCTGCATGGATGTGAGATCATCGTCAAGGTAGATGGGGGGGGCCATCAAGTGCTCTCAAAATCACCCTCTTGCGTAGGAAAGTAGATCTTATATCTTCGGAAGGGAAGTGTAGAATGAGAGCTCTCTTCTTCGTGGGGTCTCGTCCCGTTCTCCAAGACTTGATGAATGGGGGGGACTCCTCTTTGTAGCCGAGTATCTTGCATAGTGTCTTCCCATCGGACTCGGGGGTAGAGCCTTCTTTTTCTTCAATGCCCATGATGCGTACATTGAGACGGCGGGCATGTCTCATCTTTTCTTCCTCAATAGTGGTGTGCACGATGAGGGCTTCTTCCTTTTGTGCTTTCTCTTTGGCTTCTTTTTTGATGTTCTTCTTCACTATGTCGATCCACCCTTCTTTGGTAGCTTCTAATTTGTTTTCCATGCTCTCGGTCAAGGATTTGGTGAGTTCTTCTTTGAGAGCTTCTGTCTTGTTCATATTAATCTCTCCTTCTTCGGGTGTAAGAGAGACCATTGAAGCTTTGATGAGCTCCAATTCCTCTTTCATGTTTGCCTTCTCCTTAGCCCATTCTTCTTTCTCTTTCTGCCATGCTTCCCTCTCCTTATGATATGTTTCTACTTCCTTCTCGAGCTTTGAGAGGCCGCTGATGATGGCCGTGATAGTGGAGTCCACCATCTTCTTGTTTTCCTTGATAGCTATGGTCAGTTTGTCCTCCATTTTTGTCAAATCGTCCTTCTTAGCCGTAGCGCTCATTGCATTCGAAGATGAAAAAATGCTCAGTGTACTGAGCCTAAAGACTTGCGATGAAGACGGGAGCGCGCCCGATGCGCGATGGAGCAAGGGTGGGAGTGGCTGATAACTGTAGGCAACAGTTGTTGGTCCGGGAGGGTTGGGTTTAGTTTGGGTTAGGGTTTAGTTCAAATTAGGATTAGGGTTTAGTTCAAATTAGGATGGGCGGCAGTGTGAATCTGTGGGGGCTTTGAACGGCAGGAGGTGCACATGAGATGACGGCTGATAGGGCAGGGCAAATGATGCTTAGGTTTAGTTTGGGTTAGGGTTTAGTTCAAATTAGGATTAGGGTTTAGTTCAAATTAGGATGGGCGGCAGTGTGAATCTGTGGGGGCTTTGAACGGCAGGAGGTGCACATGAGATGACGGCTGATAGGGCAGGGCAAATGATGCTTAGGTTTAGTTTGGGTTAGGGTTTAGTTCAAATTAGGATTAGGGTTTAGTTCAAATTAGGATGGGCGGCAGTGTGAATCTGTGGGGGCTTTGAACGGCAGGAGGTGCACATGAGATGACGGCTGATAGGGCAGGGCAAATGATGCTTAGGTTTAGTTTGGGTTAGGGTTTAGTTCAAATTAGGATTAGGGTTTAGTTCAAATTAGGATGGGCGGCAGTGTGAATCTGTGGGGGCTTTGAACGGCAGGAGGTGCACATGAGATGACGGCTGATAGGGCAGGGCAAATGATGCTTAGGTTTAGTTTGGGTTAGGGTTTAGTTCAAATTAGGATTAGGGTTTAGTTCAAATTAGGATGGGCGGCAGTGTGAATCTGTGGGGGCTTTGAACGGCAGGAGGTGCACATGAGATGACGGCTGATAGGGCAGGGCAAATGATGCTTAGGTTTAGTTTGGGTTAGGGTTTAGTTCAAATTAGGATTAGGGTTTAGTTCAAATTAGGATGGGCGGCAGTGTGAATCTGTGGGGGCTTTGAACGGCAGGAGGTGCACATGAGATGACGGCTGATAGGGCAGGGCAAATGATGCTTAGGTTTAGTTTGGGTTAGGGTTTAGTTCAAATTAGGATTAGGGTTTAGTTCAAATTAGGATGGGCGGCAGTGTGAATCTGTGGGGGCTTTGAACGGCAGGAGGTGCACATGAGATGACGGCTGATAGGGAAGGGCAAATGATGCTTAGGGTTTCTGACGGCCGACGGTGTGGGCAGAGCAGACGACACCTAGGGTTTTTGACAGCCGACGGATGGGGCAGTGCAGACGACGCTTAGGGTTTCGGACGGCCGACAGACGGGGCAGAGGGTTAGGTTTAGTTTGGGTTAGGGTTTAGTTCAAATTAGGATTAGGGTTTAGTTCAAATTAGGATGGGTGGCAGTGTGAATCTGTGGGGGCTTTGAACGGCAGGAGGTGCACATGAGATGACGGCTGATAGGGCAGGGCAAATGATGCTTAGGGTTTCTGACGGCCGATGGTGTGGGCAGAGCAGACGACACCTAGGGTTTTTGACAGCCGACGGACGGGGCAGTGCAGACGACGCTTAGGGTTTCGGACGGCCGACAGACGGGGCAAAGGGTTTTTGACAGCCGATGGACGGGGCAGTGCAGACGACGCTTAGGGTTTCGGACGGCCGACAGACGGGGCAGAGAGAGAGAGAGAGAGAGAGAGAGAGAGAGAGAGAGAGAGAGAGAGAGAGAGAGAGAGAGAGAGAGAGAGAGAGAGAGAGAGAGAGAGAGAGAGAGAGAGAGAGAGAGAGAGAGAGAGAGAGAGAGAGAGAGAGAGAGAGAGAGAGAGAGAGAGAGAGAGAGAGAGAGAGAGAGAGAGAGGTGTGGGTTTCTTAGGGTTTGGGATTAGGGCTAGGTTTAGGGTTGGGTTTCGGAGTAAGGGTTAGGGTTCAGGTTAGGGTTAGGGTTCAGGTTAGGTTTAGGGTTGGGGTTAAGCTTAGGGTTAGGTTTAGGGTTAGGGTTAGGTTTTCAAGAGATTGCATGGGCATGAGGAGGTTAGGTTAGGGTTTGGTTCGAGGGTGAACAGATGGCGGAGCAGTTGTGGCGGGGGCCATGGCCGTTGGAGCTGCATTGTTTGGGGTTAGGGTTTCGATGAGGTTAGGGTTTCCATGGGGTTAGGGTTTCGAAGGTTTTAGAACGACTCCGGGCACTGGTTAGGTTTTCAGATAGGCAGCGAGAGAGTGATGCGGATGGATCTCGCAGGAGTGATGGCGCTGCAGCTAGAGAGAGATGGTGATGGTGCAGGAGAGATGATGATGAGAGAGAGAGAGAGAGAGAGAGAGAGAGAGAGAGAGAGAGAGAGAGAGAGAGAGAGAGAGAGAGAGAGAGAGAGAGAGAGAGAGAGAGAGAGAGAGGTAGGTATATTAACGTCTTCCAAAGGCCGCCTATGGGTCAAAATAAACAACAATGTGCAGTAGAAGGTGAATCAAGACTTCAGAATTTAAGCATTGGTATGAACATTTATGCGGATATTATGCATTCTTATACGTAAAACAAGAGTGTGGAGTAAAAGGTGAATCGGTCATTGTGAGTTGCGAGAGAGAGAATAAAAAGTGAAGAAAGAGAAAGTGAGATAGAAAGCGAAGAGTGAGATAGAAAGTGAAGAGTGAGAAAGAGAGAAGAGAGAGAAAGAGATGTGAGTAAGAGAGAGAGTGAAAAGAGAGAGAGATACAGAGAGAGAAGAGAAATAAAGAGAAAAGAAGAGAGAAAGTAAGAAAGAGAAGAGGGAGAAAGTGAAGAGAGAGAGTAAAGAGCAAAAGAGAGAGAAAGAGAGAGAAGATAAATAAAGAGAAAAGAAGAGAGAGAGAGTGAGAAAGAGAGGAGAGAGTAGAGAAAGAAGTGAGAAGAAAGAGAAAGTAGTGAGAGAAGAGAGAGCAAGAGAGAAATTGAAGAGAGTGAGAGATCGAAAAGAGAGAGTAAGAAAGGGGGGGGGGGGGGAGAGAGAGAGAGAGAGAGAGAGAGAGAGAGAGAGAGAGAGAGAGAGAGAGAGAGAGAGAGAGAGAGAGAGAGAGAGAGAGAGAGAGAGAGAGAGAGAGAGAGAGAGAGAGAGAGAGAGAGAGAAAGAAAGAAAGAAAGACTTTTTAACGTCTATTAGAGGCCAAAATCGGCCTATGAGACAAAACATATACATCATGTATGATCCAATCCACTGTGATCCAAAACGAAAATAAAGTGTGAGTACTACAAACGGGTATAAAAGGAGGGAGGGAGGGAGAGAGAGAGAGAGAGAGAGAGAGAGAGAGAGAGAGAGAGAGAGAGAGAGAGAGAGAGAGAGAGAGAGAGAGAGAGAGAGAGAGAGAGAGAGAGAGAGAGAGAGAGAGAGAGAGAGAGAGAGAGAGAGAGAGAGAGAGAGAGAGAGAGAGAGAGAGAGAGAAAGTCATATTAACGTCTTCTGGAGGCCAAACTTGGCCTATGAGACAAAAACCATGTACAAGTGTAGTAACCCTGTGTAGAAGATAAAGTGAAATAAAAAAGTATATCGCTACACAAAGCTATATAGGGCTGGAAAAGGCTGGGGAGACGTGGCTCTGACTCTGCAGATAGTGGCCACCTAATACATAGGGGATCCCAAAATGTGAGTAAAATGCCCTAGCTACTGGTGATGGGTGGAGGTGGGTGTAGTATGTGGTACATCGGTGGTGGTCTGAGTGCCTCCTGAAGGAAGACAACCCAGGGGGTGGTGGTACACCTATGCTCCATCATGTGGTCGTAGGCAATCCTGATGCGTGAGATATCCTCCTGATATAGTCGTGGTCGACGATATCCGCCCATGCGTGGTCGGCGCCGTGCTCTCTGTGCTGCTGCCCGGTGGAGCGTGAGCCCTATTGATGGACCTCTCTGATGTAGCTCAACTCGCTGAAAGAACCGGGTAATGGTCTGCTGGGTACTCACCCGTGGCTGATGTATGGGCTGTAGTGACCGCTCTAGCCTCTCGTATGCTGCTGTGAGAAAGCGTCCCAAGCGTCTCTGGTCTCCCATAGTCATGCACAGCTGGAATGACTCCTCGATCTGGAATTGTGCTCGTAGGTCTAAGTATGCTGTACATCTGATAACAAAATGCTCCTCACTATCTACCTCTGTCTGGCATACTGGGCACCACCTCTCCTCACGGGGGACTCCCCTGGACCGACCCCTCTCAATCTCGAGCCGATGTGATGAAACCCGGAGCTGCCCAATGACGACTCGTAGGTGGTGGGGAAGGTAGATCTGCATGTATCTCGGAATCTCGATGAAGCCCGTGCCCGATATATGTAGAAAATGCTCGCGGTAGTAGAGCATTTTCGGTGGCAATGTACCCCTAGGGCTCACCCATGTCCTCTGTATGTATGTATGCCATATCTCCTTACGAATGATCCTATTCCTCTCTTGATGAGAGAGCGAGTAGGTGGGTGCATGAGAGTCGTACTGTAGTGGTGGTACCCTGTCTATGTCAAAGCCATGGTGGGCAAGCCAGTCTCGTGTCTGTGCATACCATGAGGAGGTGTCGCCTGCTAATGCCATATCACGTGATGCCTCGAAAGCACGATAAGCAATGCGCTCTGTATCCATGCTCCGAAGTCTGTGTAATAGGCATACTGTCTGGAATAGTGCCTCAACTAGCATCGGTGGTGCAGCGAGCTCTGCTCTAATGATATCATGTGGTACTGAAGGTTTGCTGCGGATAAGTCTGGCAATCATGAGGATCTGTGGCCTCTCTAATGCTGTCCATACTGATGTAGCTAATCCTCGTCCCCATATGGCTGCCCCATACATGAGCGCTGGCGTAACCAAAGTGTCAAAGAGCCACCCCTTTGTGCGGGGCTCCTGAAAATATGCCTAGTGGCACTGTCTCTCCATCAAAGCTAGTGCTGCGTACCCACGTGTGATGCGGTCACGGGCTGCCTGAGCCATAGAGAAGACCCCTGATGCTGCTGTAAATGTCACCCCCAAGTAAACATATGATCCGACCACCTCGATCGGTCCACCTTCTGCTGTGAACAAACTATGTCTGCGTACATGTGCTGATGTATGAAAGATCAAGACCTTGGTTTTACCAAGGTTCACAGATAACCCTCTGTGTCTGCAAAAGTCATCTAGGCCGTGTAGATGATGCTGTAGACCTTCTGCAGACTCTGAAACCAATACAATATCATCAGCGTATAAAAGAATATGGACAGTGGACCCGTGTACCTCAATGCCATCTTCCCCCTCCTGCTGTATGAAGTCCACTATCTCATCAATGTAAAGACCAAAGAGGGTGGGTGAGAGAGGGCATCCTTGCTTCACCCCGATAGTGTTAGCAAGTGGATCAGATAAGCCCCCTCGACATCTGACTCTACCAGATACTCTCTCGTATAAGGCGTAGATCCCCCATATCATCTCCTCCGGAGCTCCGATGTCAACTAGTCGTCTGAAGAGTCGATCCCTGGGAATAGTGTCAAATGCTTTGCGGAAGTCCACAAAGCAACAATATAATCTCCTCTTCCTCACCCTTGCCTGGTCGATCAGGCATCTCAGAGTGAAGATGTGGTCAATGGTAGAGTAATCACGTCTGAAACCTGCGTGTCCTGGAGCCCTGATGCCCTTCCTCTCAGCGAGAGTACTCAACTCTGTCTCTAGTACCGCCCCATATAACTTGGCCAATATAGGGCCAATCATGATCGTCCGGTATGTAGCTGGATCCATAGTATCACCTGACTTATGAATGGGCACTATGGTGTGCTTAGTCCATGAGTCTGGGAACCCTTCAACCAATGCACGGTTGAAGAGATGGGCAATGAGCGGTGCGAGAGTCGTGCCTCCATAGATGAGGTGCTCTGCCTGTAAACCGAAATGATCATGGACCCTGCCATGCTGCAGCCGGGCAATAGCGCGTCCCACCATAGTGGGTGTGAAGAAGTCAGAGGTAGTAGGACGTGAGCTCTGCGGTCTGGGAATGGGAGGCTGGTCTAGGATCTCGTATAGGCTCCGTGCATAGCTATGCCAAGTGCTCTGGTCTCGGATAGGTGTCTGCTGTCTCCTCTCTCTCAAATGTCGCCATGCCACTACACGGTCTCGACTCATGAGCAAATGGTAAATATCCCAATACTGTCTCTCCTCCCAATCTCGCCGTTTGCGGCGAGTAAGGCTCTGCATGCGACGCTTTGCCTGTGTCTGTGTAATATCTCCTCTATGCTCTAAAATCCGTAGGTGTTTACGCAGCTCACGACAATCTGCATCATACCAACGGTTCTGGGGCATGGATCCTGTGCGTGGAGGGTGCATATGTGTGCGGTGTGGGAAGCTTCGGAGAGCTGAGTCCTGTAGGATGGAGGTGATATGTGATGTAAGTGTGTCCAAAGGTGAGAATGGATCGAGGGAGAGTAGGCGGGTGTGTAAATGGTGTGCATAAACGTGTGAGAGCTCGTGTGTGAAGTGTATGGTGGTATGTATCTCAGTGGGTGAGGGAGGGTCTAATGGAATCGGAGATGAGAGTGTGAATGTGATAAATGTGTGGTCAGCACCGAGTGGGCGTCGTCCAATACTAAGTGAAGGGATGAGTGAAGCTCCAGAGGTAGTACCCAAAATGTAGTTGACTGTGCTCTCACCTCCCCCGTGAGGGAAGCAAGTCCGTCCGCTTGAACCTGGCCAACGATTCATCCCGTTATATATAACGAGATGATGTCGGCTGCCTAGCTCGAGTAGATGTCTGCCATAGCCGGTGGTGTCCTGACCCGTATCTGCCGATACTCTGCTCGTGCTAATCTCAACCGGGTCTCTGGCCCTCATGAGATGTGGGTGATCCATGTCGAATGCTTCGCACTGATGCGACTGAGTGCGGCCATTGAAGTCCCCCATAAGGAAGACTTCACCTAGTGTGCTGTAATGTAGTATCTCATGTGAAAGCGCTGTGTCCCTGTGCTATCTCCATGCGAACCCACATGTATCGTGCCTCCTCATCTCTACCTATAATATGGAGCCGGCTCTGTATCTCCTGTCGAAATACGATGGCCACTCCTCTCGATCCTCGTGGTGTACTCTGTCTCGTCGTGGTCCTGAATGCAGATTCCCAATGAAAACCTGCAATGCATGGTAGACCTCTCTCTGGGCTCTCGTGTGTCTCTGTGATGAGAGAGACGTCTTCTGAAGGCGAAATTTGGCCTATGAGACAAAATCATGTACAACTCTAGTAACCCCTGTGTAAAAATAAAATAAAATGGAAAAGTGCTCGCTACACAAAATTGTGTATGCTGAACTTGGAAACAACCACATGATAGTGTATCGGGTGAGGGAGAGGTAGTGGGGATAATGTAGTGGTGCATGGGGAGATGTGGCTCTGACTCTGCAGATAATGGCCATCTAATACATGGGGGCCAGTGACGGGAGTGAATATGTATATCCTAGCTATATGTAACGGGTGGGGGTGGGTGGAGTATATGGTACATCGGCGGCGGTCTGAGTGCCTCCTGAAGGAAGGCTACCCAGGTGGTGGTGGTGCGCCTGTGCTCCATCATGTGGTCATGGGCTATCCTGATGCATGAGATATCCTCATGGTGTAGTAATGGTCGTCCGAACCCAAGTCTATGTGGACGTCGCACTCTCTGTGCCATTGCGTGCTGGAGCGTAAGCCCTCTGCCTTTGGAAGATGGGCTTGTATGATGTAACCCATCTCGCTGAAAGAACTGAGTAATGGTCCGTTGTGTACTCATCGGTGTCTGGTGTGTGGGCTGTAGCAACCGCTCTTGACTCTCATATGCTGCTGTGAGGAATCGTCCCAACCTCCGCTGGTCTCCATGGGTCATGCACAAGTGACAACTGTAATGACTCCTCTATATGGAACTGTGCTCGTAGATCTGAGAATGCTCAACATCCGGTAACAAAGTGCTCTTCACTCTCTATCTCTGTATGGCATACCGGGCACCACGTCTCCTCTCTAGGTACTCCCTTGGTCCTTCCTGTCTCCATCTTGAGTTGATGTGATGAAACTCGAAGCTGCCCAATGACAACTTGAAGGTGGTGTGGTAAGTATGTCTCAATGTATTGTGGAGTCTCAATAAAGCCTTGATCTGAGATCTGTAGAAAATGCTCACGGTAGTAGAGCATTTTCGGTGGTAGAGTATCCGTGAGGCTAATCCATGTCCTCTGTATATATGTATGCCATATCTCTTGGCGAATGACCCTGTTCCTCTCCTGGTGGGAGAGCGAATAGGTGCAATGGTGGTAGTCTGTCTATGTCACATCCATGATGGGCCAGCCAATCTCGTGTCTGTGCGTACTATGAGGAGGTGTCACCTGCTAGTGCGAGATCGCGTGACGCCTGGAAAGCTCGATAAGTGATGCGCTTTGTGTCCATGCTTTGTATCCTGTGTAATAGGCATACTGTCTGGAACAGTGCCTCTACTAGCATCAGTGGTGCAGCAAGCTTTGCTGTGATGGTATCATGTGGTACTGAAGGCTTGCTGTGAATCATGAGAATCTGTGGCCTCTCCAATACTGCCCATGCTGATGTAGCTAATCCTGGCCCCCATATGGCTGCTCCATACATGAGCGCTCTCGTAACCAGAGTGTCGAAGAGCGATCCCTTTGTGCGGGGCTCCTGAAAATATGCCTGGTGGCACTGTCTCTCCATCAGGGCTAGTGCTGCATATCCACGTGTGATGCGATCCAGGGCTGCCTCGGACATAGAAAAAATCCGAGAGGCAGCTGTGAATGTCACTCCGAGATAGACATATGATCCGACTACCTCAATCGGTCCACCTGCTATTGTGCAAGAACTATGTCTCCTCACCTGTGCTGATGTATGAAAAATCATAACCTTGGTTTTACGAAGGTTCACAGGTAGCCCTCTATGTATGCAGAAGTCGTCTAGGCCGCATAGATGGCGCTGTAGACCTTTTGCAGATTCTGAAACTAGCACAATATCATCAGCATATAAAAGAATATGAACAGTAGTCCCTCGTACCTCAATGCCCTCCCCTCCCTGCTGTCGTATGAAGTCCACTATCTCATCAATGTATAAACCAAAGAGGGTGGGTGAAAGAGGGCAGCCCTTGCTTCATCCCGATAGTGCTAGCAAGTGAGTCAGATAAGCCACCGGGACATCTGACTCTACCAGATACTCTCTCATATAAGGCGTAGATCCCCCATATCATCTCATCTGGAACTCCGATATCGAATAGGGGTCTGAAGAACCGTTCCTTGGGAACTGTGTCAAAGGCTTTGCAGAAGTCCACAAAGCAGCGGTATAATCTCCTCTTCCTCACTCTTGCCTGGTCGATCAGGCATCTTAGAGTGAAGATATCGTCAATGGTAGAGTAATATTGTCTAAAACCTGCCTGTCTTGGGGCCCTGATAGGGAGGGAGGGAGGGAGAGAGAGGGAAGGGGGGGGGGGGGGGGGAGAGAGAGAGAGAGAGAGAGAGAGAGAGAGAGAGAGAGAGAGAGAGAGAGAGAGAGAGAGAGAGAGAGAGAGAGAGAGAGAGAGAGAGAGAGAGAGAGAGAGAGAGAGAGAGAGAGAGAGAGAGAGAGAGAGAGAGAGAGAGAGAGAGAGAGAGAGAGAGAGAGAGAGAGAGAGAGAGAGAGAGAGAGAGAGAGGAGGGAGGGAGGGAGGGAGGGAGGGAGGGAGGGAGGGAGGGAGGGCCTGTTACTTGTTATTCACTCTTCTATCTTTTTATATGAACGAGGAGACCCTTTGGTTTTAAAGGAAACTTCTAGAGAATCCTCCAAGTGTCCCAAAAGTACCTTTTACAGGAGATCTGGTGGAAGTTTTTATAAACTTTGAAGTATTTTCATAAGAAGAATGAATCACCCTTTCAAATGCATGAGTCTCTTTTTATAAAACATGTCAGTGCAAGCACTTTTGAACTTTTCGAAAGATGAATTATACTCCTATGAAATTTATGCCTAGGCTTCAAAAAATTCAAGCTGTTGTCGACAAAAATTAAAGGGGATCCGACTAAGTCTATATCTCGACAAGAGAACATAGTAGCAAACAGATGGTGAGAGGGTAGATAAAAAGGCACCTTGTGCCTACAAAGCCTCTATGCCAAAGTGTTGTCTGGAAGGTTAGCTATTGAAGCAGAAAGAAAGAAAGAAAGAAAGAACATTGATCTCTATGGGGAGCCAAATCAGTGCATGAGATAGAATGTTTGGCAGATTGGGACCGAAATCGGTAATTCTTACCAAAGTCAGCCTTTGTCTGACAATTTTTGGTATTTCTTTCCAAAATCAGTTTTTGTCTGACAGTCATGCACCTGGATTAATCTGCAGATTCAAATTATAGATATAGGAAAAAACCTTGCAGATTCTATTCAGTCCTTTTGATACTGAAAATTTATACTGGGAAATCCTACATTCTTACAGTGATTGCAATAGATGATGACTTGTAAGGATGGATATTGAGGGTTCTATCTTCTGAGAAAGACATGCAGGACGGAGCATGTGACTAAAGTGAAGATGCATCTGACAATTTGGAATCAAAACTGTTCGTTCTGAGCACATTCTGCAACATACACAGCTTGGACAGAGTGTCCAACCCGAGGCTGATAGAAGGAACATCGAGGGAATAAATATTGATTTATTTGGTGCTTGTATGAGCAACATGGGAGGGTCTAACTGGTGATGCAAATTAGAATTTAAATATGCTTTCCTAGTTGCTTTCAACAGTTGAGTCATAGGATTAGAATTTAAATATGCTTTCCTAGTGTCCAACAGTTCAATCATCATTATTCACCATTTTCATTATTATTAGATGCGATCCTGTAATTTCCTCATTGTAAAGAAATCTTCTTTAGAAGATCGCTGGCTGTTGGAATTCTCTAGCATATGAAGTGACTGTACAGGTAGTTGTTTTATCTAGTGTTATTTATGGTTGGAAATTGTTGTAGTGTCCAACTACAGTTATACCTTTCTTTGGAGATCAAACATTCTGGGGTAACTGTGTACATGCAAGAGGAGTGGGACCACCTCCCATTCCTGTGGATCAGTTCTCCTTCGACAAACTAGTGCATGCCATAGAGTTCATGCTGAATGATGAGGTATACATCCCTTTATTCAAATTTCTGTTCTAATCTTAGCTCAATTCCTTCTCATGTTCTCTTACTATCATTCTCTTTGAAAATATATGTTGGTTAAGGTCAAGCAACGGGCTGTTAGTTTGGCTGAAGCAATGAAAGAAGAGGATGGAGTTGAAGGGGCTGTCACAGCCTTTCACAAGCATTTACCCTCCGAAGTGTTGCAGTGTTCACTAAGGCTGCATTCAAAGCCAGCTGATGATAACTCTTGGGCAGCTTGCATGCCATGTTTCAGAAGATAAGTCGAGAGCTCATTCACTAAATCAAAGGTATGTGTGTAAGCATACCAAGTGATGAATTGTTATCGTTTCTTTGACCAAGAGTCCGTTGTGTGATAAATAGTGCAGTAGTTTTGGGAACGATTCTTCATGGTTTATTGTACATTTCTGCAGATTTGGGAGTTTTAATGTGCATTTGTGCAGAATTAGCTTCAATTGAAGTTCATGCCTGCCAAGTAGTGTAAAACACAATATTTTTGTACATCTATTGATTATTTTTGGATACCTTGAGTTTTAAGGAACTTCTGAGTCTAAATTCCAATTTTCTGTGGAACCTTTGTTCTTAACAAGTAAACAGAGTTTGCGAAGCAGTGCTCATAACTACCTAAATGATGCAAGAATCACGTTAACTTTCACAATCTTGATCCCCCATCATTACAAGACTCGCTTCTGAGGGAACTTGAATCTTATTCTTTGAAATCCATAATCATACAAGATAAGTAATTTTTCTGGAAAGATTGAGAGCTTAAAGACCTGATCAACTTCTTGAACTGCATTCTAAAAGTAACTGCTCCATGGAGAAAAGAGTACCTTTTGTAGATACAACTTTCAATATTTGTCTAAAAGTTTTAGAACTAGAATAAAAAAAGCCCAGGCATCTCTCTGACCTACGTCCTGAGGAATATACCGGTTTTGGAGAATCAACAACAAAATCATTTGATGTCAAGGGGAGCAGCGATAACTTGACAGCGTTAATGGTGGGCCAAGGCGTACATGTTAATGCCACATAATTTTGTTGTTTGCTTCGTTTTTCCTTTTGAGCTGCATGACACGTTAGAAGAACCAAACTTTGCTTTTCTTCTTCTTCTCCCCCCCCCCCCCCCCCCCCCCCCCCCCCCCCCCCCCCCCCCCCCCCCCCCCCCCTCTCCCCCCCTCCCCCCTTCTTTCCCTTTTTTTTTTTTTAAATATATATTTTAGCACACCTGGGTTAACTAGGGAAATTGTGATGGCTCGAAATTCTACTGAAGATGACACATGCTTCGTCATAATATCAGCAAAACAGGCTAACATGATAGTCAAAATGTCGGGTGGCTAGGCTTCACGATTAATATCTTGGTTGATCAATGTGCTGAATCACCAATGATGTCAGTTGATGTTACGACTGATGGACTATATGAAAAAAACTTGACAAAATCTGTCGTCCTTGGACGCATATCCGATGCAACATAGAATTGGCGTCAAGACAGCTTCGACAGTTGCACCTAACAACAACAAAATCTGTCATCCTTGGACTGATATCCAACATAATGTAGAACGGATGCCTTGCTATAATCATTTGATGTTTGGGAGTCATTTTTTGATTCCTGGGAGATTGAATCCTTGAAGTGTCAAGATTGTATGAAGATTTATACTGAAGATCACTTAGATCTTCTACATTTGTCATTTTTTGATTCATGGGAGATTGAATCCTTGAAGTGTCAAGATTGTATGAAGATTTATCCTGAAGATCACTTAGATCTTGTACATTTGTCTACTTATGTTAAAGGCTTGAATTGATTAAGAAACTTAAAAAAAAGCACTTTTACATATAGGGTGAAAAGGGAGACACTTTTCCATTTCTTAATTCTTCTACTAGGCGTTCGAGGGATCTTTTGATGAAGAGTTCAGTGTTTTTTTGAAGTTGATAGCACATATTTCCTAACAATTTTTCCATGCATCCTCCTCGATGACATTCCAGAGGGCTATAGAGCATCTCATCTCTTCCCTCTGAAGATCTTGTTGTGAAGAGGTATCATGATTTGATTGGAGGATCCTTTAAACGCTGGACTAGACTTTGATGCCCTCTAGAGACAAGAAGAAGAGTTACTTGATGCCTTCTCCCATTACAAACCAAAGTGGTGGTCTACATAGCTTGTGGGATTTTGCATGTGTCCAAATACCATAATGTAGCTTTTTCCAAAATACAACCACCTTCTTATCTTGATCAAGGAGTGCCAAAGTTCCGAGAACTTAATCTCCCATCTAATTCAAATTTTCTTATGTAGAAGTTCACACTTTTATTGATTTTGGGATGTATTCGAAATTCTTACCATTGTTCGACCGTAAACATCTTGAATGAGGAGCACTTTTATATAGGATAAGCCTCATGTCTTCTCTCCGCTAAATTGCTTCTTCCTAGTACAGACAATCCGGTCTCTACCAATCAAAGTTTCATCAACAAAAACCCTAAGATTACAGCCGTTGCTCTTCGTATTCACTTGTTTGCAAACATTTTTCCACGTTAACTATTCATTTTTTGTTGTTTGCAATCTCAAACGCTCACTGCTTGATTGTTTTGCTTGTGAATGTTTTGTGGCCGCTACAACGAGGGGTTCACGATGATAAAACAAAAAAAGATTTTCTCAGCTTATTAGGAAAATTTATGTTTGAATGTGGCATGCTGTAATGAAAAATGTATACAAGTCAAGTCCAAGGGGCTACCCATTGGCCCGAATCCACATGGAACGAAAGAAGTATGTGGGACAAATGGGACTCCATGTCCTTGAGCAACCCAAAACCGAAGGGGCTCCAAACTATATGCGCAAAAGCAATCTTACTTGAGAGAAACGGGCGGCCGTTTGAGACAAACCAACCTGCACCTAACCCAAACCGAAGATGGTCGAAGGCTTCAAGATAGCGGAAGCATCATAACTCTAATGATGAGAGCAGCCGCACGTAGACAAGCTGACTCCGGGCAACCGTCAAACGACGAAACACACACTTGAGTGTGAAGTGGAAGCTCAACTCAACCAATGAGGGGAGGCCGCTGAAGCCCAAGCCAACCCCGAGGGACACTCAACTCGAAAGATAGGAGGTGGCCATCCAAGGTGAGCCGACCTCACGGCATGCAACTGTCAAGCAACCCATGAACCACGTAGGAGCGACGAGGAACGTTGCCGTTACTAGGCATCTACCCATGGTCCAAGGGACAACCGACGATTCCAAGAACGGTGAGGAACAGAAGGCTCGGCACACGCGCTCATAGTGCTTCTTAGCCCAAACGTTGGAGGGCACTCGAGGCCGGTCCACAGTTCAAAGGATGTCACGAAACCCACTCCCTTTATAGTAGCGCAAATTTGGTGCACCGGGGATTACCACCCAAGCACCAAAGAGGGCTGAAAAGAAATACAGGGCCGTTACACAATGCAAACCCTCTCAGAAGTACTGAGTGATACGTCATCTGGTTTGGGCAAGATGATCAAGAATTCCGACATCAATCTACCGCATAAAGCACGCAAAATGTTTATATTTAAGAAAAAAAGTGAAATACATCTGTGTTGTCTTTTAATGAAAAGTCCAATAGCATAATTTAAAGGATTTTATGGTTTAAACTCAATTCATGACAAAGTTGTTTGTAAGATTCCTGCCATAATGGAGGTTGAGATTTTGAGCCAAACGGTCCTGTGGGTTTGATGCATGAAAAGGTATGTTGGAAGAAGATGTCTGCACATCACGCAAGCATTTACCGGAACTGCCTCTTCCGTTTCTTACCATATTAATCAAGACTTCAGACTTAAGCATTGATATGAACATATGTATGCGGATACTATGCGTTCTTATAAGTAAACAACAATGTGCAATAGAAGGTGAATCAAGACTTCAGATATAAGCATTGGTATGAACATTTATGCGGATATTATGCGTTCTTATACGTAAAACAAGAATGTGCAGTAAAAGGTGAATCAGTCATTGTGAGTCGCGAGAGTTTTTAGAGCACTTCCTTCGGCATTTCTTCAAGTAGTGTCTTGAGCATCTTGGGCAATTCCTTCAAATAACTCCTTCAAATAAGGCCTTCACCCTAAATGGTATGGGGCCACGGTGATCCCTTGCCCTAAGAGGCATGGAGGCCACCCATTGGGCAACCCCTCATCCTAAATGGCTTAGGGCCACCCGTTGGGCAACCCCTTGCCTCAAGGGTCTTGGAGCCACCCATTGGGCGACCCCTCGCTGTAAGGGGCTTGGGGCCCATCCATTGGGCGACCCCTCGCTGTAAGGGGCTTGGGGCCCATCCATTGGGCAAGCCTTAGCCCAAAAGGGCATGGGGGGCCATACATTGGGTTACCCCTCACCCTGAGGGGCTTGGGGGCTACCCATTGGGTGACCCCTAGCCCTAGGGGTTCCGATGATGAAAACAAGGACATGATGACTTAAGCAAAATATACTACGAAAGGGTCCTATAGGATGATGCAAAGGGGACCCAAAGATGGAAGCAAAGACATGAAGTAAGGGCATATCAAAGGAATAAAGCAAGAGCATACCAAATGAAAGACGCGGAGACATCAAGGTGGCATCAAGCAAGGCTAATGACAATGTGAAACTATGGAATCAAGACTTGAGCTTGAGTAATGGCACAAACAATATAGGAGTGGCAATGGCAACTTGTGGTCCACTTGACATGCTCACTGACTTCCTCTAATTGGGACACCTGCTCTACCCTCTTCAAGGTGACCTCTTCCATATTCACTCCCAAGGCGTTCTCCATCATTTGAGGGAGAGGCCTCTACCTTTTTACCTCCATGAATCCTCTATGGTGAGGCTCTACCTCTCTACTGCACTAGAGTCCAAATGGGCGAGGCCCCTACCTCATTGTACAAGGGTGCCTTCATGGCTTCCCAAGGTGAATGTAGCTCCACATGGGCAGCCATTCATCCTAATCAAGGAAAAATTGGGTTGAAGTGTGAATTAATGTAGGGAAGACAAATGCAAGGCTTTGGCAGTGTCAGAAGATCTTCAGGAAGGCCACTCCTCTTGGCCTTTAGGCCTATATAAGAAGAGGCTTGGCACTCATTTTGTCATCTCTAAAGATAATCTTATGTCAGATTGTGGTTCTCTGCTAGTTGGAGCTATCTCTTGGCTGCACTTTGCACTCTGTTGCGACTCTGACTCTTGTGTGTCGAGGCCACTCTATGGTGACTATACAGAGTGTTGGCTTCTCAGTTGTGTGGCAATTAGCATGACAAAGTGATTGAGTAGTCTTGGTTAGTATCTCTTAGTTGGAGTCCGTTGCATTTCTGTTGCAGAGATTACTCATTGTTTCAAATACTTTATGTTGTTGATATTTGTGTAGTCATGTTCTAATATCTGGAGTGGTTATTAGCCCGTTTGTAATGCAAGTTTGGACTATTTTTGACTTACTGTAACCATTCTTAGGACTTCGCCATCTCCATAGCTTTAATGTCAAGTAGGATACTTGCACACAAACATGTCACAAGGTATACTTCCCTAAGGAAGAACTCCCCTTGAAGTAAGAGCATTGGAACTGTGGTTTCGGTTGCCTCTTCTACAGTTTGGCATGCACAATGGTACCCTTGCATGTTCTAGGTGAGACATCTACTACAATAAGTTATTGTTTCCTATATTGTTTTTCTTGTTTTTTTGGGTCTTTTGAGTGGGTAGATGACCCATACTCGATCACACAAAGAGCCTCTTTGTGCACATAAAAGCCCTAGGAAGTTCATTCAACTTTCCTCTCATCAACTCAGTGCTCTAGCTTTGATTTGTCCATTGATTTGGCCTCTACAACGTCGAGAGGATGCTATGTTGGTGTTGTTCCCTTCTATATTAGAAGGACCTGCAGACAAATGGTACAACCAATATGCAGACGGGCACTTCACCACCTAAGAAGCCTTTAAGAATTCCTTCTCTCAAATATTTCCGCTAAGCGACTCTTTAGAGCGAGCCTTAGATCAACCCAAGAACTTGAAGTTACATCTAGGTTAATCTTTTCATGAACTCCATACACATACTTAAGCACTTGTTTCCCGTCTGTCGCATGCTCTAGGAGACTTCCTAGTCAAAAAGTGGATAGAAAAGGTTGTCCCTAGGTCTTCCCAACAGAAGTTTAGAGAATCTCTCACACTGGATGTCACACTGAATGATTTCATGGGGATCGTCTCTCGCATAGAGGGCTTGAATGCATTTTGAAGGAGATTCAAGCAAACTATGCTACGAGTCCGGACCTGATCAAGCAACTTAGGAAGGAACTGGAAGAGCTAAAGATGCAACGAAGTCAAAATGAGAAGATCATTTTTCCACCTACGCGCTGCAACGAAGATTTAGTGGCATAACTTCCTCATGAAGTGGAGGAGTTGCAGACCAATCAAGAAATCCGTAGGCAGATTTGGTGTACCACATGCAAGAACTATGGTCACTCCAACATGAACTCCCTAACCGAGTAAACTACTCATTTTGTGGCAAAGGTGGCCTTGAGGCATGCAACTGTTACTACCTCAAGGGAGCTTAGCAGAGAGGTAATACCCAAGTTCTTGACACATTTTATGCTGGTGCTTCAAATATGCTTAATAGAGAGGAGAATCGTCTGACTCGACCTTGATACTAGACCTCTAATGTGTTATCATTGTATGCCAAATAATGTGACATACAAAGCAAATGTTCTCTACATGAGGGCGCACATTTCTATCAACATTGTCTCAATGCCAAGGGTCATTACACAAGGGATTGTCCTCGCAACCCCCCCACTCTGATTCATATGATTGCAATCTCTCCAAGAGAAGAAGGTATGACTCCACAATCCTATGTTGTTTCATAATCATAGTACCTATGATGACTAGAGCTAGACAAGGGGCGATAAATCGTAGAGAAGAGCGACAGGGAGTCAAGGAAAACGAAGAGGGAAAGAAGGTACATTTGGAGGATCATGTGGCCATTGAAGAAGCCTATGGCAAGGTGAGGACTTCACTGAAGGACCAACCTACTCGCCCTCAAGAGAATATATAGTTGTGAATATCGAATACATTTTTAATGGAATTCACCAGGTCACTTTATTCCAACTTATAAAAGTGGATGCAAAGTTGACAAATGGTCTACTAAAAGTCATAGTCTCCATACTTGAGCCCACCACCTAGTATAGACGAGTTGGTGGATTTCCCTCTTGCACCACGGGTAGATTATGAACGTTCAAGATTATTTGTTTCTATAAAAAGTGAAACCATCTCAAAGTGAGCATAGTAAGGAATGAAAATGGACATATAACTATCTCCATACAACAATTAGATGACATGATGAAAGAACTAAAGGATATTAAAGTCCAAATGTCCAATCTGCAAAATCAAGAATCAAAACACAGAAACATATCATGAGAACAGAAAGGGGATAATAATAATAAAAAGGAATTTTCAAAGAGATGCATATGGTGTGATAGCACAATCCACACTAGTAGGGGTTGTGAGTCTTTACAAAATGCATAAAAAAGAAATTTAGTCATATGGAATGACACTAAATTGTGTTATTTTGATTCTAAAATTCCATTCTCTACTGACTTTGGTAAAGGTGGCATTCAACACAAATTTGAAGGATCCACAAGCAAAGGTAATCAAAACCTATGCTTGTAAATTAGATTCATATGATGATAATGAAGGGATAGTGGAAAATGTTCTTTCCATACCCCCCTCCCCCCCAAATAAATTGTATATCAGATACTCTTAGTGCAATAGGAAATCAAATAAGGGAACAAACTAGTTGGAATGTACTTGTCAATTCTTTTTTCCGTTTATGCACATATAGTAAGTAAAGAAGAAAAGAAGAAATAGGATGAGGAAAATAGAAGAATAATTAGGAAAAATAAAAAAGAATTAGTTTAAGAAGAGGTTAATAGGGTGGCTAAGAAAAATTCTAGCTACAAACTCATGTTTGAATTGGAGAAAAAACATTGATTTAAACAAAATTCTTGAATGAAAACATTATGAACAATGAGGTTTACATGAGTTCAGAAGAATTGTTTGGAGAGAAATGATTGATGAATTCATTAACAATTTGAGGAGGGAGCATCAAAACATTGAGGAGCTTCAAAGTGATCTCCTAAGATAAGTAACTTGAATTTGAATCATGAATTTGTGTCATGTAATAAAAGGTTTCTTGATCCTATTGTAGGTGACCACTTAAGACATGAAGGAGAAGTACAAAGTGATTTCTCAAAAAGCTTTTGGGCTCATGGCACAATAGAAACTATGGTAAAATAGGTAATGAAAATATCCTTGATTGATTTAGGTTTTGAAATCAATGTAGTGTCAAAGCATCTGTATGATCATTCTAAATGGCCCATAGATAAGGAACACGATTGGAAAATGAAGGCCGCTAAAAAGGAAACTGGTTGTCTTTATGGTGCATGTGCTAATGTTTTTGTAATGATAGGAGATGTTAAACATAAACACTGTTTCTTTGTTCATGAGGATTTCACATACCCTATCATTCTAAGACAATCATTTATTAGTGAGTCAAGAATGGAAACCAAAGTAATGAACAATGATAGTGCATACGCTAGGATAAGATCACATGATAGCATGAAAGTCATACAATTCATAATTCTATGTATGATTCATCCTAGAAATAGAATATCATTAAGAAAAGATCCCTTGTTTCATGGTGATCGGGATTTTCCTTGAGCGCTCCCATTAAGCATGAGGATGTGAGCACATGTATGAATAATAACTTGATCAATATTTTTACTAAAAATGATTCATCATTTTGTTCATCTGTAGGAGGGATTTTCTTCAGTAAGAAAAAACCAAAGGAAACTACTTAAAAAGCTCATGAAAAAGAAAGAAAAAGATTGGAAGTATAATGGATTGATAGAGAAATATAAAACCATTGAAGGAGTAGTTAAATGCATTTCATACAATGATACTCTTCTAGAATTAGAAACGTCATTGCTTGAAGGTTTTTTTCTCCAAGAGTTGTCCATATTTCTTCCATAGAAATGTTTGAAACCATTTATCAATTTGCTAAAAAAAAAGAAAAAACATGTTTGAGTATGAGCCCATTGTTGAGCCAAAATACAAAACCATTGATAAAAAGGTAAACTGATTGCCCATCACTTCCCTGTGATAGCAATGATAAAATGAGAATTGCGTGTAATGAAATGCCCTTAAGAGGTAAGTCTAAAAGTGGAGCATATATTTTCTCATGATTCCATTGAATTAATAAAGTGTGGATAATTTTATTTTTTTGTTGACATGTGAGATTGAGAGATCTAAAGAATGATTTCTAATTATGGGAAACTATTTTCAATGAAAGCAAGTGAGATATGTTGTGTTGACCTTAAAGTTCCACCTATAATTATCTTTACGATCCCACATGTGCCTTGGAACATCCATCCTATTCCCGTTCCCAAAGCTCATAATAGTGGATTGGTAAAGTTGTTGAAAGAGAAAGTAAGCATGAATATCCTTGAGTCCTCATCTATAGCATATTCTAATAGATGGTTCATTGTACCAAAGAATAATGGTAAGTTAAGATTCATTCAAGATTTGCAAGCCATGAACAAGGTTACTATTAGAAATTTTGGTATTGGTCCTATTATTGATTATTTTGCTTAGGCTTTTGCAGGACATTCCATATATTCTATGGATGATCTTTATTCAAGGTGTGATCAGTTTCAACTTGCCTTGGAAAGTAGAGACATCACCACCATGAAGACTCCAGTTATGTTGGTAAGAATGCATACATTGCCTCAAGGGGCTACTAATTCTGTATCTCATATGATGAATGACATGAAGATTGTTTTGCATGATTTTATTCATAAAACTCAACCTTTTCTTGATGACATTCCCATAAAAGGATGCCTTGAGAGTGAAAAGAATGTAGAAATGACTGTAGAAAAATTTGTGCTTGATCATATTAATGATTGCAAAACCAATTATTAAGAAAGCACCAATTTTTTTTTTGGATAGATCATCATTCAAATGCCATGAGGAAGCTCAAAGGACTTTTACATGAAGCTCAAGGCTTGAGGAAAGAAAATTATAAGAATAGTAAGCTTGTTATCCTAATTGTTGATATAATACTTGTCCATAGGTCAGACAATGCATAAAAAAAGATAGTTGCAACCAAAATGAGCATATCAATTCAAATGGAATTAAAACTTAGTACAAGAAGCATAATAAAGAATCAAATATAATACTTGTCCATAGGTCATACAATGCATAGAAAAAAGATCGTTGCAACCAAAATAAGGATATCAATTCAAATGGAATCAAAACTTAGTGCAAGTTGTTACCATGGTTGTGTAATAGAGAAAAATAGATGTTATGAAATCTATACTAGACATGGCCTCACTTAATGGTTGGTTTGTGCAAATACGGCAACCTATTTCCACATTCTCTCATAGATGGAAAAATAAATGTGATTACTGTTCATGTCTCATGTATAAAGAAGTATAAAATATAAAGTAAGCCTGTTGAAGCCTATATGATGATGATGGGTGGACATCAATTCAAATTTCTATGAGAACTATTTGCCCATATCAATAATTCTAATATGCATGTAACGTTTTAGTGTTCAAACAATCAAGATTTACTAGACGATGCAATACTAGGTTAGGATTGGCTTTATGAACATTTGGTAACATTAAGCTTGACTCAAAACATAGTGTCCATAGTTGTACATGGGAGGGAGATTGTTATATTCCTTGAGGATATGATGACTACTCTCTCAACTTAAGATAATGATTTGCATGAATTCTTATATCTTCGTATTCCTTAGAGCCCATAAACCATCTCCTCCTCATCATCAATATCATCATCTATTGGTAACAATCAAGTGGAAACAACCTCATTTTTATGAATAATTCTAGTTGAAGACTCAAATGCACCACAATCTACTATTCTAGATCATTTTGTGTGCGAGGTGAGCTAGTATCGCTTGGAGAGGTAAGGAAAAGAGTGATCTTAAAGAAAATTGATCACTCCACAATCTTCATTGTTTCATAAACAAATTTGAATCAAAGGTCACAATTAAATAGTATATTTCACTCGTCAAGTTAGGTAAATGACCCATCAAGGATGCATCCTAAGATTTGAACTTTCAAGAATGCTTCTCAAGCTCAAGGACTCCTTTGCTTGCACAAAATGGACAACAAAAATAGGAAATGGTATTTACAATGGGTGATAGTGATGAAAATCACTATTTTAAAGGTTTCTCTTGAGAATTTTGACATACATTTCCATGAGTCCTTTCTTCGTTGGCTCCTTCGTCGACTTGTGATTCCTGTCTCTTCACCTTGGCGCGTACTTCCTTAACGAGTTAGCCCTTGACTTCCAACACTCCCCCCTCTCTCGCGTCTATCGTCTTTGACAGACCCTTGTCGAGGGTGTTTCTTGACATAGAACTCGACAACATCCGAGGCGAGGTGGTGTTCTTCAATCCTTAATCCTTTTGCAAGTCTGTAAGTAGTGTATCCCAATCCACTGGACTTGGGACTTCCGGATGTGGCAGATGCAACTGATCAGAACGCAAAGTCCTCTCCACAGCGAATAGCTGTAGGAGATGTGAGGATCTGTGAATGAATATTTTTGAATGGTACTCCCAGAACCCTGTAATGAACATCTCCTCAAAGATCTGTTTGTAACAGGCTAGGAGGTACTTGATCCTTGCGTGCCATGCATAGATTACATTAATAGAAGGGGTTGTACTCATGTCATACACTAAATCTAGATTTCCTTCATTGAAGCTAAGTGCAGAGAAGTGAGGATCTTTGATGTTCTTGAAAGTCCAAAAAGTGACCAGCATCAATTCAAATATCTTCATACACATATGGGCCATAACATCAAGTATGTTCCATAGTCTGGTACTCTAGTGGTGGATGGTTGATATCATATAAGCTACCGTGCCAGGTCCCCGTGATGGTGCTAGGTACATATAGTTGAGCCATTTCTCACAACCTTTTACATTCTTAACCGTGATTACGAATTCTGGCCACGTGCGTCTTCTAAGTATTGGAATGTAACATGGGTTCTACTTGATGAAGAGTGGCATATTATTCCATGTAGGAACCATCTCCGAATATGTCTCGAGAAGACATAGCCGCCAAGTGGGTTGGTAGATGGATCCACGTGGAGCGCTCTCGAGTATGTCATCTGTACCGAATTGAGTAGAAAAAGTCGGTACCTTGCCAGTAGGTCGTTGAGTTTCAGTATTATAGTCTGCTAGTAGTACGCAACATGGCACATATTGACCATCGACTCTTCCTATCCATCGATGATGGGACATAAGTTTGAAGTATTTTGACTTGGTGACGGTCTCTTCAATCTTTGACATTGATTGGATTTGAACCACTACTCTGTCTTTTGTATTGAAGTAATTTATTCTGCAATTCTGCAACCTGTGCTTTGAGTGCGTCCACCTCTTTGGTAGTTGATATAGAAATTGTGACCCTCATTTGCTCTTCTTGTGCCCTTAGCTATCGGCAGAGGGTGTCTCGTTCTTGTTTCAAAGCATCATGCGCTTCAAGAAGATCAGCATATGTGTCGAGGATGGTTCTCATTATGTCCAAAGGGATATCTTTAAACTTTTTTGGATCTATCTCCTGAGGGGAGCCTTCCATTGCCGCTTATAGATTCTCTTCATTCTGCTTTTGAAGTCGTTTATTAGCACAGTTGCCATATGCTTCTGTACTAATGCTAGATTACGATGTAATCTAATATTATCGGCCTGATGAACTTCAATTAAAGCTTCTAGTTTTTGAATGCCTTGAGAATCTGATTGTGGAGGATTATCCAATAAGGTTTGGTGGGCTTGCTCTAGAGTAGTATAGCGTTGATTGAGTGCTGCATTCTCTTCTTCTAAGGTTGTCAGACGCTCCTATAATTGTTGTTGTTCTGCAAGTGTATTGTGGTGACGATCTTCTAAAGTATGATATTCATTCTGCAACTGATAGATACATTGATGTAGCATAGAAAAAATATTATTTACATGCATAGATGTTGGGAAGGTGGATGATGCAGGGGGAATGGGAATGAGGGGAGGGGTGGTGAATGTAGTGGAAATAAGAGGTGATGTGGGTGGAGAGGGAAGGGGAGATTGTGGTAGTGTGGAGGGAGGGAGTGGTGCAGTGGGTGGTGATGTGTCCATACGATCAAAAGTGTGCACTACCATGTATATACGGACATTAGGTGCGGTGGACGTGATGTTTGTGAAAAGTGTTGTGAACATGGGTGTGGCAGTCCATCCTAGTTGGGTGCTAGAGGGAAAGGGAAATCCTGTAACATCGAAAATAAGACGATAGCTCATAGTCATGTTTACAACTTCAGTGGTTTCCAGATGTGCTAATGATGACGAGACGGTTATGACAATGGGTTCAGTGGTGGTGGTGATTATGGTGGTGGTATCGTGAGAAGGAGTTTGTTGTGCAGTGTTAGGTGAAGGGAGTGGGTTTGGAGGTGAGGGCCCGAAGGGTGGGGACAGGGGTGCGTCGTGGTATTCTTCAGTGTGGGTAGCGTCAATCGGTGCTAAAACATCTATATGAATCTACTTTTCAGATTGAGCGGGGCGTGTAGGTACTCGCTGTTCAAAGCGATGAACGTGAGCGATGGCTGAGTGAATGGCTTCATCAAGCCCAAGTGCATCAGCTTGAAGGTTCATAGAGTTGATGAATTGTTCATCTACCCCTTCTTCTCCTAAAATTTGGCTCATTAGTAATTTCCCTGTCTCTAATGATAATTGTTGATGCTCTTGAACTCTCTTCATGGTCTCGTATAGTCTCTTGATTTGTGCCATGTAGGCCGGTGCTCCCACAAGCTCTGGAATTACCTCCTGCTCTTGGTCATGCTCTTCATCTGATTCTTCTTCGTTGGTCTCTTCTTTGTCTTTGTCCACTTCTACTACTTTGGGTTGGGTAGGGGCTAGAGTCTCCATAGTCATGTGCTGTACTCTCATTTGGTCTTCCTCAATCTCGAGATTCATTTCATTGATCATTCTGGCAATGTCTTCATCGGTTAAGTCATCCAAAGTATAGCCCTGTGGAAATTCCAATTCAAAAGAAATAGGATGGAAGACCAGGTTTGGTCCCTCTGTACTCTGCTTGAGTAATCAAATAGTGAACGGGCAAACACGTCTATGTTGAGGCAGTGTGATCTCTGGTGTGAGAGTGGCACCCCTTGCTTGTGCACAGGGTATCTGAATGGTTCCCCTCATTTTCTTTCATGGTGGGCGTGCAGTTGATGCTCTTCTTTGGAACTCCTGGACTCTAGACCATACCAATGCTTGTTGGATGGGTACATCGTAAGCCAAACACCTGTAAATGATCCTGGTAAGAGCGCAACATCCATGAGGTACATTCTTTTGTTTCTCGTTCCACCGCTGATGCACGAGGTGGATTTGGTCGATGATCTAATGGGTCATATTGATGGTGAGGCTCTCTATTTTTTCCAAATACAAACTTAATTTTCATTGATGGCATGGTAAAGCATTCTTGAGCAGGGAAGGAAAAATGCTGCATACATGTGCGTAAGTGGAGAGCGATGGTTGGAGTCATGGCCACCATATCCTTCAATTTGTTGAGGTCCTTGTGCTTCATTCGTCCAGGAATCAGTGTTTCCTTCTCTATCAGAATATGCATGCCCTTCATGTCCAGGGCATCCCGTACTAAGTTGATGGTTAGCATAAACCTCTTTAATTCATGTACTCATGTTAGTGCTGGAAGCACAAATGTACTATGTCCTCCTTTGTAACTGCTAGGCGTGAGAGTGCTGATCATGGATGAGCAGCGCAAAAAATCAGGTTTGGAAAACATAGCTCTGAAGCAACTATCCAAGCCGGCTTTAGTCCATACTGATCTCATATTTTTTGCATTTTGGTACTTTTCAAACTCATGAGTGAAGAAGTGGTATCTTCCCCACTTGCCATTAAATTCTACTTCAGCCTCCTAGAAGTAGGTGCCATCTTCTAGTGGTCCTGCAACATCACTAAACCAATGGGCATGCTTGCCGAGCTGTGAGGTGTGCCCCTGTGGAGGGCCCTGAATTGGAAGCACGTGAACCACCCCGAGTTCTTGGGGTCTCTCTGTTAGCTGTGCCTCAAGGGGGAGGGTTTCAATGTCGACTATTTGAGTGCTTGATCCTGCATGTGAACTAGTTCCTGCTGCTTCTGATGCTACTACCTTGCTTGCTGATTCTGTGAGAATATGGAAGCACATGTTAACATTGTAGTGGACAAGATATGACCATTTGTCCCCGTTACAACGTCAACATGAGACATCGAGAAAGGTTAGTGGGTCAGTTGGTGCTTAGTGATCATGTGTGTAGTTAGTGAATGAAGAGTTCTATGTGCCAAGTGGAATCGTGCAGTGTGAGGATGATGCAGTTAGTAGGTGGGGATGAATTTACAAATTGGGGGTCAAGGGGTTTAATACAAGCTTTCTGTCACCAAACATAATGCGTGGCTTTATAAATTGACTGCCTTTGGGCTATGTGAGACTCTACGTGAGTATCTACTTGGAAATGAGGCTTTTTAGGGACCCATTTACAAGTGATCCTGTTAGTGCCTGTTGATGCATATGTGATTGTGCGTGAATGGAGCTTTGTCTTGTGAAGCTTATGGGTGGCTACTTGAGCCAGCAAGCAAGCCTTAGGCACCCAAATTTATCTTGATTGTGGGTTGGCCTTCATTGACTTCTTGGGTACCCAAATAGACATTATTTTTGTGGATGATTGTCGGGGAAATGTTTTATTAGGCGCCCTACGTTGATCACTAGAGTAGGGTTTGGTTGAAGCTTCAACCGAAGTTGCTAGGGAAAGTTCGCCCTTCCAAACCCATATCTGCTTCGATGGTCGAGATGCCTCAGCAGAGGTGATCTTTGGTTTAGGAAAGCTGCTTCTTTGCTTTATTCCGGTCTCGAGGACTTCACATTTTGGGTTCGAGACTTCCTTTGGACAAATAGGGAGTTCCACTTTCACCACCTCGCCTGGAGTGGAGGTTTTTTGCATCACAGAGGGTTGGACAAGAAAAGCATCATTTTCCATCAGTGTGCTTCTGGAAGGACCAAGAGTTGATGCCTTTTCTATTTCCTTGAGTGCTTTATTTTCTAACTCGATGGTAATGCGATTCCGACTTACCTAGACCTGAAGAAGTCCACTTCTTAGGTTCAAGTTGACTGCATGATCATATATCCAGTCTTGATCTAGGACAAGAGGCGTGATGAGATCCTCCTCTTGACACACTAGCACCTTAACTCTCATTAGAACATCTTGAATGTGGAGGGGAAGCTCCACCTCGCCCATGCAAGGGGTTTCCACACCTCCCAATCCTATGAGGTATGCTTCTATAGGTTTGAAACTTAACTTCAATTCTTGACAGTAAGAAATTCTAACTGCACTAGTGGCTGCACGTGAGTCAATCGATGCCCGTACAGTCCATGCACTATTTCCTTGTCCTATCTCTAAGGTCACAAAAGGACGTCGGTCAATTATTCTATGGGAGCTTACACTTGAGACTTCAACCATAGCCATGTGATATCTTAGAGCTTCATAGGCATCTGTCCTAGGTTGATCTCTACCTTGTCTTCTTAATTTCATTCTTCAGATGCGTTCCAAAGCTTCTGTGTGCGCTTCTTCTTGGATTCGTTTTTCTTCTTCTTTGCGTTTCTTGGCAGTATTAAGTCGAGTAAGAGTTTCCTCCGTGAGGGGTTCTTGATATAATTTGACTTGGCATCTACTAATGTAACTTGGTAGGATATCGCCTTCTAAGGTGGCTAATTGGACTGCCCCACTTGTTGATATTCTGTTAATAATCATGGGTCCATAGCCACGCTTCTCTAGCTTTCTTGCATGTTGTTTCAGGGTGTATACCAAAACTAAGTCTCCAGCTTTCAAGCCCTTATCCTTTACATGAGCATCGAAGTATGCCTTTTGTCTTTTTGTAACTGCATAAATTCCTACGGAAGCTCTCAGTCTTGTTTCACCTAGAAGTTCAAGATCAAAGATCCTTGAAGAGAGTTCATGCACTGTCCACTCATGCTCCTTTGCTACTTTTAGTGTAGGTATCAAGAAGTCCAATGGTAGTACTGCATTTTGGCCACCACCATCTAAAAGGGTGTGGCTTGGAGTACTGTTTTATACGCAACTCTATATGCCCAAACAGCATGGTGTAGCTTTTTGTCCCAATCATAGCGTTTATTATTCACTAATTTGGTCAACACATTGCATAGAATCTTATTGGTGCTTTCGGCTTGCCCATTAGCTTGTGGATGATAGGGGGCAGACCTTGTGTATCACCAAGAATTCTTGGAGAAGATTTTCAATGACTTCAATCAAGAAGTGAGTGCCTCTATCACTTACTAGCTTTATCGGTAGTCCATATCTAGTGAACATGTTCTCAAATAGAAACTTAGCTGTCATTTGAGCATCATTCTTTGTTGTGTATTTCACTTCTACCCACTTGGTTAGATAGTTTGTGGCCACAATGATGTATTCAGCATGTGAACCCTTAGCTGGGGGATTAATAGGACCTACAAAGTCTATTCCCCACTTAGAGAACGCACGTCCACCCATCATAGGTTTCAATGGCATCTCATCTTTACATATGGGTTATTCTGTTCGATGACAGATGTCACACCGCTTCACATAGGTATGTGCATCCATGTGAAGAGTTGGCCACCACAAGCCTACAAATACGATTGCCTTAATCACACAGTCTGGTCGAAAGTGTCCTCCTGCTACACCTTGGTAAGCAGTTTCCAAGATCTTAAGATACTCATTCTCGTGGATACACAGTCTGAGGTAACCATCTTTACCATGCTTGTATAAATAATCTCCAATGAGTGAGTAGTCTAGGGCTTCTTGTTCTAAACTTCTTTGCCTAGCCATGGTCATGTCTTGAGGGAATGTTTTTGTCCTCAGGAAGGCTACCAATGGTTCACTCCAATCTAGTATTAGAGACACTTGGTACAGTGTAGTGTGCTCCACAGGTGGTCTAATATGACAAATTGGGCATTCCTTGCACAACTTATGGACATCTGTTTCCATAGTCAGCCAATGCACTTCGAGTCTCCTTAGTGTCTGTAAAGTTCTTTGCCTTGAGTATGTTGCTCTAACGCAGCCACATGTGCTAATTGAAACCACTTTGCGTACTCCTCCTCTTCCACACAACAAGATCATATTCCTTGATTTGTATGCTTGTACATACTCCCTGCCATGATATGGTACTTCTGGCTTTTACTACCTCCTTATCTTGAGTGTTTATTACTGGTTGTTTAGGCCCATATGTCAATACTGGCACTAATGTCTTAGCCCACTGTGGTACAACTTCCGAATTAAACAAGTAAGCATCAGGAAGATCATTTGATGCTCCTTGTGGGGCCTCTCCAGATGTGAGCCTAGAAAGATGATCTGCTCTCAAGTGAGTCCTCCCTTTTCTTACCACTACCTCGAAGTCATATTCCATTAGTAAGAGAAACCATCTTACTAATCTGCTTGTATTGCAAGGTTTGTTTACCTAGTATAGCAGTGCTTGATGATCAGTAAAAAATTTAAACTTATTTGCAAGCAAATAATGTCTAAACTTCTTAACCGCATATACCATGCCTAATCCTTCTCGTTCAATAGTGGTGTAATTCCTTTCTGCAACATTCAATTGCCTACGTGCATAAGCAATTGGTAGATCCATGTTACCTTCACCCATAGGTTGTGCTAGCATACATCCAATAGCATAGTTGGATGCATCCACATGTACATGGAATGGCTTATTCCAATATGGTGTCGTCAAGATTGGTGCTGAACACAATCGCTTTTTAAGCTCATTGAAGGATTTCTCACATTCATCAGTCCACTCAAAATTTGTCAAAAGGCCGTACAGAGGCTTTGCAATGATTGCATACATATGAATGAATCGGCTATAATAGCCACAATGCCCAATAAAAGCCTATACCTCCTTAACATTCTTTAGCCTAGATAGCTCTGCCATTCTTTGATACTGTGTCCTAGAATCTTGCCTTGCCTGACCATAAAAACACACTTTTCTGGGTTCAAGAAGACTTGATATTCTCTACATTTGTCAAAGATAGCTCTCAACTCTAGGATATGTGTTTTTCTTATGTTGGAATGAGCACATAGATTATCAACATAGACTTCTAATTTTTTCCTCAAGAACTCTTTAAACACATGGCACATCAGGCTTTGAAAGGTAGTTGGCACGTTGGTGAGGCCAAATGGCATTACCCAAAAAGAAAATATGTCCCACTCTGTGGCAAAAGGTGTCTTATGCTGATCTTCTGGAGCTATGGCCACTTGATTGTAGCCAGAGAAGCCATCAAGAAAGCTGTATACTTCATTGCCTGCTACTCTTTCTAAGAGATGCTCGGTGATAGGAAGCGGATAACTATCTCTAATAGTGGTTGCATTAACTTTCTTCAAGTTAGTGCATACACGTAACTTTCCATTCTTCTTGGGCACCACTACGATGGGGATACCCACTCAGTGTGCTCAGTTTCATAGATGAATCCAGCGATCTATCTCTTCCTTGATTTTGGCAGCATAGTTATCATTATATGTGTATGGCTTTTGCTTAGAGGGTTTTGCATCTGAGGTCATGGGAATCATATGTGAGCATATGTCAGGTTCTACACCTTTCAAGTCCTTGTAACTCCAAGCAAATACATCTCTGTATTCTCTTAGCAAAGCTATCAACTCTTGCTCCTCTTCCTCAGTCAGGTCGTGTCCTATATAGGTACATCGTTCCTCACCTTCTTCTATAGTCACTATGATTTTGTTTGCGATTTTTTTGTTATCATAGGCCTCTTCTGCTTGTGCATCACATTTGGGCATTCTTATCATGACTCTCCTATCTTCTATCTCGTACTTCTTAAAGTTTTATGGGACCTCAAACAAGGATTCTTCCTCCCCTGGTGTGACCTCTCTTTTCTTCCTTTTCTTGCCTTCATTCTAGTGGTTACTTGTGTGTCTAATCTCATGTCATTTGAAAGTTCTTCATGTCTTTGAGGGTGAGCTTTTGTTTCGTAGAAATATTCTTCATCTGATGCAAAAGGTGGGTCCATAATAATTGACTCTAGATCGGAGTCACTTGCGTCCTCGAATGCATCAGTGCTAGGTCCACATTCTTCAACCGAATCACACATGATTGGCTCTATTGTGAAGACTGAAATGTCATAGCCATCCTCATCATAGTGAGGTGTCCATTGTTCTTCATTGATGGCTACATCCATTGTTGCTAAAATTTCCACCCAACCATGAGGTTCAAATTCTTCGTCAGGGTCTTGAATTGATCTATGTGTTTCCTTCGCACCTACCTCTCTGGATTTTTCTCTCTTCTCTTCTTCTACGACTACTTTGCACATCCATAAGTGGGTGTCTTCATGCATCCGTGAGGATCCTGATCCTATGGAATGCACTGACTCCGTATCATCTTTAGCTCTATGGATGGGATTCCATTGAATAGGGGGTACTTCTCTATGAAAATAATCCTTGAGATTGAATTTGGTTGTAGAACCTAAGTGTTGCAAATACAAAGAATTGGTTCCCCAATCTTGTATCACTTGCAACTACCGCATAAATGGTCTTTCCTAAATCATCTCATAGGCCTGATTCTTGCTAAAGTCACATATGGCAAAGGTATGCTCGAACTCAACACATGTAGTGAGAGTTATTCCTTCTAGCAGTTCTAAGGGTCTTTCTATGTGACCATCGGCCATCTGCAATTTCATTCTCATTGTCCTGAGTGCTGGCTTGCCCCAACGCTTCCATAGGGAAGTGGTAGCAATTGCAACTCCTGCACTTGAGTCCAAAATTGCCTTGGGGGTGTATACATGATGGATAATGGGAAGATAGGTGTTTCCTTCTTCTCCTTCACTCATGTCTCCTATCTTGTCCAAGGGTATTTCTGGCACTGTTCTATGAGATCTTACCCGGGAACGAGGTTTTGCTACTTCTGGCACTTGATTGGTGTTGCTCTAGCACAATGGTGAGAACCACGTTAAGAAGCTTCACCTCCTTAATGTCAATCCGTGGGAGAGGTAGGAGTGATATGAAGATCGTGAATGTGAGATGATGTGAGAGTGAAGGTGAGAAGCACAAAGATGCACACACACATACACACACACAATGAAGAGACAAGCAAGACACAATGGAAGGTGGGAAATTAGCTCTATTACTCAAGAATACTCTTACAAGCTCAAACTAGCTCTATGCTCACACTAACCAAAATGAACCAACCTCAAAAATGAGCTCTCTAGCTCTTTTTATAGTTTCTAGACTAGTTTTGACCGGTTTCACATCTAGTGACCGGCCTAGTTAAAAAATAGGTCCTAGATGCTATTTGGAAGGGTAAACGATGTCTAAAAATAACGAAAATTGGTACGAGCATTCTACCTAAGCTCCTAGAGCTCGAGGACTCCTCGGCTTGCACAAAATGGAGCTATGGATTACAAAATGAGGTTTTCTATGATACATATGTTACAATTAGTGATAACAATCACTGTTGAATGTTTGGAGAATTAATAAGAAATATATTTGTTTGAAAAATTGATCCGCCTGGTTGATCCGCCTGGCTCCCTACTCCTTCTTTACATGCTTCCGTGGCGTCTGTGCCTCTGGCTGCTTCCAACACCCCCCTCCCTCTCGCTTCTGTCGTCCCTGACAGAACCTTGTTGTGAGGTCTGCCGGATGTAGTTCTGTAGGAGGTCTTGAGCGAGGGTGTGCTCTGATATACGAATGCCTCGGGCTAGATCAGCCTCGAGTTTCTCCCAGTCGATAGGTTGTGGCTCGTCTGGTGGTGGGAGCTGATAATGTGTGGAGTACACCATTCGTTCACAGGCGAATAATTGCAGTAAATGTGTGGGCCTGCTTATAAATACCTCTGAATGGTACTCCCAAAAGCCGGTGGTGAACATTTCTTCGAATGTCTGCTTGTAGCATGCCGGTAGGTATTTGATTCTGCAGTGCCAGGCATAACACACCCGTAGCGATGGCGTTGTGCTCATATCATAGACTAAATCAAAGTTGCCATGCTCAAAGCCCGGGGTGTTTACATGGGGAGCCTTGACGCGTCGGAAGACTTTAAAGACCATTTGCATCATGTCAAAGATTTTGACAGTCATGTGCGCGGCAACATCATCCATATGTTTTAATCGAGGGAGCCAGTGGCGGATCGTCGCCATCATGTAGCCTACTGTGGGTAACTCGATTGGTGGCTTGAAGTATGGATAGTTCAACCAGTCTTGGCACTGCTTATTGTTTTGTACCTTAATAGCGAATGCAGTCCAAGAGCGGCGTCGTGGTACTGGTCCCCAGCATGGATTAAATTTTAAATGCAGCGGTGCTTTTACCCACGTGCTCATCATCTCTGGATAATTTTGCAATAAATCTTTGCGCCAGTCTGGTTGAAGGATTTCACCTCTCTGCGCCCTTGGTGGCAAGTCCTCTGGCTCGAATTGAGTGGCATGCGTTGGTTTCATACCTGTTTCTTTCTCTATGGTTAACTGGTATTCGGCCATTAACATGAAGTACGGTTTATATTGGAGCTCATGCCCAGATATGTATCGTCGCGGGGCCAATTGAGCAAAGAATGGCGACTGTAAAATTTTCTCTTCAATTATGGCCATGGCATGTAGCTGTGCCTCTACTCTGGCCGAGTGTGTCGTTCCGAGTTCTTCAACTGTCTTCATCCACGCGGGGGTAGGTAATTCATAGGTCATCTGGCCTTCGGCCGTGACACGTCCGCCTGGGATGGGTATCGGTTCATATGCCTCTTCAAATGTCTCCTCCACCGGGATAGTGACGGTTTCTTCCTCAGCTGGTAGCTCAGGTGGGGAGTCTGGCCTTGGTGGTGCTTCATAGACTGCAATTCTAGATTCAAGGTTTGTTACCTGGGCCCGGAGTGCGTTGAGTTCCTCTAAAATTTCAGGGGCAGGGTCCGCAGGTGCTGGTAATTCTGCTGCTGCGGGTACTTGTTGTGTTGTCGGTTCTCTGAGCTGTAGCAGCTTGTGGTCTTCTTTTAACTTTTGGTGCGCTTCGTTCATACGATCATAGTCCTCGAGCAATCTAACATGGTCGTCTAGCAACATCCGCATCGACTCGGATGGGATTGCCTTGAATCTGCTCGGACTTAGTGGCTGTTCTGGATGATCTAAAGCCGCCTCCAAGTTTTCTCTATTCTGCGCTTGGAGTCTCACATTCTCCTCCTGGGCTGCGGCTAAGTGTCTTCTTAGTAAGCCCATATTTCTAGTGAGCGTTGCATTGCGGACGGTCTGGGCTCGAAGTAGGTTGTCCAAATCCGCGGTGGCCTCTTTTGTTTTCTCCTCACTTTCTAGTTCTAATTTGTGATAGGCCTCTCGTAAATCTTGGTATCGGTTGTTCAGTGAGGCGTTCTCAATTGATAACGAATTAAGCTGCGTTTGTAATTCATTCGTCGTTTTCTGCAGCTGTTGATAGTTGGTGCCGAGTGATGCAAACTCATCGCGGACTTGCGTCATGCATGTGAACATGTGTTGAAATGCGGTGTCTATGGTGGGCGATAGTAGTAGTGAAGTGCTAAATGAGGATGCAGTGGGAGTAGATGCAGTGGGAATGGGAAATGGGGTTGGGACAGTGGATGCAGTGGTGATTGTGGAAAATTGTGACGTGCCTAAATATGAGGGTGTTGTGAGTGGAGTGGGTGGTGGTGAGGTGGATGGTGATATGTCCATGCCATTGGACGTGTTTAGTGTTGTGACTGTGAAAAGTGGTGTGATTGTGGGTGGTTGTGTAGGTGTGAATACGGGATTTACAAATGTAGAGTAGTTTACAGGGGGGATGGTTGGAGTAGCTTGGTGAAACGGGGAAATAGGGGTTATGGTAGGTTGGGGAGGTGAGACTGGTGAGAAGGTTAGTGGGGTTAAAAAGGGGAATGGGGGTCTTAGAGGTGGGGGAAACGCGGGGAAAGATGAAGGGGTGAAGGGGTTAACATATGGATGCGGAGGGTTGGGTGTGGGCATGGTGGTATGAATGGGTAAGGAAAAGGTTGTGGCTATGTTGCCTTGTACAGGTGTGGATGTGGGGGAAGCAGGTGGGTGTGTGGGGGATACGGGATGGGTTGGTGAAAGATGAGGTGAGAGGGGAGTAGAAGGGGTGGATGTTATTTCGAGGATAGTGGTGGTATGTACAACAGTGGTACGTGGTGGGGAATCTACAAGGATGGGTTCTGCGGTCAATGAACTTTCGGGGGCGAGGCGTGCCTCCCTGGCTTGTGCTGAAGACTGAGCTCCTGTTGGTACGCGAATATATTCTCCGGGTTTTGAAAGTAGTCGCACTCGGCGGGGGTCAAACTGTGGTAGTTGCTTTCTTTGTAAAAACCTGAGTGCTTCATGGGAGCCTACTGATTTGACTAACTCCCTGAACCCTCTGATGTATGCGTCTTCGAATCCTCCGGAGATGAGTTCCTGTTCAATTAATGCCTGGCTCTCCTCTTCAGTTAGCTTCTTCCGTGCCTAGACTTTCTCCATCGTTCGATATAATTTCTTTATGGCCAGCATGTACGCTGCGGCTTCGAAAGTTTCATCTTCATATGTGCTGGTGTCACCGTGTGCATCAGTTTGTTGGCCTTGGCCATCTGTCTGTCCGTCATGTGAGCCCTGGCTGGCTTCATCGTCGCCTTCCTCGTCGTCTGTTTCGGTTCTCTCTTCTTTAGAGCTCGACACAGCTTGTCCCTGTGGCAGATCTCGTGGTGTGGTAGGGTAGCTGGGGCGTTCATATTCCTGGGAGAACAGTTGTGCTTCTGAATACTGGAATTCGTTTGAGAATGCATCAGGCATCTCAAAGTCAAAGGTCGTGTTTATTGGGTCGGCCTCCATATGTGGTATCGGGAAAGAAAACGCTTCCGCACCAATAGTGGTGGGAGCTTCTGATGTTGTGGTGGTGGGTTCTGTGGTGGCAGCTGCCTGTGGTGCAGCGGTACTAGTGGTGCCCTCCGTAGCCACTGGTCTGGACAACCTTATGCGAATAGGTTGTACTGTGGGAGCTGCTTCTGTCTGTGGTCGCTCTGGAGAGGGTTGTGGTGATGGCGACTCTGGCACTTGAAGGCAGGGGATGGTGCCTCGCATGCGCTTACCTGCCCGTGTTCGACTGGGCTTCCTGGCTTTCTTCGTCGTTCCTTTGAATGCCTTCAGTTCTTCTCCTGTTAGTGCACGCTCAATTGGCAAGTCATAAGCCAAGCACATATACACAATTCTTGTGAGTGCACAACATCCGTTAAGCACTTTTTTGCGTTCCCATCTGTGTTGTGCCAAGTACATTCGGTCTATGATCCAGCTTGCCAGATCAACAGTTTGAGGTCCCGTGCATGCCAAATATAATCCGAACCAGATTCGTTTATGGGGCATGGTAAATCTGTCCTGAGCTGGGAATGCGAAATGTTGCATGCATGTCCTTAGTGGCTTGGACAGCTCAGGTGTAATGGCCGAAATCTCCTCCCACTTCGTGACGTCCCCACGTTTCATCGGTTCTGGAATTAGTCTCTCTCGATCTGTGGGTGTGTGGGTGCCATGAATTTTGATGGCTGCTCTGATTAAGTCCTTAGAGAGATAAAATCTCTTGTAAGGTGGATCATCCACTAGAGTAGGCAATATGAAGGTTCTTGGGATGTCCTTATTCTCTGATGCCAGCAAGGTAGTGATTAAGTAATAGCACCTGTAAAAATCCGGTTTGGGCAGAGGATCACTGAAGTATTCTGTGAAGCCTGCTCTGGCCCAAACATGAGTTAAATCCTGGGTGCTCTGTAGGGCTTCGAACTCTCTGGAGAAAAACTGGTACTTTCCCCACGTGCGGTCATCAAATGTCAGAGAGGATTCAAATATAAAGTCCGCGTCCGCAAGGGGTCCTGCAAGTCCCTGAAACCAATGAGAGTTCCGGTGTATCTTTTCGGTGTAGCCCATAGGAGGGTTATCGATAGGCATGGGCCCTGGAAACCCTTGGAATTCCGGCGGTGGAGCAGTCGGGTGGGCTTCTGCTCGTAGCACGTTAAGTGGTACTGCCGCTACACTGGGGCCTGCTCCAGATGTTCCTTCGTCGGTTTGCATGGTGATTGGTGCGCTAGTGAGAAAGATCTGCTACAAAAGATTAACACATTAGCATGGAAATTAATTATGATCCCATTAAAGTGAGACCGCAATCCCTTTCCATAACTGATGCGTAACCCGTGTAGCCTAGTGACGTGATGTGATGCATGCAATGCTTTTTGCAGCCCTAGTGCAGGTCTCTAGACACCTATACGTTTCAGATCATGCATACATTTCTTGATGAGATTACGAGTGATGTGTGATGATGGTGGGTGAATTTATACAAGGTTTAAAGGTTAGTGATTTAGTACAAGGTTGTATGTTAGTCGGGGGGGTAGTTTTATCAGACATGGGGTTGGTGGGAGACGGTTGGACATGTTTCGGTATCCATTTCCTAAGGATCTTGGAGTGGGTGGTGGGTTTCTGTTGAGGGGCAAAGGGTCGTGTCGGGTGTGGTGGTATCGAGGGATGAAATGAGTTGTGGGGGTTATATATTACATGGTTTATGGGTTGAGCTATGATACATGGTTTGGGTACCCAAATCTGCGTGGGTGTGGGTCGATTGATAAGATACTTCTTGGCGATCCAAATCTGTCGAATGCTCGGACCTGTAGGAGACTGTCGAGGGGATGGTGGATACTGATTCTGTTTCTGCCTTGCCTTTTTCTTGTCGATCTCTGCCTGGTTGGAGTTCTTCGGTGCTTTTTGTCCTTTTGGCACCCATATTTGTCTGGTGCCGCTTCCTTTCGGTGGCCTAAACTGCTTTCCGTGTTGTTTCCTCCGATACTGCGGTCGGTCTGGGTTCCTTTGTCGTGGTTGACTCTGTTGTTGCTGGGGTTGAGAGGTCGGATGGACACTGTGCTTTGGAAAAGAAGGGAGATCCAACACTTGCGTGACCTGCCCATTAGGAAGTGATGCCTTATTTAACTTTAATCTAGGCCAGTCCGCAACAAGTTTGGAAGGATGAGCACCGCAGGGTGTCGTGCTCATTTGTCCGCTGATGCAACCCACCTGACCACTGATTGTGCCCATCTGCCCTTGCGGTTGGGTAACTGCCGCTTCTAGTTTGCAGGAAGTCCCAGGGAAGATCTCCTGTCGTCCTTCTGATTGACAATTGTCCATAGCCAAGCCCGAATGGGTTGGTGTAGACGTAACGTGACTGAGCTGATCAAAGATCTTCCGGTCTTCCGTCGCATGCATTTCATAGGGTCTAGGGTCACAACCGTCAAGTGGAATGCCATTAGGGAAGTCAAGCGGTATCACTCGCTTCTGCTCGAAGGTTCCAATCTGTAAGGAGCCTTGTCTAAGATTTAGGTCCACTGAGTGATCGTATAGCCAATCTTGGCCAAGGATTAGGGGTTCTATCAGGTCGTCATCATGGCACACTAGTAGCTTAGCTGTCATCCTCATATCCTTAATGAGGATAGGAAGGTCCACCTCACCCATGCAAGGGGTTTCCATGCCTCCTAGGCCTATGAGGTATGCCTCAATTGGCCGCATTTCTATTCCTGAATCCTTATAGTGGGACCATCTAATCGCACTAGTCGCAGCACCTGAGTCAATTAAAGCCCTGAGTTCTTGGTTATGGTTACCGTGCTCTAGCCTAACTGTAACGAATGGTCTCCTGTCCACTATGCTAGGATGAGTGGTTGACTTTACTTGACACATGGCCATCGGATATCTGGGTGATGTTTCCAGATGGTTATAACGTTCTCTCCCTAGTCCTTGTCTTCTTAGCTTCATGCGCTTAATGCGTTCTATGGCTTCTGCCTGCGCTTCAGCTCGTATTCTATTTTCTTCCTCCTTACGCTTCTTTGCCAACGTGAGTCGTCTAAGCATATCCTCAGTAAGAGGTTCCTGATATAGCTTGACTCTACAGCCACTAATGTAATTAGGCATTATATCTCCTTCTAAGGTGGCTAACTGTACTGCTCCACTAGTCGAAAGTCTGTTAATGATCATAGGTCCATAACCTCGCTTTTCTAACTTCCGTGCGTGCTGTTTCAGCGTATACACTAGAACTAAATCTCCTTCTTTTAGGCCTTTATCTTTCACATGTGCATCAAAATATGCTTTCTGTCGCTTCTTTGCTGCGTATATCCCTGCTGCTGCCTTTAGCCTGGTTTCTCCTAATCGTTCCAAGTCCAATATTCTCGCTGATAATTCATGGCCGGTCCACCGATGTTCTTGTGCAACCTTAAGGGTCGGTATCAAGAAGTCCAAAGGAAGCACTGCATTCTGACCAAAAACCATCTGAAAGGGAGTTGCATTGAGTACGGTCTTGTAGGCCACTCGATATGCCCAAACAACATGGTGTAACTGTTTGTCCCAATCTGAACGTTTGTTGTTCACGAGTTTCGTCAGTACGTTACAAAGTATCTTGTTAGTGCTTTCAGCCTGACCATTGGCCTGAGGATGATATGGTGCAGATTTCTTGTGAATCACCATAAAATCCTGTAACAAATGTTCAATGACTTGGTTTAGAAAGTGAGTGCCTCGATCGCTCACTAACTCTATAGGCAATCCATATCTTGTAAAGACATTTTCAAATAAGAATTTTGCAGTCGTGTGAGCATCATTCTTTTTTGTGGCTTTTGCCTCTACCCATTTGGTTAGATAATCTGTGGCAACAATAATGTATTCCGCATGTGTACCTTTTGCAGGGGGGTTGATGGGTCCTACAAAGTCTATACCCCACTTAGAAAATGCACGTCCGCCCATCATGGGTTTCAATGGCATTTCATCTCTGCGAGTAGGAAACTGAGTTCTTTGGCACACGTCACATCTCTTTACATAGGTATGTGCATCCATGTTAAGAGTGGGCCACCATAATCCTGCAAAGAGAATGGCTTTGATTATCCTATCTGGTCCAAAATGACCTCCTGCAACACCTTGGTGTGCAGTCTCTAGTATGCTCAGATAATCGCTTTCATGAACACATTGTCTTAAATATCCTTCTCGTCCTCTTTTGTATAAATTATCGCCAATGAGTGAATAGTCTTGAGCTTCCTGCTCTAGACTGCGTTGTCGAGCTAAAGTCATGCCTTGAGGGAATGTGTTCGTCCTCAAGTAAGTCACTAAAGGTTCACTCCAGTCTGGTGTGAGAGACACGTGATATAATGTAGCATGCTCTACTGGTGGTCTTTCACAACACACGTTGCATTCCTTACACAACTTGTAGACATCTGCTTCCATTGTAGGCCAGTATACTCCTAATCTATGCAGAGTCTGTAATGTTCGATGTTTTGAATGATGTTGCTTTAGTGCACCTATGTGAGCTAATTGCAACCAATTCGCATGTTCTGATGCATCTACACAACAAGCAAGAATCTTTTGATTATCCTGTTTATATATGCTTCCTGCCATTATTTGGTACCTCTGAGACTTGGTAATCTCTCCTTCTTTGATCTTTATTCTAGGATTCTTGGGTCCGTATGTCAGAATAGGGACTAACGGCTTAGCCCATTCTGGTGCTATCTCAAGGTTAAACAAGTATGCATCTGGTAGATCATCCGCTACTCCTTGAGGAGCTTCTCCTGAGGTTAATCTTGAGAGGTGGTCAGCTCTAAGATGCGTCTTTCCTTTCCTGACTACTACTTCAAAATCATACTCCATGAGTAATAGAAACCAACGTATCAATCGTCCTGTGTTACACGGTTTGTTGACTAAATATAATAGGGCTTGATGATCTGTAAAGAACTTGAATTTGTTGGCCAACAAGTAGTGCCTAAACTTCTTTACAGCGTAGATCATCCCTAATCCTTCTCGTTCCGTCGTGGTGTAATTTCTTTCGGCTGCGTTCAATTGTCTGCTCGCGTAAGCTATGGGAAGATCTATGTTACCTTCATTCGTGGGTTGTGCTAACACACATCCTATGGCGTAATTGGATGCATCCACATGCACATGGAATGGCTTACTCCAATCTGGGGTGGTCAATATAGGTGTTGAGCACAAGCGTCGTTTGAGTTCATTGAATGAATTTTCACATTCATCTGTCCACTCAAAATTGGTCAAAAGAGAGTACAAAGGCTTGGCTATGATTGCATACATGTGTATGAATCTCCTATAATAACCGCAATGGCCCATAAATGCATGTACCTCTTTCATATTAGTTGGTCTAGGTAAATCTGCAATTACCTTCACCTTTTCTTCATCTGTAGAGATTCCATTCTTTGACACAATGTGTCCTAGAATTTTGCCTTGTCTGACCATGAAAACGCATTTTTCTGGGTTCAAACAAACCTGATATTCTCGACATTTGTCAAATATTTGTCTTAACTCTGGGATATGTGTCTGTCTTACATTTGAATGAGCACATAAGTCATCGACATAAACTTCCAAGCTCTTGCGTAAGAATTCCTTAAAAACATGACACATGAGTCGCTGGAAAGTGGCGGGTGCATTTGTTAAGCCAAATGGCATTACACGAAATGCAAATATGCCCCATTCAGTGGCAAAAGCCGTCTTATGTTGATCTTCTGGAGCAATGGCTACTTGATTATAGCCTGAGAATCCATCAAGAAAGCTGTAAACTTCCTTGCCCGCAACTCTTTCCAATAGGTGTTCTGTGATAGGAAGAGGATAACTATCTCTAATCGTGGCGGCATTAACTTTTTTAAGGTTAATACACACACGCAATTTTCCATTCTTCTTGGGCACAACCACAATGGGGGATACCCATTCGGTATGCTCAATTTCGTAAATGAATCCTGCTTCTATCAATCGATCTATCTCCTCTTTAATCTTCGCAGCGTAGTTATCATTGTACGTGTAAGGTTTCTGTTTTGTCGGTTTTGCATATGGAGTCATAGGTATTCTATGAGAACATATATCTGGATCTACTCCTTTCAAATCTTTGTAACTCCAAGCAAAAACATCTCTATATTCGCGCAATAGGGCAACTAGCTCTTCTTCTTCTTCCTTCGTCAAATCATGCCCTATGTATGTGCACTTTTCTTCTTCTCCTTCGATAGCAACTATTATTTTCTTGGTTTTCTCTCGGTTATCATATACTTGTCCGTCATTCGCCTTTCTATTGGGCATCCGTACCATGATTCTTCTATCTTCAATTTCATATTTCTTGAAATTCTCGGGTACTTCAAACAAAGATTCTTCTTTTTCTGTCATGGTTTCTTTCTTCTTCCTTTTCTTGCCTTCACTCTTGGTAGTCACTTCCGTGGCTAATCTCACTTCATTCGTAATTTCCTCGTGTCTTTGAGGGTGAGTCTCTACTTCGTAAAAATATTCTTCCTCTGATGCAAAGGGTGGGTCCATGATAATTGATTCTAAATCAAAATCGCTCGCATCCTCGAATGCATCAGTGTTCGGTTCACACTCTTCTAAGATTGCATCGCCCATGATTGGCTCTATCGTGAAAACTAAAATGTCATAGCCATCCTCGTCACAGTGGGGTGTCCATTGTTCTTCATTGATGGCTACATCCATGGTTGCTAGAATTTCTGCCCAACCATGGGGTTCAAACTCTTCGTCTGGGAATACTACAGGTGCATATGTTGGATCTTGAAGGGTTCGTGGATGTTGTTCTGCACCTAAGGTCCTGGCTTCTAATCTTTCTTCCTCTTGTTTGGCAACTTTACACATCCATAAATGAGTATCCTCATGCAACCAAGAAGGATCTGATTCTAATGAGTGCACGGATTCCGTCTCTACTGGAGTCTTATGGATGGTATTCCATTGTATTGGGGGCACATCTCTATGTGAATAGTCTTTAAGATTGACTTTAGTAGTCACTCCTAAATGTTGCAAGTACAAAGAATTAGTTCCCCAATCTTGTACAATTTGCAACTGACGCATGAATGGTCGTCCCAAGATCATCTCATATGCATGATTTTTCGCGAAGTCACAAATGGCAAAGGTATGCTCAAATTCTACACCACAAGTGGTGAGAGATATGCCTTCTAGTAAGCCTAATGGTTTTTCTATGTGTCCATCAGCCATTTGTAGCTTCATCCTAGTGGGTCTGAGTGCTGGCTTACCCCAACGTTTCCACAAAGCGGTGGTAGCGATGGCTACTCCGGCTCCTGAGTCTAAGATGGCTTTCGTGGTGTAGCCCTGATGGGTTATTGGAAGATATGTGTTACCTTCCTCTCCTTCACTTACGTCTCCAATCTTTTCCACGGGTATCTCTGGTACCTTCTTATGTGATCCTATCTGAGAGGGTGTGGTAGCTAGCTCAGGGAATTGATTTGCTACATGCTTCCACAATTCTGGTTTTACCTTTAACAATTCCTCCAAAGTGAGATTACATTGTACTTTCGTGTTCTTGATCACTTCCGTGTTCCTAGGGATCACTGATTCTTCATTCCTCACTATTATCGTGGGTGCTCTCATACTAATAGACTTTGCTTCCCAAGGTCCTGTGAACTGAGGTAATTCTTGTAAAGAATTAGATTCAAATCCTGTGGGTTCACTCAGTTGTTCCACCTCTACATCATCATATATAGAGGGGATGTCTTGGGGAAATTGTTCCTGCAAGTCGTTTATTTCTTGAATAGGAGGATGAGTTCCTTGTTCTTTTCTCCATTTCTCTTCTTGTATTTCTCTTAAAAATTCATGTGAGTACCTATGTATGGAGGATAGGTTATCTTGACTTTCTGTATTGGGTACTTGAGACAGGGATGGTGCAATCCTTTCCTGTGTCTCTGTGACAATAGGGTTCCTATGCTGATCCTTTTTCTCTTTGCTTTCTATCAATTGTTCTAGCCTCTCCATTAGTCCTTGAAAGTGCAGTTCCGGTTTTGCCATGTTATTCCAATTAAGATATCTAGAGGCTTCGAACAAGGCTTGTGCTAATTCTACCATTTTCATGCAAAGTTTAGTTCTCTCAATTTCTAGATCAGCTCGAGGGTAGTTTTTACTCATTTCCGTGACTTGAGGTCCTTCTTTTATTCTAGCCTGATATGCATGAAACATCATGTCTAGATCTTCCGGTATGGGTTCCGCTAAAACTGATCCTGATTCTTGAGCTGGGATTTCTTGGTTTAATTCTTGTGAAGTCAATTCTTGGATTCTGGCTCTAGATTCCCTTAAACTTCCTTCCAACTCACTTATCTTTTTACTCCATTTTCTCTTTATCCTTTCTCTAGAATCTTTCCAAGATTTTGTCTTTTTACTACTCGATTCTGCAACTTCACTAGTTCCGGCTACTTTCTCTTGATTAAGTTGTTGGTTTTGTAAGAGCGCCTGGGCTCTGGTTATAGCTTGGATAGACACGTATGTAGGGTTGGATCCATCTGCGTTGTTTACAATACCTATCACATTGATCGGTGTCACATTTGAAGTGTTAACTGGGTTCTTAGGACAATCTTTGATTACGTGCTCTTTGCCACAATCGACACAAAAGCCTTGAATGCTATAGTACTGTGATTGCCTTGCTATTGGGGGATGTGGACAATCCTTAATGAAGTGATCTCCTTGGCACCTAAAGCATGGTCCTCTAGGGCCCTGTGGTCTCTGTTGTCTCAATTGGGGCCGTGGGTTTGGGTTTGCGTACATCACATTAGTATAATCTGGCTCCCAACTAGATTCCATTGGTGGACTATCATAATGATATGTCTCCACATGTTCTGGTGACTCCGTGTAATAAGCGGGTGGACTAGTTACATGAGTAGAGTCAAAACTGTTTGAGTTCGGGTCACTTTCGGTGATCAAGGGTGAAGAAGGCACTAAGGCCCTACTTAGGTTCTCTTCTGCAGCAGCGTATTTGACTGAGATGACATTTGCTGGTGGGGGTGGCTGCTGAGCCAAGACGGGTTGAGGTCTCTGTTGAGCCTGGTATGGGTAGTTCTGAGGAGGCCTATAGTAATAAGGTTGAGCATTGTATTGGCCTTGATACCTACCTGGCTGCTGGTATGTTTGTGGGTAGTTTTGTCTCACGGTTTGTTTGTTGTATGGGCAGTCCTGAGCTGTATGATTTGTGTATCTTCTCTCAATTGTGCAATATTGGCCACTAGGGTTGGCTTGAGGTTGAGGTGCATTGGGACATATGTTTGCCAAATGATTTCCACCACAAGTGTAACAACGTACGTTAGTTGGTAGCTTGGGCACCTGTTTACTAGCAACCCCTAGTTTTTGGGCCACTTTTTCTGCTAGGTCTTCTATCGAATTAGACAATTTTGTGGATGCTAGAGAAGAACAATCTGAGTCCTTATAGACCTTTGAGAGTTCTAATTCATCTCCTAGGTTGTCCTCAATGTCTATACATATTCTTACACACTCTTCTAGCGTTCTGGGTTCCTTTAGGTACACATAGGAGCGTAGTTTAGCGCTCAACAAGCCATCTAGGAACAGTGATACTTGTTTAGCTTGTGAAGGTAGCTCTTGCATTGGGCATCGTTCGACATATTGTCTAAACCTACGTCCTGCCAGTCTCACTGTTTCCTGAGGGGTCTGTTTAAAACTATGAATCAACGAAGACGTGTCATGTCTGATCCCACTTTTAGAGAATTCAGTGATGAATGACTCTAAAAAGTGATGGATGTCTCTAAATTGCCTTTGTTGCAAAGGTTGGAACCAAGTTAAAGCGGTATTCTTTAACGTTAGTCCAAATGCATTGTACTGCGTGAACATGTCCTCGACTTGTTCTGCTCTTAGTACTTGCTTGAATTCTGCGACATGGTCATAGGGATCTCCTGTCCCATCAAAGTAATTCTTCATTGATTTTACTAATTGAGTGGGTCTCAATACTCTTGCGTGTTCACGTGGCCTAGGTAGAGGAAAATCATCTCTACCACCTAGTATTCCATGATCTCTTTGTCTATCCGCTCTATTAGTGTCCGTGGTTGTTCTATCTCTCCCTATGGGGTGATTAAAGCTTACTTCCGGTCTCTCTTTATTTCCTTCTCTTTGATGTCCATGGGCTGAGGAGGTTCCTGCCCCTTGTTGATTTGCATTCATGTTTGTTCTGGATGGAGGGAATATCAATTCACCTCTCCATGTGTATGTGCTTTTAGCGTGCTCAGGCACCACAAAGACTCTTTCTGAAGTCTCATCCAGGTATACAACCTTTCCAGGTGTATCTGGGTCCTTGAATTCATAAATTGTAATGATGCCTATCTCACCAGGGTGTTCCTTTCTGTATCTCCAAAAGGCTTCATCCGTCTCTTTATTTACAAATAACTCGGTGCTCCTGTTATCTTGAGGGATCCACTCTGGGATGAGTACTCTTGTTAATACGGATTTCCCTCTAGGTGTCCTAGGTTCTTCTAACGGTTCTTTTCCTTGAAATTTCGTTTCCGTCTCTAATTGGATTGTGCCAAACTCATTAGTATCGTTTGGTTGCGTGCTTAGAATGTACATGGTTCCTTCTTTGTCTATGTAAGCGTCTCTCTCAAATTTCACCACTGGCCTTTCCAATCCAATGGGTTGATCAGGGTTGTGCAGTTGCACCACTTGCCTTTGCAAACCATCCTCATAGATGCGAGCACCTAGTCGGTTGGTTCGGAGAAACTCTAGTTGCGTTCTATAGGGTCCTTCTGGTTTTTCTAGGTATGCTACATGGGACCCTCCTTCTGGTCTGTCTGTGCTAAATGCCATTTCTGATTCACTTGATTCTGAGCTCAACTCGTAGGGATAACTACTATTCAATTGCTGAGCCCAAGATCGAGCTGTGGTTCTTACACTAGCCTCTGATGATCTAAGGCTTCTTCTGTCCGACTTACCTATATGTTTGCCCGATCTAAGGTTCATTAATTTCCTTCCTTGCTCACTCAATTACACACTTAGATCGTCAATGGTTCTTTGTTATTAATTCTTGATTCTTTTTAATTTTCTCTGGATTCTTGTCTTAATTTATGCGTCAGGAATTCGACTTTCGTTATGATTTTGAGTTATCGTTCCGTCAGACTTATGTTCTTTTCTTTAGGTTTTTCGCGTCACACACACCTTTACTTGTAGTCTTAAACTTGAAAGAATTAAGTAGCTTGAACTTGAGGCGTTCCTATCGTCGTTAATCCACAACTACCGTTTAGCCTAAGCTAAGAATTGACTGAGGGGGTTGAGTAATCTTCCAACCTCGAGTCGGCTTTTCTGTTGCTCTGATGCCCTGTTGCCCAAGAAGCCGCGCTTCCCAAGCTCTGCTGTCTTCACTGCCTTGCTTGCTTGCCTTTGATTGCCCTTGCTGGACCTGGAAAATCTCAATATTAGACCAATTCACAAGATGATCAAACACTTGAGCATATACACCTTTTTAATTCCTTCCCTTTTTGCCCAAAATTTCAAGACTTGCCCCCTGGCTTCCTAGTCCCAAACTAGGTGAACCTCAAAATGGCTTAACAAAAAATAGACGTATCCTTTATGAAAAAAACAGTTGAGGTCACGTAGTACTCGTCGCGAGCTTTCTAACGAGCTATTAAGCTCAAAAAACGGACTTCGGATGAAAAAGTTATGAGCGTTCAGGCCCTGGGGGGTAAAAACTGACAATCCAGTTTTCCTTCAAATATGAGCTAAGGGGTCTCCTATGAGTCCAATGGTACAAAAATTTTTCAAAAATACCCTCAAAATTGGTCAAAAATTGAAGTCCAAAATTCGCGATGGGGGTGGGCAATCGCGATGGTCTGGGACCGTCGCGATGGTCCGAGCGAACCGTCGCGATGGCGTGGAGTTTGGACAATCGCGATGGCCCGAAGTGAACGATCGCGATGGCGTGGAAATGGACCGTCGCGATGGTCCGAAAAAGTGAACTGTCGCGATGGCGTGACCAAGTGGACAATCGCGATGGCGCGGGTCAACGGTCAACGGGGAACAATCGCGATGGCGTAAGGTTGAACTATCGCGATGGCCCGATCAAGTGGACAATCGCGATGGCGCGAGTCAACGGTCAACGGGGAACAATCGCGATGGTCCGAAGTGAACCGTCGCGATGGTCCGAGATGCGATGGCTTGAGCCAATCGCGATGGTCCGATTTTGGGCTGTCGCGATGGTCCGAAAAAAAAAACGAACCGTCGCGATGGTCTATCGTGACACGTGGCACTGTCGTGGCGATGGCATGAGCCAATCGCGATGGTGCGGGGTCAGCTGAACAATCGCGATGGTCCAAGTGGACCGTCGCGATGACTCAAGTGAACCGTCGCGATGGTCCGAAAAAGCGAACTGTCGCGATGGTCCGGCCGAGCAGTCGCGATGGCTTGAGCCAATCGCGATGGTGCGACACAATCGCGATGGTCCGAGCCAATCGCGATGGTCCACCAAACAACAAATTTTTGAAATGCAAAAATGGTTCCGTGTATGCGCAGGGATCGCCTACCTCGTGGTGTGGTCGCCTACCTCAAAATCCGAAAGTTGCAGACCATCGCGATGGTCCGCCCTACTCGGAAATTTCTGACAGAAAGTACATGTTTTACCTTTTGGAAGCTCTCCTGATGCTCTGAAGCTCTGTACCTGCAAGAAAACTCAAGAAAATGCAAGCACACACAAGCACAAATGCTCTCTCTCACTCTCTCGCATGCACAAATGAGGGGAAATGAGGTGAATGGGTGGATATGGTGAATTTTCTGATTTTTTTGAAAATGGAAATGATGATGCGATGATGAAGATGGAGTGTGGGGAAGGTGAAAAACACTAAAAACTGAGTAAAATCAACAACAAAAACTGAAATTTTTACCTTCCAACGCCACTTCTTGCTATACTCTTACCATCACACATTCGTCCTAGACTCGATCCCCGGCAACGGCGCCAAATTTGGTGTTGCTCTAGCACAATGGTGAGAACCACGTTAAGAAGCTTCACCTCCTTAATGTCAATCCGTGGGAGAGGTAGGAGTGATATGAAGATCGTGAATGTGAGATGATGTGAGAGTGAAGGTGAGAAGCACAAAGATGCACACACACATACACACACACAATGAAGAGACAAGCAAGACACAATGGAAGGTGGGAAATTAGCTCTATTACTCAAGAATACTCTTACAAGCTCAAACTAGCTCTATGCTCACACTAACCAAAATGAACCAACCTCAAAAATGAGCTCTCTAGCTCTTTTCATAGTTTCTAGACTAGTTTTGACCGGTTTCACATCTAGTGACCGGCCTAGTTAAAAAATAGGTCCTAGATGCTATTTGGAAGGGTAAACGATGTCTAAAAATAACGAAAATTGGTACGAGCATTCTACCTAAGCTCCTCAAGCTCGAGGACTCCTCGGCTTGCACAAAATGGAGCTATGGATTACAAAATGAGGTTTTCTATGATACATATGTTACAATTAGTGATAACAATCACTGTTGAATGTTTGGAGAATTAATAAGAAATATATTTGTTTGAAAAATTGATCCGCCTGGTTGATCCGCCTGGCTCCCTACTCCTTCTTTACATGCTTCCGTGGCGTCTGTGCCTCTGGCTGCTTCCAACAATTGGCTACATGTCTCCATAATTCTAGCTTAACCTTGAGTAGCTCTTCTAAAGTTAGATTGCACTGCACTTTAGTGTTCTTTACTACCTCTGTATTCCTAGGTATGATTGAATCTTCATTCCTTACCATGACCGTGAGTGCTCTCATACAAGTAGACTTAGCTTCCCATGGGCCTGTGAAATGGGGTACGTCCTGTAAGGAATTAGACTCGAACTCTAATCTCTCATGAGATTGGGCACTCTGCTGCTCTCCATAAATGGAAGGAATGTCTTGTGGGAATTCGTCGTGCACATCATCCACAAGTTCAATGGGAGGAGGAACTTCACCCTCTTTAGCCCATTTCTCTTCTTGAATTTCTCATAGAAATTTTGGTGAATACCAATTCATAGAAGAAGATGTGTCTGGTTCTATGGAGTTAGGCACATAAGCTTCCTAGGTAGGAAGGATTATCCTTTTAATTGCCTTGTCCTTAGTTTGAGAGGCGGGGTCTTTTTAGATTTTGCAATTAGCCTCTCCAATCTTTCTAGCAGTCCATCAAAGTGCAACTATGTCTTAGCTAAACTAGAGAAGTTAAAGAGGCGGCTGGCTTCAAACATGGTTTGAGCCAATTCCACCATCTTAGCACAAATTTTAGTTCATTCAAGCTCTAGTTCATCTCTAGGGTAACACTTTTCATGATCCGTTACATTTGGCCCTTCTTGAAGTCTCGCCTGATATGCCTTAAGCATCATGTTAAGGTCCTCGGGAGTGGGATCTGCTAAGACTGATCCTGCTCTAGGGGGTGGTGGGATTGCATGAGGTGGGTTGGAAGGTGGTGGATTGGAGGGAGATGGGAATGGTGGGTGTGGAGTAGTGTGAGAGTGAGTTTGAGATGTGAGTTCAATTATCTTGGCTTTCATTTCTCTTAGACTTTCCTCGACTCCACTCATCTTTTTTGCCCATTGCCTTTTCATTCTCTCTCGACTATCCCTCCAAGCTCTGACCCTCTTCTTAGTTATGCTCTCAGTCTCACTAACCTCAGAACTCTTTTCCTATCCTAAACCTTGGTTTTGCTGCAAGGCTTGAGCTCTAGTGACCACTTGCACAGGGGTAGTGGAAGTCACACTTCCTGTGGAGTCTAGCACTAACCCAATGATGTTGATAGGAGTGATTTTTGGCATATTGGTGGGGTTTCTAGGAGGATCTCCTAACAGGTGATCCTTCCCACAATCTGGACAGAAACCTTGAATTGTCACGGGTTGGGTCTGTGTAGGTTTAGGCATAGGGCAATCACGAATGAGGTGATCTCCTTGACATCGATAACATAGTCCTCTAGGAAATGGGGGTCTTATCTACCTAGGTTAGGGTCTAGAGTTGGGGCTTGCGTACATGACATTGGCATACTCTGGCTCCCAACTAGGTTCACTCGGGTCTTCATAATAATATGACTCATTATGCTTAGGTGACTGCATGTAGTAAGCCTCTGTGCTATCAATATGAGTGGAGTAAAAAATATGATCACTTGGGTCACTTTCTGTACTAGAACTGGTTGAGGTCTTTGCTGGGCCTGATATTGTGGTTGGTAGGGTTGTTGAGTCCTAGCATACTGCTGTGATGGGTACTAGTTTTGGTATCTTCCTTGTTGAGGGTATTGTTGTGGATAAGTTTGCCTAACTGCTTGCTTATTGTATGGGAAATCTTGCACGGTGTGATTAGTGTATCTTTGTTCTATGGTGCAGTATAGACTACTAGGGTTCACTTGGGGTTGAGCCATAATGGGACATACATTCACCATATGGTCACCTCCACAAGTATAACATCTTTTCACTAGGGCAAACCTTGGTATTTTTTTGCTTGAGACTCCTAACTTCTGGTTTGAAAGCTCTAATTCCTCCCCTAGGTTATCTTCAATGTCTATGCACATGCGTACACACTCTTCTATGGTCCTAGGGTCCTTCAAGTACACATATGATCTCAATTGGGTACTTAGCAATCCGTCCAAGAATAAAGTCACTTGTTTGGCTAGTGTGGGTAACTAAGGAACGTGCCATCTCTCTAGGTATTTCCTAAATCTTCTTCCTGCAAGTCTAACTGTTTCTTGAGGTGTCGGCTTGAAGCTATGTATCAGTGAGGAAGTATTGTGCCGTATGCCACTCTTAGAAAATTTCGTGATGAAGGCTTCCAGAAGTTGGTCTATGTTCCTGAACTGACCTTGGTGAAGCGGTTGAAACCATGTAAGGGTTGTGTTCTTGAGAGTTAGTCCAAAGGCATTATATTGAGTGAACAAGTCTTCAACTTGTTGAGCTCTCAAAACTTGCCTAAATTAAGTCCACTAATTCTTCATGGACTTAACTAATTGTGTGGGCCTCAAGGTCCTCGTGTGTTCTCTAGGCCTTTACAGAGGGATTTCGTCTGTATTTATTTGATTCCTTGGGTCTCTAGGTCTCTCAGTTTCCATTCTATCCATCTCTGTTACCGTTCTTTCTCTTCCCAATGGGTTAGCAAAGCTCACTTCTGGACAATCTCTACTCTTGTCCCATTGAGCTCCATGAGTGTGGGATGTTCCAACTCCTTGGTGACCATAAGAGACATTAAATCTTGGTTGGGGAAAAACAAATTCACCCTTCCAAGTGTAGGCATGCCTACCATGCTATGTGACCACAAAGATCCTTTTTGAAGTATTGTCTAAATAGGTCACTTTGCCTGGGCTATTAGGATCTTTAAACTCATAGATTGTGAGCATTCCTACTTCATTAGGCTGGTCAGGTTTGTACCTCCAAAAAGCTTCACCAGTCTCTCGGTTTAAGAGTAGATCTATGCTCTTATTGTCCTGGGGAACCCATTCTGGGGTGATGATTCTAGTCAAGACTGATTTGGCTCGGGGAGTTCTAGGCTCTCTTCCTAAGTTCCCTTGCTCTATGTCACTTATGTCTCTCTCTTTAATCACATTACCAAATTCATCTGTTCTATCCAGTTGGTTGATGAATACATACATTGTTCCTTCCTTATCTAGGTACGCACCATTTTCAAACTTGACCATTGGATGTTGTAGTCCAAGGGGTTGATCATAGTTTTTAATCTGCACAACAGACCTTCTTAGATCGTCCTCATAGATGCGAGCACCTAAGCGGTTCATCTGATGTATTCAAGTTGAGTTTTGTACGGGCCTTCGGGTTTCTCTAAGTAAGCCGCACCTGAACTTCCTGTGGGTCTCTCCATACCGTAAGACATCTTTGATTCGCTAGTCTCAGAGCTAGGGTAGTGCGGATAATTGCTCAACTAATGGGCCCAAGACCTAGCAGTATGATTGACACTAGCCTTTGAAGACCTAAGGCTTTGTCTATCTCTCCCTAGATGTCGTCCTGATCTAAGGTTCATATGCCTAATTGAAGAACCCCAATTTTACCCCAAGTACAACCTCTTTGTCGATTAATTTGTTTCAGTCATTTGGTTCCTTTTTAGTTGGTTATCGTGTTTATGATTTTGTCTAATTTTGCATCGTTACAAATACTTAAGTGATTTTTTCACACTTGAAGTTGATCGCAACAGAATTAGTTCTTTCCCTTGGGGTTATCGTCACATGCACATATTATCTCTTGACTTGACTTGATTATTTAGGTAGTCTTCAACTTGTCTCGTGCCTATCATTGCCTTAACTTACTCCGAATACTATGCGTTCTGAGCCTAAGCTAGGAATTGATAGAGGGGGTTTCAAGAGAATTTCCAACCTCAAGTCCTTTGCCTTTTGATTGCTAGTCGAGCCCAGGACGCACTCGCCTAAGCTTCGTGATCACCTTGCTAAAGTTGCTTGGAGTCCTTGCTTGCACACCACATACCTGTGAAATTTTACCAATTAAAAACAGGACCTGACCACAATGTATTGACAGACAAAAACAACCTTCAACATACGCTGAAAAGTATAGACCCTTGCGTTCCTTCTTGCCCTAAAAAGTATTCTCACTCCCTAATACCGACTGATGGTCAACTTAAAAACACTTATACTAGAACTCCACATATGATTATTACAAAAACGAGTATATATCCATGTACGATTCTCAACGAGCTTTCCAATGCGACCAAAATTGTAGCAAACGGAGTTCATATGAAGAAGTTATGGCTAGTCAGGCATTCAAGAGTCCAAACAGGTGAAACACGCACTCAAGGATAGCTCGCTGTGTTTTCGAAGGTTTCTTTATGCTCTAATGACCCTTAATTTTCCCAAATGTTGGCCGAAAATAGGCTAAATATTTAACCCTAAAAAACATGCCGAATTTGCCTCTCAATCGCGATCGATTGGTTTGTCAATTGCGATTGATATGTGCGTCATGATCGATAGGTCAATCGCGATTGACACGTGGCCCGAAAAGTCAGTCCATCGTGTTCAAACAATCGTTGACTCGGTCGATTGTGATGGACCTGTTGGTTGCGATGGACACGTGGCATCCATAGACTCTCTCAGTCATGGGTCAAACAGTCATGGACCATGTCTTTCACGATGGACACGTCCATCGGGACTGTCGGTCGTGATCGATCAGTCAATCGTGATCGATGAGTCGGTCACGATTGACACGTGGCACGCGATGGCTCTGTCAATTGTGGTCAATCGGTCGTGGACCTTGTCAGTCACGATCGACATGTCGGTCACGATTGACTGGTTCGTCAGGATCTGTCCATTGTTGTTTGTCAGTCTCCATTGATGTGTCAACTGCGATTGACAGAGAACTGCGGAATTTGAAAAAATTAATAACACTTTTGGGATCCCCTAGGCCTAAGCATCATGGTTATGCAAAAAACCTCAGAAAATGCACAATACATAATCGCACACAAGTCGCTCTCTTGCTCTTGCACTTAAATGAAATGAGGAGGTGAATGGAGATGGAGGTATATGGTCACGATGGTGAAGAGGATGATGGATGGATATGGAGTGTAGAAGTGAAGAAGAAGATGAAAACAAATAAAAGAAAAGCTTACCTATGATTCCAACATCTCTACTCTACATCTTACCATCACACGCTCGTCCTCAAAGCTCAATCCCCGGAAACAATGCCAAAATTTGGTATAGGTCAGTGGTGAGCAGCACCTCCTTTACTTGTCAATCCGGGAAGACATGAGGATGGTATGAAGACCTCGAGCAAGTGACAATGGAAGCTTTGATTACTCAAAAAAAGACTACAATTGCTTTATATTTAGTTGATTCTTTAACTTGCTCTCCCAAAAATGAGCCTTCTAGTCCTTTTTATACTTTTTCACTAGCTTTGGCCCTATTCAGAAGTAGTGTCCGACCTAGTTAAAAAAAAAAAAATTAGGTTCTAGGGCCTATTTGAGGGTTCAAATGGAGTCTAAAAAATATAAAAATTGATAGGTAGGTACTTCTAATGCTCCTCAAGCTCAAGGAATCCTTGGCTTGCACAAAATGGAGCTGCAAAAATAGGAATTGTATTTACAATGAGTGTTAGTGATGAAAATCACTATTTTAAAGGTTTCTCTTGAGAATTTTGACATACATTTCTATCCGTCCTTTCTTCGTTGGCTCCTTTGTCTGCTTGTGCTTCATGTCTCTTCACCTTGGTGCGTACTTCCTTGACAAGTTAGCCCTTGACTTCCAACAAAAACAAAAACCAAAATAGTACAACTCTTTTCTCATAACCCTCACATACACACCCACCACTTCAAATCCCAACATCCATCCCACTTCACCCCAGAGTAGGACTAGTCTTAGTGGATCTTACTCTAGAAGGCCCGGACATGATGTTTAAAGCCTACTAGGCTTGACTTCAACAAGGGAAAAATGTAGCTAAGATCAGTGTTATAACATAGTGGACTTAGAGATTGAAAGGAACAAGCTTTGTGCAAAAATGATAGAATTAGCTAAGGATAGACGATGAAGGCAATCCTAGGCTTAGGGGTAGGAGTTGCCATTGCCACCACTTCCTTATGGAAACATTGGGGCAAACCAACTTTAAGACCCACGTGAATGAAGCTACAAATGCGAGATGGACATATAGAGAAGCCTTTAGGATTTCTAGAAGGAATCACTCCCAGTACTTGTGGTGTAGATTTTGTACACACCTTTGCTATATGTGAATATGGAAAGAATCATGTCTATGAGATAATTTTGGGTAGACCTTTCATGAGACAAATGCAAATAGTGCAGCATTTGGGAAGCAATTCATTGTACTTACAACATTTAGGGGTAACTACCAAGTTCAACCTCAAAGACTATTTACATAGAGATGTACCATCCTTTTGGTGGAACACTATCCATAAAACACAAGAAGAATAGCATCATATCCTTCTTGGATATATGAGGATACACACTTATGGATGTGCAAAGTTGTAGCAGACGAGGAAAAGAGGCTAAAAGCTCAAAAATTAGGTGCAACAGGAAACTAGAGATCACTTCAAGACCAACCTACACCCTAGGGTCTTTTGAGACAAAGAATTTGAACCCCACCATTGGGCAAAAATCTTAGCAACAATGGACATAACTGTAAATGGAGAACAATGGACTCTTCATTGTGATGAGGATGGCTATGACAATTCAATTTTATATATGAACCCATAACAAAGGAATGTGAACCTTGTATTGATGTACTAGAAGAAGAGATTGGTGAGGGATTAGATTCCATCATTATGGATTTTTTGTGCCTCACAAATAGAGTACCTATACTTGGTAGAAGCTATGACTAGAGAATAGGAAGAATTTAACAATGGCATGATATTAGCAATGCAAGTAGATGCAAAAAGTAAAAAAAAAAAAAAGGAAATGAGAAAAGAACTCGTCCACATAGGAAGAAGAAGAAGACTCCTTGTTTGAGGTTCCCAAGAATATCATGAAATACAAAGTAGAAGACAAGAAATTAATGGTAAGGATGCCAAAGCAAGAAGCTCTCATGGTAAAAGCCTATGATAATATAGAATAGACCAAGAAAATTGTAGTAAAAATTGAAGATGGAGAAGAAAGATTCATGCATATAGGACATGCTTTGATTGAGGAAGAAGAACAAGTATTAATAAATTTTCCAAGAGAGTATAGAGGTGTGTTTGCTTGGAATCACAAGGATTTGAAAGAAGTGGATCTAGACATATGTTCCGCTAGGATCCCCATAGCCTTAGAAGCCAAGCCAATGAAGCAGAAGCCTTACACATACAATGATAGTTATGAAGCAAAGATGAAGGAAGAAATAGATACGTTCATAGAAGCTAGATTTATCTACGAGATTGATCATACATAATGGATATCGCCCATTGCAATGGTGCCCAAGAAGATGGGAAATTGTGTGTATGTATCAACTTGAAGAAAGTCAATGTTGGCACTATAAGAGTTAGCTATCCGCTTCCTATCATAGAACATCTATTGGGATGTCTAGTAGAAATGAATTTTAGAGCTTCCTTGATGGATTTCAAGTTACAATCAAGTAGCCGTAGCCCCAAAAGATCAAGACAAGATGGCTTTTTCCATAGAATAGGGAATCTTTGCATTTCATGTGATGCCATTTGGGCTCACAAATGTACTTGTTATGTTCCAAAGGATTATGCTTCATGTGTTCAAGGAATTCTTACAAAAGAATTAGAATTTTATGTGGATGCTGTGTGCACCCATTCCCATACATGACAAACTCACAACCTAGAGCTCAGGAAGATCTCTAATAAGTGTAGATAATACCAAGTGTGCATGAACCTAGAAAAATGTGTTTTTATGGTCAGATAAGGTAAGGTTTTAGGCCATATTATGTCAAAGAATGGAATATTAATGGATGAGGACAAGGTGAGAATGATAACAGAACTGTTGAGACCTAGGATGGTCAAGTGCAAGCTTTTATGGGTCATTGTGGATATAAATGATGTTTTACCCATATGTACGCAATCATTGCAAAGCATTTGTACAACCTTCTAAGGAGCTTTGAGTGGAACAAAGAATGTGAGAAATCATTCATGGAGTTGAAAGATGCTTGTGCTTAGCACCTATATTGACAACATTGGGTTGGAATAAGACATTTCATGTTCATATGGATGCATCCAATTTCGCTATTGGATGTGTGCTAGCATAGCCGATAAGTGAAGGAAACATAGAACTTCCATAGCATATGCAATTAGGAAATTGAACACTGGAGAGAGAGGAATTACACTACCAATGAATGAGAAGGACTAGGATTGGTCTATGTAATTAAGAAATTTAGAATTATTTGCTTGGATATAAGTTCAAATTTTTAATAGACCATCAAGGACTACTATACTTGGTGAAGAAACCTTGCAATATAGGAAGATGAGTAAGATGGTTTATCTTACTAATGGAGTATGATTTTGAAGTAGTTTTAAGGAAAGGTAAGACCCACCTTTAGGCATATCACCTCTCATGAACCACTTTAGGAGAATCCTTGCAAGGTGTACTAGATGAACTTTTTGATGCATATTTGTTCAACCTAGAAATAGTTCCGAATTGGGCTAAACAATGAGTGCCTATTCTCAAATTTTGACCCAATAATTTAGTGATAATAATGAATGATGAAAAATTTGTTAAGTTATAAAAGTATCACGTGTTCCCAAGAAATATCTACAAACAAAATGACCAAGGCATCTTAGTTTTTTGTGTGGAAGAGGAAGAGCATGATAAATGGTTGGAATTGGGATATCTAGGTGCATTAGAGAAACACCATTCAAAACACAAAACCCTACGGACGTTGAAGACATTCGATGTATATTGGAAGAAGATATTTATAGGTTACTCAAGGATTTTCCATCCTGTATTAGTAGACTTGCAATTCAACATGCAACTCTCTACCAAGTGTCACTAATAATTGATTGGGGTAGTCCTTTAGTTGAGGTAAAAAAAAAAATTTCTCGAAGAGATGAATTTAGCATGTTGAAGGAGTCTAGAGCACAAAGTCAAGACTATGTTGATTGGTGATAATATATATAAATATTGATAAGATAGATATTTGAGATTATTTGTACATGAAAGTGAATATTTGAAAATATAAGAGACTACACACCATGGTGTCGCAAGTGGCCACTTTGGTCCTAATGGAGTAATCAAAGATATACTGTTGTCAAGTTTTTGGTGGCCCACTCTTCATATGGATACATGTATGTATGTGAAGAGATGTGACACATGTTAATGAATTCAATATCCTATCTAGAAAGATGAAGGCCCATGACAAGAGGATGTACAATCTCCAAGTGGGGCATAGACTTCATAGGTACTATTAAACCCCCAGGTAAAAGTTCCCATGTTGAATACATAAATGTAGCAATATACTATCTAAACCAATGGGTATAAGTAAAAGCCAGTAAGAAGAACAATGCATAGACAACAACAAAATTCTTATTTGCAAATGTCTTCACAAGATACAAATTTCTTATAGAGTTGGTGAGTGGTTGAGGGACTCACTTCCTAAATGAGATAATTGAATAACTATCACAAGTTTTCATGGTAATTCACAACAGGTCATCACATCACTCACAAGCAAATAGATAGGAAAAAATTACGAATAAGATCCTATGCAATGTACTAAATTGTTGATATATTTAGGTAGTGATGTGTGTGAACACTCTAGGACCGCCGGGGCACTTTTTTCCCTCTTTAGGAGGTTTTTTTCCCCCGGCTTGTATATACGCCTATTGCCCTAATGGGCTACTTATCTTTGTACATTCTCTAGTAATACATTCAGTCTTGTGTGTTGTGCTCCAAGCTTCTTCCTCTTCCTTGTGCTGTTCGCGTGCTTCCACAGATGTCTAACTCCAACAATTGGTATCAGAGCAGGTCGTTGATTCTTCTAGGGCGCCGTCGACACTCCTCCGTTTGCAGTCTCAGATTCGCACAAAATTTGGTGAGCATACTCAGGGTGTTTTCGAGATCAAAACATCTTTGCTGTGTGGTGCCGAAATCGCGATCTGAGCTCGTTTCGGCCTCCGAACGCACTATCGCAGTGCTTGTGCAGGCTATTTCGTCCTTTTGTGCCAAAGGTATATACCAGTTTTTGTTCGCCAGTTTAAGCGTCTCGAAGTCTGCCACAGGTGTAGCAGAACTCGTCTAGGCAGTTCTGTTCAACTTTTTGAGATACAGTCAATTTTCTGCATCAAGGTATTTTAGTCACCGGCCATGGCTGAAAGCAGTGATGTATTCCGTATGTTGGCTGTTGAGGATAAGTTGGATGGTACCAACTACCCATTATGGGCTTATATGATGCGACATGTACTGGTTGCAAAAGGATTGTGGAACATTGTGCAGGGTGTTGAAAGACGTCCTGTTACACCTGTAACGATAGGTACTGCAAATACAGGTGTTGGAGCTGATGAAGATGGTGTCGAAGATGATATTCCGCAGATTCCTGTTCGTGTTGCTGTTTCTGTTGCACCTACTGTAGAGCAGATTCGTTGGGATGGCAGAGATGCCCAGGCACATGCATTGATAGCTTTGTCTGTCAAACGTGCCATTATTCCTCACATTCGCTCTTGCAGAACAGCAAAGGATGCTTGGGATACACTTACCACTTTGTACCAGGCTAGGAATGAGGCTCGTGTTGCTTACCTCCGAAAACAGTTGGAGAGTGAGCACATGAATGAAGGTGATTCGATGGACAGTTTTCTTACAAAGATCAAAGACCTGAAGGAACAATTGATTTCTGCTGATGAGGTTATACCAGATAGCTCACTTGTGCAGACGGTTTTGAATGGCCTTCCTGATTCATATCAGAGTTTTGCCTCTACTCTTCGATTGATGATGAAAGGCAATCCGAATGCCTTGTCATTTGAGGAATTAGTCTCTGTTCTGTTGCAGGAAGATCAGTCCAGGCAGAACAGGTCCATTATGCGTGTTGCAGATCAAGCTTTCCTGGCTAGTCAGAAGGGCAAAGGAAAATGGAGCTCTTCTACTAGTAAGCAGAAATCTGCAAATGCTGCACAATCGAAGAACCAGGATAAAGATGAGAAGAAATCAGAAAAGCAGAAATTGTTCTGCAAGTACTGTAAAGGAAATGATCATATTATAAAGAACTGTCCAAAACTGGCTGCTAAAGAGGAAAAGAAGAAAGAGGCTGGAATGGTTGTTGCAGAGGCCTCTACACCAAAAACAGAGTCTGCAAATCTTGTGCAGGAAGAAGAATGGGCGTTTACTACTGTTTGCAGTTTTGACCCATCTTCTCATGATAAGTGCATGTCTGCAGTAGACTCAGATGTTTGGTACTTTGACAGTGGGGCAACCAAACATATTACCTCGCAGCGCAGTTTCTTCTCTTCACTCGAGCCTGCCCCTATAGGGAATACTGTCACATGCGCCAATAACTCCTCTTATCCTGTTATGGGAGTTGGTAAGATCATTCTGACTACTGCTGATGGTAGTTCTTTCACTTTGTCAGATGCTTTATTTGTGCCAGGGATCAAAAAGAACCTTTTATCAGTTTCTGCATTAGCCAAGATTGGCTTGGTTGTGAAATTCGTTGATGACAGGTGTACAGTCCATGATCTCTCAAATGGCGATGTGATTATTGCTTCTGGCATTTTATGTCGTGGGCTGTATAAGCTCATAGACTATGAAAAATCTGTGAATGATTCGGCATGTGCAATTCATGATTCTCAGGCTATGTCAGATGCAAAGCTTTGGCATGCACGCTTTGGTCATCTGAATTTTGCTAGTTTGTTACGCCTGCAGAAATCTGAAATGGTGTCCTCTTTGCCCAAACTTGAGGCACCTGGAAAACATGTTTGTGAAGGCTGTATTTTGGGCAAAATGCAGCGTTCTTCCTTTCCAAAAGATGGTTCAGTTCGGGCTATGCAGAAATTGCAGCTTGTACATAGTGATGTTTGTGGTCCTATGCAGACACCCTCTTTTGGAAATTACCTTTACTTCGTGACTTTCATTGATGATTTTTCCAGGCATGCATGGGTATATCCACTCAAAGCAAAGTCCGAAGTGTTCATGTGCTTCAAACAGTTTTTGGTTTTGGCTGAAAATCTGTCAGCATGTAAAATGGGCACCCTCCGTTCTGATCGAGGGGGGGAATATATGTCTTCAGATTTTAATGCATTTCTGGCTGAACGTGGGATAAAACACCAGTGTACAGTGCCGTATACACCTCAACAGAATGGAGTTGCTGAACGAAAGAACAGATCCCTCATGGAGATGGCGAGGTGCATGGTCAAAAGTCAGGCTTTACCACAGTTTCTGGCTTGAGGCTGTCATGTGTGCAACATATGTACTGAACAGGTGTCCCACGAAAGCGTTGCAGTCTATCACTCCATATGAGGCTTGGGATGACCGCAAGCCATCTGTTGCTCATCTGCGTGTTTTTGGTTGTTTGGCATATGCATTAGTGCCTGAACAACATCGCAGAAAATTGGATGATAAGGCAGTAAAATGTATTTTTGTTGGGTACAGTTCTGAAAGTAAAGGCTATCGTCTGTATCATCCACAGACTAAACGCATTCTGGTTAGCCGTGATGTTGTCTTTGTGGAAGATGCTATTCAGCCATTGCTTTCATGTACTAAGGAGACATCTGTTAGCTCCAAAGACATGTATGATACTTTGATGCCTCTTTTTACAGGTGGACAGCCTAGCGCTGGTCTTAATGAGGCAACTTCTCAGCCTTTGCAGGTTTCATATGATGATGCAGATCATGCCATTTCTGATGCAGATCATGCCATTTCTGATGCAGATTTACATGATGCACTTGTTGATGAGAGAGCTGATATTGAACAGGCAAAAACTATGCCAAAATGGCTGGTGCAGACTTTGCGTGACAGCAAATTAGATGCACCTTTGTCATATCGTACTCGTTCAGGCTCTCATAGTACCTCCTTTGCATCAGATTGCTATGCTATGGCTGCATCTAGTCTCTGTGATGAGAATGAGCCTGTTTCTTTTGATGAAGCACAAAATTCAGAAAATTGGATGGCTGCTATGCAATCTGAATATGATGCTATAATGAAGAATGGTACATGGTCTTTATGTGACTTGCCTCCTGGCAAGAAGGCCATTGGCACTAAGTGGGTATACAAGCTGAAGCGTAAACCTGATGGTACAGTTGACAGGTATAAGGCTAGGCTTGTTGCAAAGGGTTATGCGCAGGAAAGAGGCATTGATTTTGATGAGACCTTTGCACCTACATGCCGTATGACTACTGTTCGGAGCATTTGTGCACTTGCAGCCCATCATGGTTGGAATGTACATCAGTTGGACATTAAAACAACATTTTTGAATGGTGACTTGTATGAAGAAGTGTATGTTTTTCAGCCCCGTGGCTTTGTGCAGAAAGGGCATGAAAACCAGGTGTGCAGGTTAAAGAAGGCGTTATATGGTTTAAAGCGAGCACCACGTGCTTGGTATGAGAAAATACATGCCTATCTGATTGCACATGGTTTTGAGAACAGTCCAACTGAAAGCACCTTATATGTTAAGCGTGCTATTGATGTGCTTTTGATCATTGTTGTCTATGTAGACGACATGCTGCTCACTGGTCCTCTTGAGAAGCATATTGCTGATTTCAAGGCTGATTTGCATGCCTCATTTGAGATGTCTGATTTGGGGCATTTGCATCACTATTTGGGCATTCAGTTTATGCAAGTTGATGGTGGAATGGCTTTGTGTCAAACGAAATATATTGACACATTATTGCAGCGTTTTGGCCTTGAAGACTGTAAGCCTATTGCCACTCCTATGGAGACAGGTTTACGATTGAGTCTTCATGATGCTGGAGATGCATTTGATGCTGTTCTCTATCAGCAGGCTGTTGGATGCTTGATTTACTTATGCATTACTCGGCCAGATATTCAGTTTGCTGTCTCACAGATGAGCAGGTTTATGCATTGCCCAGGAGTCACGCATTGGAAAGCCGTTAAGCGCATCTTTCGCTACTTGAGTGGTACTCGGCTACTTGGGTTGTTTTATCCCAAGGGGGGATCACTACCGCCAGATTTGCATGCTTTTTCTGACTCAGATTGGGCTGGTTGCTATGACACTCGTGTGTCCACCAGTGGTTTTTGCTTCATGCTTGGTAGCTCATGTATATCTTGGTTGAGCAAGAAGCAGCCTACTGTGGCCACTTCCAGTTGTGAGGCTAAGTATAGGGCAGCTTTCACAGCGACTGTTGAGTGTGTGTGGCTCAGACGCCTTATGGCTGATTTGGGTGTTGGCCAGTCTTCTGCCACCACCATCTTCACTGACAGTCAGAGCGCATTGGCAGTTGCGAGGAACCCTGTGTTCCATGCTCGCACTAAGCACATTGAGGTGCATTATCACTATGTCAGGGAGAGGTTCTCTGCTGGGGAGATCAGCTTGGCATATGTGCCCACACAGGAGAACATTGCAGACCTTTTCACGAAGGCTCTGCCTAGGGAGAAGTTTGAAGCTTTCCGCAAAGCTTTGGGCTTACTTCCTTTTGTGGAGTGATTTCCACATAGCTCGGCACTTCCTTATACATGAGTGCCAGCTCCTTGTTCACCGCATCACTCCCAGGGGGGATTTGTTGATATATTTAGGTAGTGATGTGTGTGAACACTCTAGGACCGCCGGGGCACTTTTTTCCCTCTTTAGGAGGTTTTTTTCCCCCGGCTTGTATATACGCCTATTGCCCTAATGGGCTACTTATCTTTGTACATTCTCTAGTAATACATTCAGTCTTGTGTGTTGTGCTCCAAGCTTCTTCCTCTTCCTTGTGCTGTTCGCGTGCTTCCGCAGACGTCTAACTCCAACATAAATAAGCTTGTAAATAATAAACACTCTGATTGGTACAAGTAGCTACACCACACTATTTGAGCATACCCAGTGGCCTAAAAAATGACACTCGATGCCACTCCCTTTCCAATGATTTTTTTTCCAAAACTTTGTGCTTCCATTAGACTTTTTGATACCCACCCTAAAGGTTGCACAAGACCATCAATGGATAGGCCACGAGATATCCTCTAGGATCATGGAACTAGAACACTTAGGAGAGACCAGTCTAAGAGAAGTAGCAAGAATATATGTAGCCAAGAAGATGAAAAAGGCTTATTTTGATGCACATGCAAAAGTTAAAAGCTTGAAAGTGGGTGACCTAGTATCGATATAAACATTGAAGCAACATGTGCAAAAACTAGAGAAACATGGCATGGGTTGATGATCATTAATAGAATATCTACTAATGGTGCATTACAATTAGTAACTATAGAAGGAGATGTGTTGTCTAACTACATAAGTAGTTGCCAAGCCAATCCCTACCAACATCCATTGATAGAAGAAATTCCTAACCACATTAATGTGGCCAAGAGGTGTAAAGAGGAAGAGTTGAGAACACGAGAAGAAGCTCATGCTGAAGCGTAGAGCACATCAAAAGAATGAAATCAAGATGACATGACTTAAGCAAGGTTAGAAGGGATGATTTGGAGAGGCTTCATCTTGTGAATGTCCTTCACCACTTTGATGCCCCAAATACCTCTCCTAGCATAGTTGATCGATGATCAATTATTTCGGTTGAACAAGGATGATGCACTACAGTTCAGATGATATGAGCTCCAATTGATTAAGGAGCATGCTTTAGTGCCATAAGGTATTTGAGCTATCAAGATATGAACTTGCACATGAATCCGATCGAGGCATACTTCATAGGATTAGGAGGTGTGGAAACCCCTTGCATGGGTGAAGTGGAAGTTCCCATCCTCATATAAAATGTCCCATTCACAGTGAAGTTAGTGTGCCATGATGAAGATCTTATTGAATCTTTAATCTTGGGTCAAGACTGAGTCTACGATCATGCAGTCAACTTAAACCTCAAAAGCTTTCTTCTTCAGGTTTGGGTAAAGGAGCAACACATTACTATAGAACAAGAAAGTAATATGACCAATGATCATGATTCAACACATGCTCTTACTTCTTCTAAGTCTAACCTTGAAGAAAAAGATGTTGCATGTGTCCCTAGATCTATCGTGCATAAGATTTTGCATTCTAAGGAATAGATCAAGAATTCTATGAAATCCCTTCTTTTCAAAAGAAGAGTGTCATTTTGACAACTCAACCAAGGAGACGTGCAAACCAGAAACACAATAATCATGAACCAAGAATAAAAATAAGGCCATGGAGAAAACTTCTTGTCTCAAGAATGAAGAAGATTTGGGTGCAGAAGGGTGAGCAAGCAATGGCTCCATCAAATTCAGAGCCATCATCTGAGAAGCAAAAGGAGAAGAAGAGACGAGAAAAAAAATAGAGGAGAGACAAAGCAGTGAGAGTACTCCGAGTTTGGGTACCAAAGCAGTCAATGAAGGTTGACCCTAATAACTTGGAAATCAAGGTGGCTAAGACATGTTTGAGAGCTCAAATCTCTTCCCCCAAGTTCTTTGTCTCTCGGCAATCACAATCCATCCCGACCCCTCATAAATCTAAAAGAAAAGTTGGTGTACCTAAATCATCATGCAATTTTATTCCTAGGACAACCCAGAAGTGGGTACCAAAATAGTCCTATGAACAAGTTAAATCACCACCTCTATTTAGAATGTATAAAATCCCAAAAAACTCTTGTAATTGCATAAGGGAACCATGGAAAGTTGTCCAACCTTGTAGCAAACCATCTTCTAGAATCATATCAAGCTCATGCACTTTCTAGAGTAGCATATAGGTATCATGACAACCCACAATATCACATCACAAACATTTGACACTCAACATCCACTTTTACATTGCATAGTCATGCAAGGAAAATGTGTCGGTATTGGAAAGGGGACATGCTATTATCGGGTTTCTTTGATGATACTTATGTGTTTTTCTTGTTATAGTAGATCCAAAAAAAGCATGTGTATTTATCAACAAACAGTGGCGGAAGTAAGAACGAGCTCTTGACCCATGGACATCAGCTCTATGACCATCAAGGAACACCCTTTAGAAATGCCTCCCATGTTTTGCAATTGTAGAGGTGCCATTCTAATATAGGACCCACCATCAAGTCACATAGAGAGGGTCATCCAGACTCTCATTGGTTCAATGTGTTGGCTAGACCTTTGGGGGAAGCGCAACACATTTAGGAGTCTAAATGTGAGTTCAACAACACCTAGTTTAGACTTCAGTTTTTCTTTAGGGAGTTCAATGAGCTACAAAATTCAGTAGAATTGCAAAATATTTGGAAAAGAGTAGGATTGCTAGATTATTTAAGTGCCCCATTTTCCAAGACAAATTTATGCTTTCCATGCTTCATAAATTCATCCCATGTTTCACAGTTATAGAGATGCCATTCCAATCTAGGATCGACGATCAAGTCGCATAGAGGGTCCACACAGACTCTCATTGGTTCAATGTGTTGGCTAGAACTTTGGGGGAAGCACACCATATTTGGGAGTCCAAATGCAAATTCAATAACACATGGGGAAGATTTCAATTTTTCTCTAGGGATTTTGAGGAGTTACAAAATTTGGCAGAATTGCAAAATATGTGGAAAAGAGTAGGTTTGTTAGATTATTTCAGTGCCCCATTGTTCAAGGCGAATTTCTATAGGTGCTACTATTTGGTTCATACTCTTTGGCTTGGAGCGGATAAGGACCTTCCTAGTTCATTTGTGGTACCACCATTGATGCCCAACCAAGAGTTGAGAAGATTCAAATTGTTCCTAAAATTGGTAAATGAGGCCTTTAACATGCAAGGAAGGCACATCCCCACGAACAAGGAGACTCAAATTCCAAATGTGATGAAGAAAAGATGCATATTGAAGATCGCTCAAATGTTAGCAATCACACCAATCTTATCAGTACCTCTCAGGATGTGTATGCAAAATTTTGCTTTTCCATGGAATGATCAATTCACTTAACCGCATATAAAAATTTGGTTCAGCCTTTACCTCATAGAATCAGTCAAGATCAAAATCAATTTCCCCCATTGGATTATATATCAATTGTATGCAGTGAATGCAAGGTGCTAGCACAAACGTGTGTTAAAAAAATGTTGTGCAATCACTTGGATTATTTATAGATGCTTGGTCTATGATATCCTAATAGAGGGCTTTTGCTAGAGCAACACTACAACTTTTTAAGCAAAAAAAAGGCTTCACTAGCTCCACAACCAAAGTGGATGCATGAAACCATGCCATGCTTACAACCATCTGGTGCAGTAACGACCCCTAAAGTGTCTCCAACCACACAACCAGCCATTCCTTGATTCACAATTTGCCTCCCTAGACTCACAAAAGCTCAGGAAAGCAACCACTATGAGCACATCATCTTCAACAAAACCATCATCTCCACCCATTCCACCTAAATTTGAGTTCCTAATAACTAAAGGACTTGAGGACATGGATATCTTCAATTTTGAGCAATTCCTAGAAGGAATTCTACTATCAGGGGTGGAATTTGGGTCACAAGAAGATGAGCATGAAGCAATAGGATAGTCAAGAAGGAACAATGAACAACAACACACCAAAGACATATCCCATGTCCATTGGGAGTAAGAACAAAATTTGCAAATATCCTAGGTAGAGGATAGGCAGGTAAGCAATGAGGAAGAAGAAAGTGAGCATGTTTATGGAGAAACTCTTAAAAGATTAAGGAAGACCATGGAAGATATTCATGCTGGAAGTCACCTATCTGAGTAATGGAGTCAATTCATTTTTGAGAAATTACTTGATGTAGATAAAGTGGGCCCCAATTTATCAACTCCTTACATGCAGTGTCCAAAGTAGTTGGCATGGTTCATGTGATGGGCCACATGCCGAGAAGCCATATGTACAATATGATGAACATTGAGTGAGGACACTCCCACCATCTTGTAAGATAATTCAAATCCTTATAACCTCCACTCCGAACCCCACATCAACTCCCATAAGCTTTGTACATATATCTACTATTGAGACCATTAGCCAAACCTTGTCACTACATTTGGGACTCCTCCACAATCAAACCAACCTTCACTATCACCATTGAGAACCTCTGAGCCCACTCCATCCACCATTTCTGAGTTCCTTATAACCATAGACCCTGCAAATGACCACCATGCCCATGCCTAGCTTTCAATTTCATAGACATGTGTTGCATACAAAATTTTCTTTTTCCCATGATAATCCCTTATATAATGCAAAGTATTTCTGCACCCATAAGCCTCTTCTCATAGTGACTACTGGTTCCTCACACATCCAATGCATCGTACATTAACCCACCAATCGCACAATCCCCACCTTCTCTCCAACCCGACTTAGCTACATTCCCACACACAACATTACTCATCCCCCCCCCCCACAATTTTCTTTAGCTTTCTCTTCAACACCCCACCCATAGCTTACATGTCCTTTGGCTTGGGAAACTATCATTTCATCACAAGTTGCCCTCAACTCCTTCCTTTGACCACTAGATTCTCAAACAGTCTACACCACAACACAATTTTTTTCAAGCGCCACATGCACACCAATACACACTGCCACCACCATTCCACTAATCACTATTGATGCCACACATAGTAGCACATCCAAACTTAACAGAGCTATGGTATGTTCATTTAACCTAATAATGGATCACTCACTACACCTCCCCCACCCCCCCACAATACCACAATTCCCAATCCCCCCCACTCACTACACCTCCCCCACCCCCCCCACTCACTACAGCTCCCTCACCCCCCCACAATATCACAATCCCCAATCCTCCCTCCACCAACATCACTCCACCACCCACTCACTACACCTTCCCCACCTCCACTCACTACAACTCCCCCACCCCCCACAATACCACAATCCCCAATCCCCCCTCCACCAACATCACCACCACCCATTGTTACGTTTTACACTGCATCCACTCTCCCCATGCCCATTCCCATCCCCCATGCATACAACACTTTCAACACTGCATCCACCATGCATGCATTGACAGTCAACTCCACCAATGTAACAATGATAAGTCGCGCCAACCAACTATGGCAAGAGTAAAATTTGTTGGCACAAAGTAACATCGTGCTCCAAGAATAGTCGACTCAACTATAAGAACGAATATCAGCTTTGGTCGTGATGAATGATTTATTACAAGACAAATACAATGCTCTAAAATAGGCACACAACTTACTAAAGGCACAAGCATAAGAACAAAACACAGAAGCCCTCAATGACATGAAAGATCAACTACCCACATAGATGGAACAAAATGCCAAGCTCAATCACAAAATTGCATTATTAAAAAGGCATTTTGCAATAGCTTAAGAGGAGAACCAAAGGTTCCAACAATAGATTATAGAGAATCTGGAGGCTTCCATTGAAAACACACCTAGTGCTCCCATTAGTCCTTCTAAGTTCCAAGTGGTTCCTCCCAAGAGTAATAAAATCATTTTGGAAGATTATGAAAACCTACTCAAAGCACATGATAAGTTAACTAAAGAGGTTAACGTCAAGGCATACTTCCATAATATGAGTGGCCTCCGTAACCGCCTAAGGCCCCAAAACAGAAGAGATAATTGAGATCCTGATTGACCAAATATTTGAAGAAGAATGTGAACCTCAACAAGAACCAAGAGGTAGGGTCATCGAGGAAGGACAATATAATTTTGAGCTGTCAAGACTAGCATGGATGAACAAAGTGGAGGAGATCGGCATGGCCCATGAGGAATGTGTGGAGTTCTAGATTCTAGCAATGGAAGCTATTGAAGAGGATGTACTGTAATCAAAATACTTCCAGAAGCTAGCTCATTGTAGGCTCATCATAACGTTAGAAGAACAATACTGCCCTTATTTGGTCCTCCTCATAGAATATAATACCGAAATAAAAAGGATTACAAGAAAAGCACCAACATTTCCCATACACTTTGAACTAGAGGACCTACTAGAGGCAGCATTGAATGGGACTATTTTTCAGCCTAATTGGAGGGAAAAATTATTATAAGAATACCTAGAAATGTTCCACATGTGGTTATTGCAAAAATATGCCATTGGATGCCACATTTGAAACGCATGCCTGTCATCATTATAGAAATGCTTATCAAGATATTGACTTCATGCTTGTGGCATTCAAGACTTCCAGAATGTATGTGCACCCCATGTGTCAGTGCCAAGCTTTGAAAATGGAAATTTAGATGTTGTTTACAACCTTAATACCACACCTTCCATCAAGATGGTTTATGCATGCCAGTTAAGAGTGAAGTACCTCCCTGCTTGCTACAAGCAAACATTGGAAGATATGTTCACAATAGGTTTCTAGGAGTACCACTTTAACGTATTTATTTCAAAACCCACTCACCTTGTACAATTCTTTGCATGTGAACATGTAGTATAATACACACATTATAGATTTTTGCATCTGAAAGTCCTAGGCGTACTTGATTGGAAATGTCTTGAAGTAGATCTCACAATGGGAATCTATCGCAAGGAACATGAAATAGCCATAGATATTATACCGTACTACATTGATCACCCCACACCGCAAGGGTCTATCAAGAATGACACAATCATGGGGGGGTGGGTGTTGTGGTAGAAGCAGAAGGGGAAGCTTAAGCAGACAAGGGATCTTGAGGGAAGAAAGCCAAAGAAGGATGAGTCTCAAACATAGACTTATGTAAACAAGGAAGTTTGAGGAGTATAGGCAGAGAATAAGGCCTCAAAAAAAATTCTGAACTCTAATTTTATAAAAAGTGATTTTCATCACCATACCCTTGTATATAATCATTTTTATATTTCCAAATAAATTTTTGTGCAATCTGAGGAGTCCTTGAGCTTGATGAGTATGAATAGGATCTACTTTTCAAGCTTCATAATTTTTGGAGTTCACGGTTTGATCCCTAAAAATAGCTTAAGAACCTATTTTTTTACTAGGCCGAATACTAGGTTTGAAAGAGGCCAAAAGCTAGTCAAAAACTATAAAAAGAGCTAGAGAGCTCATTTTTGGGGTTACACAATTAGAGATTAAACTTGTTCTTGAGAACTGTAAACATTTCTTGAGATATAAATAGAGGATTCCATTGTCCACTCCTTGATTTGCCTTATGTGCATGTATGCATGTATGTGTGTGTGTTTCCTAGTGCTTCTCACTCACTTCACTTATGAATTCCTATCACTCATGATCATCATATCATCCTCAGATCTCCATGGATGGACATTTATGAGGTGGATCTTCACCATGGTGTTACTTCCATTGTGCTGCAATGACAAATATACATAGACATTTCTATTGATTTCTCTTAGCTTGAGGAAAATTTAGCTATTCCACTTTTGAGGAGCTCAATTGTATAATTAATGGAGTATTTTTATACAAAATAAAGTTATATAAGCTAACATAAAAAAAACTAATTCAACACTTAAGAGGTAGGATCTTGACTATAATAGGCAATTCTGAGAATATGAGTGATTTTGTAGATGATTATCTCTACAACTATTGGGAGTTTAAAAAAATGATTTTGTACCATAATATTATAAGGTCCTAGGTTCATGATCCAAAATAAACCACGTGACCTAGAACCTTGATGTGCAATCAATGTTGATATATTTAGGTAGTGATGTGTGTGAACACACTAGGACTGCCAGGGCACTCTTTTCCCTTGTTAGGAGGTTTTTTTCCCCCGGCTTGTATATACGCCTATTGCCCTAATGGGCTACTTATCTTTGTACATTCTCTAGTAATACATTCAGTATTGTGTGTTGTGATTCAAGCTTCTTCTTCTTCCTCGCACTGTTCGCGTGCTTCCGCAGATGTCTAACTCCAACAATTGGTATCAGAGCAGGTCGTCACTTCATCTAGGGCACCATCGACACTCCTCCGTTTGCTGTCTCAGAATCGCACGAATTTTGGTGAGCATACTCACGGTTTTTTTAAGATCAGAACGGCTTCACTTTGTGGTGCCAAAATCGCGATCTGAGCTTGTTTCGGCCTCCGAACGCACTATCATACTGCTTGTGCAGGCTATTTCATCTTTTTGTGCCAATTTCTGTTCGCTAGTATAAGCGTCTCCAAGTCTACTACAGGTCTAGCAGAATTCATTCGGGCAGTTCTGTTCAACTTTTTGAGATACAATCAATTTTCTGCATCAAGGTATTTTAGTCACCCGCCATGACTGAAAGAAGTGATGTATTCCGTATGTTGGCTGTTGAGGATAAGTTGGATGGTACCAACTACCTATTATGGGCTTATATGATGCGACATGTGTTGGTTCCAAAGGGACTGTGGAACATTGTGCAAGGTGTCGAAAAACGTCCTATCACACCTGCAACTGTTACAACTACAAGTACTGAAGATGATGCAAAAGGTGTTGAAGATGATGGTATTCTGCATATTCCTATTCGTGCTGCGGTTTCTGCTGCACCTACTGCAGAGCAAATTTGCTGGGATGGTAGAGATCCCCAGGCACATGCATTGATAGCTTTGTCTGTCAAACGTGCCATTATTCCTCACATTCGCTCTTGCAGAAAAGCTAAGGATGCTTGGGATACACTTACTACATTGTACCAAGCTAGGAATGAGGCTCGTGTTGCTTACCTCCGAAAACAGTTGGAGAGTGAGCACATGAATGAAGGTGATTCTATGGACAATTTCCTAACGAAGATCAAAGACTTGAAGGAACAATTGATTTCTGCTGATGAGGTTATACCAGATAGCTCACTTGTGCAGACCATTCTGAATGGTCTTCCTGATTCATATCAGAGTTTTGCTTCTACTCTTAGGTTGATGATGAAAGGCAATCCAAATGCCTTATCATTTGAGGAGTTAGTCTCTGTTCTATTGCAGGAAGATCAGTCCAAGAAGAACAGGTCCATTATGCGAGTTGCAGATTAAGCTTTCCTAGCTAGTCAGAAGAGCAAAGGAAAATGGAGCTCTTCAACTAGTAAGAAAAAATCTGTTAATTTTGCACATTCGAAGAAGGAAGATAAAGATGAGAAGAAATCAGAAAAGCAGAAATTGTTTTGTAAGTACTGTAAAGGGAATGATCATATCATAAAGAAGTGTCCAAAACTGGCTGCTAAAGAGGCAAAGAAGAAAGAGGCTAGAATGGTTGTTGCAGAGGCCTCTACACCAACAGAGTCTGCTAATCTTGTGCAGGAAGAAGAATGGGCATTTACTACTGTCTGCAGTTTTGACCCATCTTCTCATGAGCAGTGCATGTCTGCAGTAGACTCAGATGTTTGGTATTTTGACACTGGGGCGACCAAACATATTACCTCGTAGCGCAGTTTCTTCTTTTCACCCGAGCTTGCCCCTACACGGAATATTATTACATGTGCCAACAACTCCTCTTATCGTGTTATGGGAGTTGGTAAGATCATTTTGACTACTGTTAATGGTAGCTCTTTCACTTTGTCAGATGCTTTATTTGTGCTAGGGATCAAGAAGAACCTATCATCAGTTTCTGCGTTAGCCAAGATTGTCTTGGTTGTGAAATTTGTTGATGACAGGTGTACAGTTCTTGATCTATCAAATGGCGATGTGATTATTGCTTCTGGCGTTTTATGTCGTGGGCTGTATAAGCTCATAGACTATGAAAGATCTGTAAATGATTTGGCATGTGCAGTAAATGATTCTCAGGCTATGTCAGATGCAAAGCTTTGGCATGCACGCTTTGACCATCTGAATTTTGCTAGTTTGCTACACCTACAAAAATCTGAAATGGTGTCCTCTTTGCCTAAACTTGAGGCATCTGGAAAACATGTTTAGTGTGAAGGCAGTATTTTGGGCAAAATGTAGCATTCGTCCTTTCCAAACGATGGTTCAGTTTGGGCTACTCAGAAATTGTAGCTTGTACATAGTGATATCTGTGGTCCTATGCTGACACCTTCTTTTGGAAATTATCTTTACTTCATGACTTTCGTCGATGATTTTTCCAGGCATGCATGGGTATATACATTGAAGGCAAAAAGTGTTCATGTACTTCAAACAGTTTTTGGTTTTAACTGAAAATCTGTCAGCATGTAAAATGGGCACCCTTTGTTCTGATCGAGGGGGGGAATATATGTCTTCTGATTTTAATGCATTTCTGGCTGAACGTGGGATAAAACACCAGTGTATAGTGCCGTATACACCTCAATAGAATGGAGTTGCTGAACGAAAGAACAAGACACTCATGGAGATGGCGAGGTGTATGGTCAAGAGTCAGGCTTTACCACATAGTTTTTGGCTTGAGGCTGTCATGTGTGCAACATATGTACTGAACATGTGTCCCACTAAAGCGCTGCAGTCTATCACTCCATATGAGTCTTGGCATGATCGCAAGCCATCTGTTGCTCATCTCCATGTTTTTGGTTGTTTGACATATGCATTAATGCCTGAACAACATCGCAGAAAATTGGATGATAAAGCAATAAAATGTATTTTTGTTGGGTGTAGTTCTAAAAGTAAAGGCTATAGTCTATATCATCCACAGACTAAACACATTCTAGTTAGCCATGATGTTGTTTTTGTGGAAGATGCTATTCAGCCATTGATTTCATGTACTAAAGAGACATCTGTTAGCTCCAAAGATATGTATGATACTTTGCTGCCTCTTTTTACAGGTGGACAGTCTAGTGCTGGTTCCAATGAGGCAACTTCTCAGCCTTTGTAGGTTTCATGTGATGACGCAGATGATTCCATTTCTGATCCAGATTTACATGATGCACTAGTTGATGAGAGAGATGATATTGAGCAGGCAAAAACTATGCCAAAATGGCTGCTGCAGACTTTGCGTGACAACAAATTAGATGCACCTTTGTCATATCGTACTCGTTCAGGCTCTCATAGTGCCTCTTTTGCATCAGATTTTAATGCTATGGCTGCATCTAGTCTTTGTGATGAGAATGAGTCTGTTTCGTTTGATGAAGCATAAAATTCAAAAAATTGGATGGCTGCTATGAAACTTGAATATGATGCTATAATGAAGAATGGTACTTGGTCTTTATGTGACTTGCCTCCTGGCAATAAGGCCATTGGCACTAAGTGGGTATACAAGCTGAAGCATAAACCGGATGGTATAGTTGACAGGTATAAGGCTAGGCTTGTTGCAAACGGTTATGCACAGGAAAGAGGCATTGATTTTGATGAGACCTTTGCACCTACATGTTGTATGACTACTGTTTGGAGCATCTGTGCACTTGCCGCACATCATGGTTGGAATGTACATCAGTTGGACATTAAAAAAGCATTTCTAAATGGTGACTAGTGTATGTTCTTCAGCCCAGTGGCTTTGTGCAAAAAGGGCATGAAAACTAGGTGTGCAGGTTAAAGAAGGCATCATATGGTTTAAAGCAAGCACCATGTGCTTGGTGTGAGAAGATACATGCCTATCTGATTGCACATGGTTTTGAGAACAGTCCAACTGAAAGCACCTTATATGTTAAGCGTGCTAATGATGTGCTTCTGATCATTGTTGTCTATGTTGACGACATGCTGCTCACTGGTCCTATTGAGAAGCATATTGCTGATTTTAAGGCTGATTTCCATGCCTCATTTGAGATGTCTGATTTGGGGCATTTGCATCACTATTTGGGCATTCAATTTATGCAAGTTGATGGTGGAATGGCTTTGTGTCAAATGAAATATATTGACACATTATTGCAGCGTTTTGGCCTTGAAGACTATAAGCCTATTGCCACTCCTATGGAGACAGGTTTACGATTGAGTCTTCATGATGCTGGAGATGCATTTGATGCTGTTCTCTATCAGCAGGCTGTTGGATGCTTGATTTACTTATGCATTACCCGGCCAGATATTTAGTTTGCTGTTTTAGAGATGAGCAGGTTTATGCATTGCCCAGGAGTCAAGCATTGGCAGGCAGTGAAGTGCATCTTTCGCTATTTGAGTGGTACTCGGCTACTTGGGTTCTTTTATCCCAAGGGGGGATCACTACCGCTAGATTTGCATGCTTTTCTGACTCTGACTGGGTTGGTTGCTGTGACACTGGTGTTTCCACTAGTGGCTTTTGCTTCATGCTTGGTAGATCATGTATATCTTGCTTGAGCAAGAAGCAGCATACTGTGGCCACTTCCAGTTGTGAGGCTGAGTATAGGGCAGCTTTCACAATGACTGTTTAGTGCGTGTGGCTCAGACGCCTTATGGCTGATTTTGTTGGAACATCAAGCTTACACTATACTTGAGGTGGATTTGATCTACATCAAAGGCTATCGCGTCGAAAGAATATCCGTTGGAGAGTTCTTTTTCATATGCTCATTTATTGTATTTTTTTGAGAAATTTTTGATGGTTAATTTACCGTTGTAAAAGCCTTGAGCTCTACACATGTAAAGGTAGAAAGATAGAGCCCAAATCCCACGAATTTGTGGTGGTTGAAGTTGCATTCAATCAGTCAATCAATCAATCACCTAAAAGTAGATCAAACTAGATCTTCACTTTTCCTAGATTGTAGGAAAGTGAAATGATTCCCTCCAACAACCATTCCCACCTTCATTTGAATTCAAATTCAAGTTGTAAAATTTTTGGAACACTCCTAGAGTCTATAATAAGGACTTGAAATCACTTGTATATTACATGGAAGCAATATACATACACTTATGACCATCATTGTCTTGCTCCTTCAATTCTCTGCATCATCTTCTTCACCAACAGTAATCTTGTAGAGGCTACTGCTCTCTCTCCAGAGCTCCAAATTGAGTGCAAGATGACTCATTGGAAAGGTATAAGTGTCTAGTGTATGCCTAAAAATGTTCATAGCATTTGGTTTAGTAGATTGGGAGACATCTGAGTTTTTCTATCTCAGGGTCAATCTTTGCATATTCCTGAAAAATAGGAAGTACCACCGGTGAATGTCGCATTCATTCCTATAGCATATTTTGCTTATTTCTCATACTTTTGTGCATTCCATAAACTCAACCCTATGTGTATCACTCCCATAAAAGGATTTTTTCTGATTGTAATCACGTTGGTCGCTATGGGCATTTGAAGTCCATTGTCTCTTCCATATATAGTAAGTTTTTTGAGCTAGTCGACCCGCGAAGCTATCTGTTTTGTATCGACTCATTCTCCTTGATGCTCCAAAGTACATAGTGTGTTTCTTTGCACTTATAGCATGCCTATAAGGTCTATTTGAGTCTCCATAAGCTCAAGGGCTGGTCTTGTGCCGGTTGGCTTGACCAAACGTCGTTGCTTCGAAACGCACTTTTCTACCTTCGCAAGCTTCTCCAAGTTCTTTCAGTGGTATCAGAGCTAGATCAAGATGGGTGACGGCTTCCCCTCAATGATCGAAAAGCTTGATCGACACAACTACGCAACTTGGAAAATCAGAATGGAGGCCTATTTGCAAGGTAGAAATCTTTATGGAATTATAGCAGGTGATGAAGTTATGCCTATTCCAAGATCCAAAGGAGGACCTACACAAGAGGAGACAGATAAGCTCACACTTTGGTGCACAAGGGATGCTCAAGCAAGGTCGTACATACTAAACTCTATCTCTGACTTTCTATTACCACATATTAGAGGATGCAAGACATCTCAAGAGACTTGGGATGCCCTCGAGACTTTCTTTTCTGCTAGTACCAAAGCAAGAAAGAATCATCTTTGGAACGAGTTCAACCAAATGAAGAAGACACCTAAACAAACCATCACAGAGTTTGTTACCAAAGTCAAAGAGGTTGCAGATCAATTAGCATCCATAGGAGAGCTGATTGAAGAAGAGGTCATCATGAGGCAAATTCTCAACGGCATTCGAAGTGATAAGCAATGGCAATCCTTCACGACAGCTTATGATCTCATCATGGATGTGCAAACTCCAGACTTCAACATCTTTCTTGGACAACTCTTCAATCAAGAAGCCAACAATAGCATAAAGGAAGGTAACTTCTATCATGGTAATTCAACTAGTGCTCTATATGCAGATAAGAAGGATAAGAAGCAAAAAGGTAAGAAGAAGGAAGAAGATGAAGAAGAGACTTCCCAAGCCAACTTTGCAAGCAAGAGCAAGTGGAAAGGGAAGAAGAAAGGACCAAAGTGTTGGTGCAATTCAAGCCTTCACCTTTGGCTTGGAACCCTTGAAGGATATCTCTACATGAAGCAAGAGTCATAGGAACTTATGCTTATGAACTATTACCATTTTTACCTCTTGTAAAAGTCTTAGTGACTTGGCACATTATGCAATCACGCCTAATTGATTGAAAGTCGCGGAAAAGGTTGTTGATTGATTGAGAGAATATCTCAATCAACTTTTTTAGGTGAAAAATTTTAGGAGATTGATTTGAATTCTAATTCAAGCTCTCACTCAACTCCTATAAAAACTACAAATCAAAAGTCGCAGTTGTTCTTCACTCATCCCGAGGCGTTACTGTATCAATCATTGAGTGTGTGAGGTCTACTCTATAGCCTACACCTCTGAGTACCATTGAGCTATGTTTATCATGCCAATGGGAATGTACATTTACATGATCTAATACAAATATTTACATTCATCATCTCTGTTATTCTCTGAGTGTACCACTTCAACTACTGTCAACTTCAAAGAGACATATCTCAATGCCTACTGAACCAAATCAAGTGATTCAAAGCTTGATATATTCAGCTCAAAGCATACCACAAGCGTACAAAGTTTGAAGCAACTTGGTTCAGCCAATTTCAAGAAATCATGGTCGAAGTGCTCACTGTTGCAGTTCTTACAGTAAACGAGTAATTTCCGGTAGAAGAACGAAGTAGATCTCGCAGAGTAATGCGAAGCTTTGTATGAGAGATAGCTCACTCTATAGCTAGACATCTCTACTTTTAGTTGATCAATCTTTCTAGTGAAAAAGATATCTACACACAGTACAAAGTCTGACCGAAAAGAGGCTGTCTGAACTAGAGGAGTTTTTTCTTAAACTTCAAAAAGAGTTCAGTAAGTTAAGAAAGTTCACGCGTCACTTCCTTACTTCATGCTCAGTCTTCGTCGCGTCATCAAGGAGTAGAATCGGAGAAAAGGATCAAAGAGGGCTGGTGCAAAGCAGGATTAGCAGTACCAACTCAATTTTCTGAGTGCATCCAACCATCTCTCCCAACAGTGGTATCAGAGCAAATAAGGTAACATGGGAGATGGTTTTCCTTCATTCATTGACAAATTGGACAGGAACAATTACCAAGCCTGGTCTCTAAGGATGAAGACCTATCTACAAGGAAGAAGCTTATTTGGATTCATATCAGGAGATGAGGAATTGCCCTCATTCAAAGCTAGAGGCCTACCCACCAAAGATGAACAAGAAAGGCTCAACACATGGTGTGCAAAAGATGCTTTGGCAAGGTCTTATCTTCTTAACTCTATATCTGATTTCCTTTTACCTCACATAAGGAATTGCAAGACTTCCCAAGAGACTTGGGAAACCTTGTCAACATATTTTTCATCAAGTACAAGGGCCAGAAAGAATCAACTATGGATTGAATTCACTACTCTTAGGAAGCAATCAAAGCAATCAGTTTCAGATTTTGTCACTAGGGTCAAAGACATTGCAGACCAACTGGCAAGTATTGGAGAGGAGATTGAAGAGGAACAAATAGTAAGGCAGGTAATCAATGGACTAAAGGCTGATGACAAATGGGAGAGCTTTACCACAGCAATGGACCTATACATGGACATACATGCTCCTGATCTAACAACCCTGATTGGTCAACTCTTCACACATGAAGCAAAGCTTACAAAAAATGGAGAACAATCAAAAGGTAACAACCCCTCTGCTCTATACACTGATAAGAAGGTTAAAGATAAAGGTAAAAGTAAGAAGGTTGATGAAGAAGGCTCTACCTCCCAAGCAAACTATGCAGGGAGAGGTAGATCTTCAAGAGGTAGAGGCAGAGGAAGTAAGCAAGGTAGGGGGAGACCCTACAACTCATCACCATGCAACATTTGTGGATTGTCTAACCATACCACAGATGAGTGCTACAGAAATTATAAGAATCAGAGAGGAAGAGGCTATCAAAGAGGTGGATACTCTCAAGGTAGAGGCAGATTCAACCAACACCAAGGCTACAATGGATACAACAATCAGTACAATAACAATTACAACCACAACCACAATAGTAACTACCAAGGTGGATTCAGAAATAGAAGGGATTACAACAACTACACAGAGGAGCAAGATGACTCCCTATTGATCATGAATATGACCTCCAAGGAAGGTACAAATGATGATCATTTATTTTATATTGATTCAGGGTGTTCTAACCATGTAGCTGGTAATGTGGCACTACTCTCTGATTTGGAAGAACCCAAGGGCAAACATCAGGTACAGACAGATGATGATACTAAGCATTCTGTTGTAAAGGTTGGTAATGTAAAGACTAGTGATGGTAATCAGAACTTATTGAGCAGAGTACTTTATGTTCCAACTATTACCAAGAATCTAATGAGTGTTGGTCAGATTGTGGAGAAAGGTTTACAGGTCAGGTTCAATCAACATGGAGCATATGTGGAGGACCCAAGACATGGATTCAGAAGAATAGCCAAGGGAGAAAAATCAGGTAGATTATTTACTTTTGAGCTTGAAGACACCAAAAACATTGCTTTATACAATTACAAGGATCAAACACTTTCAGAATTAGAAATATGGCACAAGAGGTTAGGTCACATTGGTGAAAGGACCTTAAAGCAAATGTGCAGGGATCAATGTGTGCTTGGGATACCTAATGTATCCAAGCAACACATGATATACAAGTGTGGAGCTTGTCAATTTGGTAAGTCACACAGATTGTCCTATTCAAAGAAAGGTTTTATGCATGGAGACTACCTTGACTTGGTGCACACAGATGTTTGGGGACCTAGCAAGGACCCTTCCATTTCAGGATCAAGGTATTATGTGTCCTTCATTGATGACTATAGCAGATGGACTGTGTTATACTTTATGAAGCATAAGAATGAAGTGTTTAATTGTTTCAAGAAGTATCTTGCACTGGTTGAAAACCAAACAGGAAGAAACTTGAAAAGGCTAAGGTCAGATGGAGGAGGAGAATACTTCTCAAATGAGTTTGAAGACTTCTTGCAGGAAAGAGGCATCAAGAGGGAAATAACCACAAGGTACTCACCTGAACAAAACGGGGTAGCTGAAAGAAGAAATAGACTCATTGTAGAAACAGCAAGGTCTATGCTTAATGAAAAGAAGTTGCCAAATTATCTTTGGGCAGAGAGTGTATCTACTGCCACATATCTCATTAACAGGTTGCCATCAAAGACACTTGATGGAATGACACCTTATGAAGCTTGGCATGGTAAGAGACCATCTTTGGATCATTGCAAAATCTTTGGTTGTATTGCATATGTGCATATTCCCTCACAGGTAAGGGGAAAGCTAGACCCTAAAGCTGAAAAATGTATCTTCATTGGTTATGACTTGAACCAGAAAGGGTACAGATTCTACAACCCCTCAAACAAAGGTTTCAAGGTAAGCAGAGATGTCATCTTTGATGAGAATGACTCATGGTATGAAAATGAATGCAGGAAGGTTAGTCTACCTTATGACATAGAAGAAGACTTCCCAAAGCTCACCAAGGAGGAACCAATCCAGAAAGAAGACTCAAGTTCAGATGATGATGACACAATTAACCTTGAGGAATTCAAGGCATGGAAGTCCAAAGGAAAGATGAAAATGAAGAAGCTAGAGGATATACCAGAATCCTCAACTCAAGCAATGAGGAGATCTCAGAGAGAAAGTAAGAAGCCTATCAGATATGGGTATGGCACTTCTCTTGTAACTAAGCATTCTGTATATCTTGCAAAGGATTTGTTGAATGAAGAACTAGGTGCATATGAAGAAGCAATTACCAAACCAGAATGGAAAGGAGCTATGGATGAAGAAATAGAGGCTCTCAAAGAGAGTGACACATGGGACTTAGTACCCAAGAAGGACTCTATGAAGGTGATAGGATCCAGATGGATCTACAAGCTAAAGAGGAACTCTGATGGAACAATTAACAGGTACAAAGCTAGGTTGGTAGCCAAGGGTTTTGCACAAACCCAAGGCATTGATTATGAGGAGACATTCTCTCTTGTGGCTAAGATGCCAACAATCAGAATTTTGGTGAGTGTAGCTGCATCCAAGAATTGGAACATGTACCAATTAGATGTCAAGAATGCATTCTTGAATGGATGGATATCTGAAGAAGTCTACATGTCACAACCACCTGGCTATGAAGATCCCAAGAAGGTAAATTATGTTTGTAAATTGAAGAAGGCTCTATATGGATTGAAGCAGGCACCTAGAGCATGGAACTACAGGTTGACAACATATCTCCAAGACCAATGATTTGTGATGAGTAAGGCAGACACATCTCTATTCATAAAGAGGAGTAGTATAGAAATAATCTACTTGTGTGTTTATGTTGATGACATCATCATTACAGGTAATGATGTCAGTGGGATTAGACACATCAAAGGACAGATGATGAAGGGATTCAAGATCAATGATCTTGGATTATTAAAATACTTCTTAGGTCTTGAATTGATTTATACAAATTCAGGTATCTTCATTACTCAGAAGAAGTATATTCAAGACATGTTGAAGAAGTTTAATTTGCAGGAAGCTAAAGTCTCAAGTACTCCTATGGAAGTCAACCTAAAACTTAGTGCTCATGAAGGTGATGAAGTCCAAGACATTACAGGATATCAAAGTATGGTAGGTAGTTTGAATTATGCTACCTTGACTAGAATTGACATAGCATATGGAGTTAGTGTGCTAAGCCAATTCATGCATAAACCAAGGGTACCTCACCTAGAGGCAGCAAAGAAGATCTTGAAGTATCTAAAGGGAACTCAGAACCATGGTTTGTACTTTCCTTATACATCAGACATTGATATTAAAGTGTATTCAGATGCAGATTGGGCAGGATGCAAGGATGATAGGAGAAGCACATCAGGATACATATGTTTTGCAGGTGATAAACCTATTTCTTGGTCAGCCAAGAAACAACCTACAGTAGCTTTGTCATCTACTAAAGCAGAGTATAGAGGGCTAGCCAATGCCACTCAAGAAGCTATCTGGTTGAAGCTTTTGTATACAGAGTTAGGCCTATATACAAGGCCACCAATTATCTTTGGTGACAACACAAGTTCTCTTCACCTTGCAGCTAATCCAATATATCATGCTAGGACAAAACACATAGAGGTTCATTACCACTATGTGAGAGAAAAGTTGCTAAGCAAAGACATTCAGTTGACTTATGTGTCTACTAACATGCAATGTGCAGATTTACTCACTAAAGCTTTGGATGGAAACAAGTTATGGAGATTCAAATCCATGATTGGATTGCAGGATGTGATTGAAGAATGAAGTTGAAGACTTGAGCCAAAATGTTTGGCTTGAGGGGGAGCTGTTGGTGCAATTCAAGCCTTCACCTTTGGCTTGGAACCCTTGAAGGATATCTCTACATGAAGCAAGAGTCATAGGAACTTATGCTTATGAACTATTACCATTTTTACCTCTTGTAAAAGTCTTAGTGACTTGGCGCATTATGCAATCACGCCTAATTGATTGAAAGTCGCGGAAAAGGTTGTTTATTGATTGAGAGAATATCTCAATCAACTTTTTTAGGTGAAAAATTTTAGCAGATTGATTTGAATTCTAATTCAAGCTCTCACTCAACTCCTATAAAAACTACAAATCAAAAGTCGCAGTTGTTCTTCACTCATCCCGAGGCGTTACTGTATCAATCATTGAGTGTATGAGGTCTACTCTATAGCGTACACCTCTGAGTACCATTGAGCTATGTTTATCATGCCAATGGGAATGTACATTTACATGATCTAATACAAATATTTACATTCATCATCTCTGTTATTCTCTGAGTGTACCACTTCAACTACTGTCAACTTCAAAGAGACATATCTCAGTGCCTACTGAACCAAATCAAGTGATTCAAAGCTTGATAGATTCAACTCAAAGCATACCACAAGCGTACAAAGTTTGAAGCAACTTGGTTCAGCCAATTTCAAGAAATCGTGGTCGAAGTGTTCACTATTGCAGTTCTTACAGTAAACGAGTAATTTCCGGTAGAAGAACGAAGTAGATCTCGCAGAGTAATGCGAAGCTTTGTATGAGAGATACCTCACTCTATAGCTAGACATCTCTACTTTTAGTTGATCAATCTTTCTGGTGAAAAAGATATCTACACACAGTACAAAGTCTGACCGGAAAGAGGCTGTCTGAACTAGAGGAGTTTTTTCTTAAACTTCAGAAAGAGTTCAGTAAGTTAAGAAAGTTCACGCGTCACTTCCTTACTTCATGCTCAGTCTTCGTCGCGTCATCAAGGAGTAGAATCGGAGAAAAGGATCAAAGAGGGCTGGTGCAAAGCAGGATTAGCAGTACCAACTCAATTTTCTGAGTGCATCCAACCATTTCTCCCAACACAAAGCAAGACAAAGCCAAATGTCAGAATGTTCAACCTTGTGCCATATGCGATAAGAACAACCACACCACTCAGAATTGCTGGTTCAATGGGAAGACCCAGAAAGGAAGTGGAAGAGGTGGATATGGAAGCAATAGAGGTAGAGGTGGACACAACTTCAACAATAACAATAGAAGCTACAATAGAAGGGACTACAACAATTATTCAGAAGATCAACCACATGAAGACTCATTGCTTCTTATGAATCTAAGCCACAAAGAAGGTAAAGAAGATGATCATTTGTTCTACATAGATTCAGGATGTTCGAATCATGTTGCAGGCAACATTGCTCTTCTATGTGATTTGGAAAGTCCAAAGCATAGACATGAAGTGCAAAAAGGGGATGACACAAAGCACAATGTGGAGAAGATTGGTAATGTCAAAGCTTCCAATGGAAGGACAAACATTCTGAGTAAGGTTCTCTCTCTACCCACAATCACTAAAGATCTAATAAGTGTAGGCCAAATAGTTGAAAAAGGCTTGCAAGTTAGGTTCACCCAACATGGAGCTTCTATGGAAGATCCATGTCAAGGCTTCAAGAAGATAGCCTGAGGTGAGAAGCATGGTAGGCTCTTTACTTTTGAAGTAGGAGATACCAGGAACATAGCTCTATTCAACTTTGGGTCTCAAACCCTAAGTGAGCTTGAAGTGTGGCATAAGAGACTTGCTCATGTGAATGAAAGAACCTTGAAGGATATATGCAAGGATCAAAGTGTTCTAGGACTGCCGAACATATCAAAGCAACACATGATCAATAGGTGTGATGCATGTCAGATTGGGAAGGCACAAAGACAACCATTCAACCACAAAGGCTACATCCACAACAACTTATTGGACTTAGTACATACAGATGTATGGGGACCAAGTCAAGAACCTTCATTGGCAGTATCAAGGTATTATGTCTCATTTATTGATGACCATAGTAGATGGACTATTCTATACTTTATCAAGAGTAAGAATGAAGTGTTTGATTGCTTCAAGAAGTATCTTGCACATGTGGAGAATCATACAGGTAGATCACTAAAGAAGCTCAGATCTGATGGAGGGGGAGAATACTTCTCCAAGGAGTTCGATGAGTTCTTGCAGGAAAAAGGTATCAAAAGGGAAGTGACTACTAGGTACTCTCCTCAACTAAATGGAATTGCAGAGAGTTGAAACAAGACATTGGTTGGATCAGCCCGAACAATGCTTGAAGAGAAGAAGTTGCCACATTATCTATGGGCAGAAGCTATTTCAACTGCAGTGTACCTTTTCAATAGACTACCATCCAAATCACTTCAAGGTATGACTCCTTATGAAGCACGACATGGAAGAAAACCTAGTCTTGGACATTGCAAAGTTTTTGGTTGTTTAGCTTATGTTCATGTACCAGCACAAATAAGAGGTAAGCTAGATGAAAGGGCAACAAAGGCAGTGTTTATTGGATATGATTCAACTCAGATGGGTTACAAGTTCTTCAATCCTTCAACCAAGCAATTCACTACAAGTAGAGATGTTGTGTTTGAAGAACACAGGTCTTGGTATGATGAAGACAAACAAAAGGTAACACTACCATATGATCTTGATTCTGACTCTCATCAATTAGGAAGGAAGCATGATACACAGGTCCAGGATCCAAGAAGTGATACAGACAATGACCAAGATGAAAGAGAAAGGGATTACAAGCTATGGAATTCAAGAGGCAAAGCAAAGATGCAAGAGGTTGGAGAATGCTCCAAACAAGCACCTAGAAGATCAGCAAGAGAGAAGAAACAACCAAAAAGGTATGGATATGATTCCACGTTTTTTATGAAGCATTCAATCTACTTGGCAAAAGACTCTATTTCAGAGGAACCCTCAACCTATGAAGAGGCAAAGGGAAACCCTATTTGGGAAAAGGCCATGAACGAAGAGATAGATGCATTGAAGGAGATGGACACTTGGGATTTAGTTCCAATGTCACCGAATCAAAAGGTAATTGGTTGCAGATGGGTATATAAAGTTAAAAGAAATTCAGATGGATCAGTTTGCAGGTACAAGGCAAGATTAGTTGCCAAAGGATGCTCACAAACTCATGGTATAGACTATGAGAAAACATTCTCACCAGTTGCAAAGATGACTACAATCAGGACATTGATGAGTGTAGTTGTTGCAAGGAATTGGAGACTCCTCCAACTTGATGTGAAAAATGCATTCTTAAATGGTTGGATAAGTGAAGAGGTATACATGTCACAACCACCAGGTTTTGAAAACCCTAATCATCCATCTTATGTTTGCAGACTTAAGAAAGCATTGTATGGATTGAAACAAGCTCCTAGAGCTTGGAATTACAGGTTGGTTACATATCTTCAAAATCAAGGGTTCAAAGCTAGCAGCTCAGATCCTTCTCTATTCATCAAAAGGGATCACAATGAGTTTATCTATCTATGTGTATATGTAGATGATATTATTGTGACAGGTGATGATCTAAATGGCATTCAAAGGATCAAGAGACACATGCAAGAGGAGTTCAAAATCAGTGACCTAGGTGAACTCACATATTTCCTAGGTATGCAGGTGATATATACAGATGAAGGAATGTATTTGACTCAAAGAAGATACATTCAGGATCTTCTTCTCAAGTTCAAAATGGAGAACACTAAACCTGCAGGTACACCTTTGGAGATGAATCATAAACTTAGTGTTTATGAAGGTGAGAAAATTGAAGACATTAAAGAGTATCAAAGCTTGGTAGGTAGCTTGATATATGCTACTCATACAAGGGCAGACATCTCATATAGTGTGGGAGTGCTTAGTCAGTTCATGCACTCACCGAGAAGACCACACATGGATGCGGCTAAGAGAGTACTTAAGTATCTCAAAGGTACAATCAACGAAGATATATTCTATCCTTCCTCTTCAGATTGGATATCAAAATCTACTCAGATGCAGATTGGGCAGGAGCTAAGAATGATAGAAAAAGTACTTCTCGTTACTTAGCATTTGCAGGTTCAAAGCTAGTGTCATGGAGTTCCAAGAAGCAACCAACAGTTGCTTTATCTTCAACTGAAGCAGAGTACAAAGGCTTGACCATAGCAACTCAAGAGGCAATATGGTTAAAAGCATTGTATACAGATTTGGGACTTGTGAGTTCCAAACCTCACATATTTGGAGATAATGTAAGTTCCATGCATCTAGCGGCAAATCCTATTTTCCATGCGAGAACCAAGCACATAGAAGTCCATTACCACTTCATCAGGGAGAAGCTCATGGCAAAAGAGATTGACATTTCTTTTGTTCCTACTCAAAAGCAAGTAGCAGATATGATGACGAAGGCACTTGATGGAATAAAGCTTTGTAGATTCAAAGCTATGGCAGGTATTCAACCTATCAGAGAATGAAGACTCAAGCATACTTTAGCTTGAGGGGGAGCTGTTGGAACATCAAGCTTACACTATTCTTGAGGTGGATTTGATCTACATCAAAGGCTATCGCGTCAAAAGAATATCCATTGGAGAGTTCTTTTTCATATGCTCATTTATTGTATTTTTTTGAGAAATTTTTGATGGTTAATTTACCATTGTAAAAGCCTTGAGCTTTACACATGTAAAGGTAGAAAGATAGAGCCCAAATCCCACGAATTTGTGGTGGTTGAAGTTGCATTAAATCAAGCAATCAATCACCTAAAAGTAGATCAAACTAGATCTTCACTTTTTCTAGATTGTAGGAAAGTGAATTGATTCCCTCCAACAACCATTCCCACCTTCATTTGAATTCAAATTCAAGTTGTAAAAGTCATGGAACACTCCTAGAGTCTATATAAGGACTTGAAATCACTTTTACATTACATGGAAGCAATATACATACACTTATGACCATCATTGTCTTGCTCCTTCAATTCTCTGCATCATCTTCTTTGCCAACAGTAATCTTGCAGAGGCTGCTGCTCTCTCTCCAGAGCTCCAAACTGAGTGCAAGATGACTCATTGGAAAGATATAAGTGTCTAGTTTATGAATATAAATGTTCATAGCATTTGGTTCAGTAGATTGGGAGAAATCTGAGTTTTTCGGTCTCGGGGTCAATCTCTATGTATTCCTGAAAAATAGGAAGTACCACCGGTGAATGTCGCATTCATTCCTATAGCATATTTTGCTTATTCCTTATACTTTTGTGCATTCCATACACTCAACCCTATGTGTATCACTCCCATAAAAAGGATTTTTTCTAATTGTAATCATGCTGGTCTCTATGGGCATTTGAAGTTCATTGTCTCTTCCATAGATAGTAAGTTTTTTGAGCTAGTCGGCTCGCGAAGCTATCTGTTTTGTATCGACTCATTCTCCTTGATGCTCCAAAGTACATAGTGTGTTTCTTTGCACTTATAGCATGCCTATAAGGTCTATTTGAGTCTCCATAATCTCAAGGGCTGGTCTTGTGCCGGTTGGCTTGACCAAACTTCGTGGCTTCGAAATGCACTTTTCTACCTTCGACAAGCTTCTCCAAGTTCTTTCAGATTTGGGTGTTGGTCAGACTTCTGCCACCACCATCTTCACTGATAGTCAGAGGGCATTGGAAGTTGCGAGGAACCCTGTGTTCCATGCTCGCACTAAGCACATTGAGGCATTATCACTATGTCAGGGAGAGGTTCTCTGCTAGGGAGATCAGCTTGGCGTATGTGCCCACTCAGGAGAACATTGCAGACCTTTTCACGAAGGCTTTGCCTAGGGAGAAGTTTGAAGCTTTCCACAAAGCTTTGGGCTTGCTTCCTTTTGTGGAGTGATTTCCACATAGCTTGGCACTTCCTTATACATGAGTGCGAGCTCCTTGTTCATCGCATCACTCCCAGGGGGGATTTGTTGATATATTTAGGTAATGATGTGTGTGAACACACTAGGACCGCCAGGGCACTTTTTTCCCTCTTTAGGAGGTTTTTTTCCCCTGGCTTGTATATACGCCTATTGCCCTAATGGGCTACTTATCTTTGTACATTCTCTAGTAATACATTCAGTATTGTGTGTTGTGATTCAAGCTTCTTCTTCTTCCTCGTGCTGTTCACGTGCTTCCGCAGACATCTAACTCCAACAATCAATAGCTCTAAAAAGTTGATTATTTTGAAGGAATGTGTTAGGAGAGAGTACAAAACAATGGACAATAATGAAACAATGACTTCTAATTATGAATAATCATATTCCAATATTAAATAGTACAACACTTGGAGTAGGTAATGAGATTCCTTGGCTATAGCAAAACGTGTTGCTTGAGTGAGAGTTTTCTCTTGGCATGGTGGGCTAGGGAGCCAGTGTCATGTGACTCGTTGCACAAAAAGTGTAACATCTTCACTTTGATTGGACCAGAAAAACGTGATTGCCACATCATGCATCATCAAAGCTTGATTGTTTGATGATTCATAATAGAAAAACTTTTGGACCAATTTATCTAAGATTATAGGTAAAGTGGCTTATACATTCATGATCAAATACATGTGAAAGAGCTTCACAAAGGTACAAATAAAGTGAAGCATACACATGAAGTGTGTACAAACACTTTGAGCTTAATTTACAAAACATTTAACCATGCTAAATGGATTCCAAATAGATGAGTCTAAACACTATGGCTTTCCCTTCTCCAATAGGCTTGAGAGTTTATGGGTTGCATTACTTCTACTTGACACTAGCTTGGATTCTTAGAGCTTGAGGTGGTCTATGGCATAAATTCAAAATTGACCTATTCAAGAAAAGTGGGATTTATTCATGACTTTGAGAAAATTATTTTTTTTTCAACTTTTTCTTTTTTATTCATTCACACACCACAAAATTTTATTATTTCTTGAGTGAATTATGAAATTGACACTCTAATATAAATCCTAGTTCTATTATAAGTGAAGTATTGGGTCTAGGCTTAAACTTAAGATGTTAATATAGTAATTATTATAAATGGGACTTCAATAATTCCTAGAAGCTACTAAAATTTACTTACTTCCACTACAGAAATAATCTTTTACGTTCTCTATCTCTTATAAAGAAGAGCATCAATTGGATTTTTCTTAGCTCCCATTCCATGAAACAAATGCTAATGAATTAAATTTACTCTTTGTTCCCAAATTCAGAGCATGTACAAAAACTCTCAAAGTATAATTTTATCCTTCATATACGTGGAGAGGTATTCTCCCATGTAAACGACAAAAATATAAATGAAGAGAGGAGTAAATGAAATCCTCTCTAGAGTCGAATCCCTAACCGTGGGATAATTAATAGTCATCGAAATGGATCATGTGTTTCGTACCAACAGGAAATTATCTAGTGACCATTCCCTATGAATGGATCTACTACGATCCATACAATCTAATGGAATCATCCTCCCTATAAGGAATCCTAAGGAGGTTATTATGATTCTTGATGTAAAGGAATCTTTAAAGAAAAAACTTTCCACCTACCCAAATCCCTATGCAACAAGTCTACTATTTAAATCTTCAAGACTACCATAAAATTTTTAATTAGTTTTCCAATCCGTTTAATTCCAATTACCTTCTTCTTAGGTGCCTATCCACCAGCTCCTAAGTATCATTAGACATGATGCTTGCGTACTTGGCTTCTATGATGTCGTCCATCTTGGATAAGCCAAGTTGATCGGCTCCTTTGCCTCCTCCAAAATATTGGACATTAGTGCTATGTCCACTATGCATGTACAACCTTAACATTGTTCCTCTATTTTTTATGACCCCATAGTCCCATGAGCTTGTTCCTTTGGTAGAGTAGGCTTATGATTTTTTTCAATGTACAACTATCTAATGGATCACTGCAATGCCTTTTCCCATAGGGTGATGAGAGCTTGGTCTCTTAGACCTCTATCTTTATATGAAGATGCTTCCTCATCTAGTAGAGGGGTGGCACTATGTTCAGGTTCAAAGTGTGATACTTTCTTGCTTGATGATAAAGTAGAGGCCTTCTCTTCTACTATATGTGATTGTTCACTAAACATTACATCATGGCTTCGAGTACTTTCTACATCTTTAGATCATATAGTCTAGAAGCTTTCACATCTTCACTGTATGCAAGGAAAATACACTTTTGGCTTCTTGGGCATAGCTTTCTTTGACTCTTATCCAATACATGCACATAACATTCACATTTCAAGATTTTGAAATGGGATACTAAAGGTTTATTACTAGAGTAAGATTCTTTTGGTGTCACACATGGAAGCACCTTTGAGAATGTAGAATATCATATTCATAGCCTTATTTTTTAGATCTTTTCTCTCATCATAATATGGATCATTTCCATTATGACTCGATTTCAAAATTCTAAAGCATTGTTATGTTGTGGAGTATATGGTGTGATGAGCTGGCATCTTATGCCCTTCTCTTTGTAGAAGTTTTCAAATTACTTTGAAGTGAACTCACCTCCGCATACTGTTGAAAGCTTCTTCACCTTCATCCCTCTTTCATTCTCAATAATCTTTAGCCATTCTTTAAATTTACCAAAAGCTTGAGCTTTATCATTGAGAAGATATACCCACATCCTTCTCTAATATTTTTGGGCAATTAACAAAAAATTGAAAGATCTCCCAAGTCTTTTATATGCAACTTACCACAAAAATCATCATGTGCCAACTCTAGAGGATAATTCAGTAAATTTTTAGCCTATTAGGATTAATTTATTTGTTGCTTCTCCATCATCACAACTAAACATGGTTCTTTCACTTTAGTGATGATTGATACGTGAATGGTATTTCAGTCTTTTGCATATGCTTGAGTATGCATTATCCAATATTCCTGAATATCTCGTGCCCCAATTGGCATGTGAGGGCTTTTGCAATAGCATTTAGAGCACTAAAACTATACAAAATTTTCCTAAGTCTTTTGTGATGCCTTTTCTAGAGCTATCATGGACCTTGGCCTCAATCTTGGAGAACATCACACTATGTCCGAAGGCAACAATGATGACTATCGATAATAGATTTTTCTTAATTTGATGAACAAATAATGCAGTTGAGATCTCTTTAGTTTCACTAAGTGATTAGAGATGAAACAATATATGTTTCTTTTTCAAGAAAATTCTCATTGTTTCCTATGATCACATTGATGGAGTCTACCAAAGGTCATAACAAATTGTACATGTCCTTTTCCATATCATGCACCATGTAGCTCCATTATCTATGAACCATAAGTCATATATTGAAGAAGATTCATATATTGTTTCACTAAGTGATGATACAAATGAAGCAATTTATGCTCCTTTTGGAAGAAATGTCTCATTGTTTCCTATGATCACATTCATGGAGTTTGCTAGAGGTCATTAAAAATTGTACATGTCATTCTCCCTATCATGCACCATGTAGCTCCATTATCTATGTCCCACAAGTCCTCCTTTCTTACCAAAGAACTCACTACTTCCCTTGAAATTGCCAAAATAACTTTAGATTTTACTGAATTGGCTTTAGCTTTGGTCCTCTCTTCCTTCTTATTATTATCATTATTATTATTCTTCTTCTTCTCTACGATCCTCTTGTGATGGTGAGTTGGAATAAGTCCTTTCTTGTCTCAGTTGTAGCACTCTCCCTGGAACTTCTTCCTGCCCTCATTTTTATCCTTCTTCTTGGTACTTTTGGAGTTTGTGTTGGCCAAGAATGTGGCATTTTTTTTGTTTGATGACACAAAATAGCTTCTCCTCCAAAAGTAAGAGCCAAAAAATCTTCAAGGGCTGGGCCCTTACCTATTGTAACATTAAGCTTACACTATGATTGAGGTGGATTTGATCTAAATCAAAAAGCTATCGTTTCGATTATGTCAAAATATCCATTGAAGTATTCTTTTAGTTATGCTCATTTATAGTATTTTTTAAAGATTTTTTATAGATCATTTACAAATGTAAAAGCCTAGAGTTTTACATATGTAAAAAGAGAAAAAGAGAGATCAAATTCCACAAAATTGAGGTGGTTGAGCTTGAAAATCAAAGAATCAACCAATCACCTAAAAGTAGATCAAATTAGACCTTCACTTTTCCTAGATTATGGAAAAGTGAATTGATTCTCTTCAACAACTAATACTGCTTTCATTTGAATTAAAAATCTCTTTTTAGAAGTCTTGGATCACTTAAAGAGTCCATTAGGGGAAAAAATGAACCCTTCTTGGGCCTTTTGGCTAAGGAGCGATTAGTGATCCACCAATAGGAAGAGAGCAATGGAGAGAGTCTAGTCCCTTAATCAACTGGACTAGGCATACATTTCCCTTAGTTTTCCTTGACCAGTCTTCACAGAGGGCAATCCAAGTTCCTCATCAAGACTCTTTTCTAAATCGCTTGAGTCTCCATCAACGTCTTCAAAACCTGCACATGTTTTATGACCAGCAGAAAGCTTTTTTTTACCTTTCTTGGATGTATTTGATGAATATGCTGGATTGAAATTTCCATGTAATCTTCCACTCCATGGATTTGAGTTGGAACTATTGCTTGGTGATGCATCCGGTCCACTCAAAACCTGAGATTCTGCACTTGATTTTTTAACATTTTCTTTGTCATTTGGTTCAAGACTTAGTCCTTCTTTGGCATCTACATAGAATCTTGACATTTCATCAAATACCACATCTCTGCTCACCTTCACCGGTCGTGTGAGTGGGTTATAATATTTATATCGCTTTTGCTCAAGGGAGTATCCAATGAAGACATATTTTTCTGCTTTTGGATCAAGCTTCTTCCTCAACTCATCTGGAACATGTACATATGCAATACAACCAAAAACTTTCATATGTGATAAGTTTGGCTTTTTACCTGTGAACTTCTCTTTAGGCGTAACTTGATGTACAATAGCAGTTGGAGCTTTGTTCATGATGTATACAACCGTATGCACAGCTTCTGCCCAATAACAATGAGGCATATTCTTTTTAGCCATCAAGGCTCTTGCTATTTCTACAATATGTCTATTTTTACATTCAGCAATGCCATTCTGTTGTGGTGTGTACCTGCATGAAAACTGATGCTGAATTCCATGATTTTTTAGAAAATTGCTGAACTCATTTGATATGTGTTCACCTCCTCCATCAGATCTTAATGTCTGAAGATACTTCCGTGTCTTCTTTTCCACCATAGCTTTAAAATTCTGGAAGTGAGTGAATACCTCACTCTTCTCTTTCATGAAATATACCCACACTTTCCGTGTATGGTCATCAATGAAAGTAACATAAAACCTGCAACTGCCCATAGATGTGGTCTTTGCAAGACCCCAAACAACTGTATGTACTATTTCTAACACATTCTCACTAACATGCTTGTCATGTGGAAACAATGATCTAGACTGTTTACCAAATTGACATGCTACACATTCCTTTTGCATCTCTGAAACCTTGAAATTTGGTAGTCCATGAACGATCTCCTTTGACTGCATCAGTTTCAGCCTTTGCAAATTTGCATGTCCAATTTGTTTGTGCCAGATCTCTATATCAGCAATAACTCCTGCACCTTTTGCAAACATGGTTGCATTCATTTTGTGAACTTTCACATTTAAGGTGAACATCCTACCCACTTTGTTTTCTTTGACGATCAATCATCCACCATGTTTGTATTCTTCTACATATAACCCATCAGCATTGAACCTGACTTGTAATCCCTGGTCAACCATTTGTCCAACAGAAACTAGATTCTTTGTTATGTTTCTTCACTGTCGCCTTCTCCAGGAGCTCTCTACAGCCACACTGGCTCTGATACCATGTCACGAGGAAGGAGATAAGGAAGAGAGCTCACACACACACTCTCACTCTCAAGGAGAAGCATACACACAGATTGAGGCAAGGAAGAATAATCTTCTTCTTCTATTACATAAAAAAGGAATGTACAAGAATGACCTAAAAACAAGAATACAAGTGCAATATATAAAGATCAGTACATAAGGAAAAACCTAATGTCTAGGAATGAGTGAGCTGGCAAGGAACAAATATGCCATCACTCTCGGTTACTCTCAGTAGATAAATCTAATAAAGTTCAATGAAGTATCCCTGACATATATCAGTGTGACCACTATACATGTTAGAGAAATGTAAAACTGGTACATGTCATCCTGGATCATCACATGTTGAACTTGATATCTCAACACTAAGGACACATCTATTAGCTCTAAAGACATGTATGATAGTTTGCTGCCTCTTTTTACAGGTGGAAAATCTAGTGTTGGTCCTAATGAGGCAACTTCTCAGCCTTTGCAGGTTTCATTTGATGATGCAGATCATTCCATTTCTGATGCAGATTTACATGATGCACTTGTTGATGAGAGAGCTAATATTGAGTGGGAAAAAACTATGCCAAAATGGCTGGTGCAGACCTTGAGTGAAAGAAAATTAGATGCACCTCTATCATATCATACTCGGTCAGGCTCGCATAGTGCCTCCTTTGCATCAAATTGCTATGCTATGGCTGGCTCTGGTCTCTGTGACGAGATTGAACCTGTTTCGTTTCATGAAACACAAATTTTTACATTGGATGGCTGCAATGCTATCTGAATATGATGCTATCATGAAAAATGGTACCTAGTCTTTATGTGACTTGCCTCCTGGCAAGAAGGCCATTGGCACTAAGTGAGTATACAAGCTGAAGCGTAAACCTGATGGAACAATTGACATGTATAAAGTTAGGCTTGTTGCAAAGGGTTATGCATAGGAAAGAGGCATTGATTTTGATGAAACCTTTGCTCCTACTTGCAGAATGACTATTGTTCGTAGCATCTGTGCACTTGCAGCTCATCATGGTTGGAATGTACATCAGTTGGACATTAAACAACATTTAAAAATGGTGACTTGCATGAAGAAGTGTATGTTTTTCAGCCCCATGGCTTTGTGTAGAAAGGGCATGAAAACCAGGTGTGCAAGTTAAAGAAGGCATTATATGATTTAATGCAACACCACGTGCTTGGTATGAAAAGATACATGCCTATCTCATTGCACATGCTTTTGAGAACAGTCCAACTGAAAGCACCTTATACGTTAAGCGTGGTAATGATGTGCTTCTGATCATTGTGGTGTACGTTGATGACATGCTACTCACTAGTCCTCATGACATGCATATTGCTGATTTTAAGGCAGATTTGCATGCCTCATTTGAGATGTCTGATTTGGGGCATTTGCATCACTATTTGAGCATTCAGTTTATGCAAGTTGATGGTGGAATGGTTTTGTGTCAAAGGAAATATATTCACACATTATTGCAGCGTTTTGGCCTTGAAGACTGTAAGCCTATTACGAGTCCTATGGAGACAGGTTTAGGATTGAGTCTTCATGATGCTCGAGATGCATTTGATGTTGCTCTCTATCAGGAGGCTGTTGGATGCTTGATTTACTTATGCATTACTTGGACAGATATTCAATTTTTTGTCTCATAGATGAGCAGGTTTATGCATTGCCCAGGTGTCAAGCATTGGTAGGTGGTTAAGCGCATCTTTCACTATTTGACTGGTACCCGACTACTTGGATTGTTTTATCCCAAGGGGGGATCAATCCCTAAGATTTGCATGCTTTTTCTGATAGTGATTGGGTTGGTTGCTATGACACTAGTGTGTCCACTAGTGGCTTTTGCTTCATGCGTGGTAGCTCATGTATATCATGGTTGAGCAAGAAACAGCCTACTGTGGCCACTTCAAGTTTTGAGGATGAGTATAGGGCAGCTTTCACAGCGATTATTGAGTGTGTGTGGCTTAGATGCCTTATGGTTGATTTGGGTGTTGGTCAGTCTTTTGCCACCACCATCTTCACTGACAGTCAGAGCGCATTTGCAGTTGTGAGGAACCCTATTTTCTATGCTCACACAAAGCACATTGAGGTGCATTATCATTATGTTAGGGAGAGGTTCTCTGTTGGGGAGATCAACTTGGCGTATGTGCCCACGAAGGAGAACATTGCAGACCTTTTTACAAAGGCTCTGCCTAGGGAGAAGTTTGAAGCTTTCCGCAAAGCTTTGGGCTTACTTCCTTTTGTGGATTGATTCCAGATAGCTTGGCACCTCCTTATAGATGAATGCTAGCTCCTTGTTCACTGCATCACTCCCAGGGGGGATTTGTTGATATATTTAGGTAGTGATGTGTGTGAAAACTCTATGACCATCGGCACTTTTTTCCCTCTTTAGGAGGTTTTTTTTCCTCGACTTGTATATATGCATATTGACCTAACGAGCTACTTATCTTTGTACACTCTAGTGGTAATACATTCAACATTGTGTGTTGTGCTCCAAGCTTCTTCTTCTTCCTGCTGTTCGCGTGCTTCCGTAGACGTCTAACTCCAACATGAAACTCATGGGAAGTGAGGTGCCCTCATTTCTAGCCCATGGATTACCTTCAATCTCAGGGCTTGATAGCCCTGGTTGCAAAAAAGCACCTTTTTATCTCCTCCCTTAGATTGGGATGAAATCCAATGGATGTTGTCCCTCCCCCATGATGGATTGGCACCTTTTGCTCTCCTCCACTAGATCTAGCCTCTTATCCAATGGTTCTAAGGCCTCCCCATGGTGGAAATGCACCTTGCAATGTGCTCCATCAGATCTTGAGGAGATCCAACACGTCTACAACCTCCGAGGAGACAAGATCAGCCCCATTCACAGTTTCCCGTCCGATTGAGCATGATCTAATGGCTCTATTTTTTTGCAAAGAGTGTCCAACTTGCGATCGCATTTAAGTCTCTCTCTCTAGTCTCTCAGGAATTTGAATCTGAACCATTGATCTATAAAATCCAAGGGTCTTGGTTGTTCAAATATCTACAAATAATATTTTATTTCACAATACCACTAGTGGTTTCATGTGGCCCTTTAATATCTATGATTAAGCATTTTAATCCCTAAAAATTAGGAATCCTTACAAGGCCCAAAGGGGGATTAGTTTTTCCCCTAATTCTATATAAAGACTTGAAATCACTTTTACATTACATGGAAGCAATATACATACACTTTTGGCCATCATTGTCTTTCTCCATTTCTTTGCATCATCTTCTTCAACAATAGTGAATTGGCAGAGGCTGCTGCTCTCCCTACACAGAACCAAATTGGATGATTGAGCATTCATTGGAAAGGTATCTAGTTTACGTATACAAAGTTTCAAAGCATGTGATTCACTAGAGTTGGAGAAATCTTAGCTTTTCTATCTCAGGGTCTATCTCTATGCAACCTTGAAAAATAGGAGGTACCACTATTAAGTGTCAAGTTCATTCTAGAAGTATATATACACTAAGCCCTATGTTTATCATTCCTCCAAAATATATGTTTTTTTCAATTGTATTCATGCTGGCTGCTATGACTATTTGAAGTTGATTGTTTCATCCAAAGATATTAAGTTTTTTGAGCTAGTCAATGTGCAAACCTATTTGTTTTGTATCGACTCTTTTTCCTTGATGCTGTGAAGTACATAGTGGATTTTGTTGAACTTATCACATGCCTTTAAGGTCTATTTGAAAAATCAAAATCATATGTGAGTCTTTTGCATCTATTGGCATGAATGTAGATGATGATGGTAAGGTGGAAGTTTGCCTTTGTGGTCTAGGAGATTCATATAAGTAGTTCAGAACATCTATTCAGACCAGGGAGAATATTCTCAATTTTGTTGATTTGGTGTCCATGTTGATTATTGAAGAAAACAATCTTGGTGAGGACTCAAACTCCCAAGGAAAACCTAGTTTTGAGCACGTATTCTACTCTGCTAGAGGAAAAGGTAGAGGTAGAGGCTTCTGAAGTGGAAGAGAAAACAATAACCAAGACCAAGATCAACGTCATTATCATGCAGGAGGTAGAGGATAGTTTTGAGGTAGGGGGAGCCAAAGATGCTGTAGAAATTTCCAATGAAATGATTCGAATAATGAAAATAAATAATGTTGGAATTGTGGCAAATCTGGACACTTTGAACATGATTATAGGTTGAAGAATCAAAATAACAAAAGGCAGCAAAACAACTATACATCCACAAAGTGCACATGATTTTGAGAAGCTATTCATGGTTCAACATCATATGATCAATATGATGTTTGTTGATGTTTGAAAATAGAATGGAAGTTTCTAGTATGTTAATTCAGGTGCTTCAAATCACATGCCGAGTCATGCAAAATGGTTTAGTAGTTTGCAAAAATCGCTAGTTCTTGGAAAATTTGACTTGTAATCAATCAACTGGTAATCAATCTTCCATCCTATTTGTACTCTTCTACATATAACCCATCAGCATTGAACCTGATTTGTAATCCCTGAGCCACTTTCATTGATGACCATGTCGAGTGATTTCAATAGCTTTCTAAAAATTCATGGAATTCGATGCTAGTTTTCATGGAGGTAGACACCACAACACAATATTATTGCTGAATGCAAATATAGATATATTGTAGAAATAGTAAGATCCTTGATGGTGAGAAGAATATGCCTCATTGTTATTGGGCAGAAGTTGCACACTATTGTATACATCATGAATAGAACTCTGACTACTGCTATACATCAAGTTACACCTGGAGAGAAGTTTACGGGTAAAAATCCAAACTTGTCAGATATGAAAGTTTTTGGCTTATTGCATATGTACATATTCCAGATGTGTTGAGGATGAAGGTTGATCCAAAAGCAAAAAAATGTATCTTCATTGGGTACTCCCTTGAGCAAAAGGGATATAAATTTTATAACCCACTCACATGACACGTGAAGGTAAGCAGAGATGTGGTGTTTGATGAAATGTAAATCTTCTATGCAAATGCCAAAGAAGGAGTGAATCTTGAACCAAATGACAAAGAAAATACTGAAAAATCAAGTGCAGAGTCTCAAGTTTTGAGTGGGCCAGATGCGTCATCAAGCAATAGTTCCAACTCAAATCAATGGAGTGGAAGATTGCGTGAAAATTTCAGTCCAAAAAATTCATCAAATAGATCTAGGAAAGGTAAAGAAAAGCTTTGTGCTGGTAGTAAAACATCTACAGGTTTTGAAGATATTGATTGAGATTCAAGCAATTCAGAAAAGAGTCTTAATGAGGAACCTGGATTGCCCTCTGTGAAGACTCCAAGAGTAAGAAAGGCACATGCAAATGATACAAGGAGAAGTGACCTAGGACCAAGAAGATCTGGAAGGATGCAAAATTTAGTGCAATGATTGACATATGATAGTTACATGGCTTGTCATTCTGTGTACATGACAAAGCTAATACAAGATGTTTATTATGTGCATAAAGAATGTACATGCCAAAATGGTAGGAGTTTGTGTGACTATTACTATTGAAGCACTAACACAAACTTTTCTTTGAGTATGCCCACTAAAATTCAATGGATTGGTTATTTTCTTCAATACTCAGGTAATGAAAGAACTTGGAGAAGCTTGTAAGAGGTAGAAAAGTGAGTTGCGAAGTGACGAACTTCAGTCCAACCAACCATCATAGGACCAACCCTTGAGCTTATGGAGCACATGGATCACTATCAGCAGATTGGCGAGCACTTCAAAAGTGAGTTGCAAAGTGACGAAGTTCGGTCCAGCGAACCATCATAGGACGGACCCTTGAGCTTATGGAGACCATGACATGGATCACTATCAGCAAATGACATGTCCAACTTACCACTCATAAGCTAGCTCATTCCATCTGTTTTTTCCATTTCTGCAACAATTCACAACAGTGGAAAAACACTACAAGTAGTACTTCTACATGAATATTGTTGCACTATGATGTGACAGTTCGATCTTAGAAAAAGAAACAATTTTTGTGTACCAACGGTACACACAATCGCTTGAAATTTTGGATCTGGGGTATATGAGTGTTGCCGAATAGGATGCAAGTTACAATTTTGCAAACTAACTTGGATTTTTGTAAGGCCCACCTTGCATGCTCGAAATGGAGGTCGAGATGGCTGTGAAACAGAAAGATATGTAAAGAAAGGTACTTGTGTGAAGATTTTAGTGTACTTATGAGAAATCCTTGTGAGCATGATGAAGTAATATTTCTCCCTTCTCTTCCACTTCTTTCCCTCTTTCTCCTTCTTTCTTCTCCTCCTCCTTCTCCCTTCCTTCCTTGCTTCCTTCCTTCCTTCCTTCAGCGCTCCTTTTCTTTCCATCCTCCATGGAAGAAAAGATAGAGCATCTTACAAGCTTCTATACCTCGACATTATTCCATGAATCTGTTAAGTTTCAAGAAACTCCATACCAGGTATGATGCTACTCAGATTTAAAGAACTATTCGCGCGAGTTGTCTGTTTCCCTCTTTGTACAAGACTTCGGATGACTACTCAGCAAATCCAATCACCGCATTATTCTCTATCTGTATTCAATCTCCAAGCATATTCCTACACACCTAATGAAGTCATCATGGTCTTCTTATAAAGAATACAATAGTTTTGTTTGTCCAATGAAATATAATAATAGTATGGCGAGATCTGTCAAGGAATATGAAACGTTGGGCCTCTAGCACATGGCAAACTTGAAAGTTCTATGAGGAGGAGGAAGAAGAAGAAAAAGGCATCTTCAATTTAAATGTGAGATTCTAGAGGTTCTTCCATCACCAACATAAAAAAAAAAAATGAAGCAGTAATGAAAAGAACATAGTGAACGTGATTAGCCTCATTCAATTTATAAAATTGTACTTTCGACTTCAGACGCATATATATGCAATGCATATGTGTTGTACACACACGGAGGCGCGCACACACACACACACACACATATATATATATATATATATATATATATATATATATATATATATATATATATATATATATATATATATATTATAGCACACAAGAATGCAGTACAAGTTAAATAAAGACATCGAATTGTGCAGCAATACACGACATAGTAGAGGAATGAGTAGAAGGGATACAAAACAAAATACAGATTGTATTTTAAATTTTTCTAAGATAGTACAATATAGTAAAGGGGTCATCCAACTTGTGCTCCAACACTATCGGGCTATTGTTTGGCCCTAGACCCCCCCTTGAGTCTCTTCATCTTTGGTTTCATAAGGAGTGGTTCCAACACAATTTGATAGTGTCCAAATGTCAATTCCTGTTGACAAATCACGTGCTTTTGGTCTTTGAGAATGAGGAGATGCATTTCAAGCATTGCAAGTTGGCACTGGATAGATTTGGAGATCAAACCTATGCCTCTTTAAGTGGTTCCCTGACTTTGTTCTTAATAAGACCAAACTGCTTCGCTACCCACTCTGGGTAGAGCTTCCTAACCTACCCTTCTTCTTGTACGGATTCTTAAGAGAAATTATGGTCCCATTGGCTGGCTGCTAGCCTCGAGAGAGGATGTTGGGGGCCTCATCTAGGAAGGCGCGAAAGATTTGTTCAATGTGAGATGGCACCCGCAAATACGTGTCGAAGTAGATCTAGATAAGATTCTCCCTACAAAGATTTCCCTAGACATCAGTGAAGGAGAATGTGGGAGGAGGAGATCATATAAAAAAAATTGTCTAATGCGTGCTTTCACTGTGGGCTTCAAGGACACAGGATAAAAGAGTGTCCATCAAAACATATTTCCTCTAAGAATAAGCAAAACAAAGAAGCAACCAATGCTACAAAGAGCCAAGTCAGGACTCAAGGTCATCCTCTAAACGTTGGAGAAGAGAAAGAAACTCAAGTCATGGTGATAGACTCAGAAGGGTCCATGGAAGTAAGATGAAGAAGGAAAAGAATCTGTAAGGGGACAATTGAGAGGAGCCCCTTTGGTGCAGCTACACTCAAGAACATCTACTACAACTTGGAGAAAGAGAGCAACAAGTTCCATTACCTAGGGGGGAGGAACCAATGTGACATGGAAACTAAAGGGAAAACCCTAGAGGATTCCACTAGTAAAGAAGATATCCAAGAGGGGTACGCCACTACTAAAGAGGATGGATTCACCACTAACGATGATGACAGTGAAAGTTCCATCATCCAATCTACAATTCCTGTGGAGGTTCCTTATTCATTTCCTAAGAAGGCATCTAATAAAGGGAAGCAACCGCTGGAGATTCCATGGAAGAGCCCCCTCAAGGACAAGATCATTTGTTCGATGGCCTCCACTTCAAAGAAAAGAGACGATGAGAAAAGCAAGAAGAAAAGGGACAATGTTCCTCCCCATAAAGAAACTGACCTTCAATAATGAGCTTCATATTGCTAAATGTAAGGGGATTGTGTGACCCCTCAAGAGCGGATATTATTGGCCAATGGTTTTGGGATAATCGCCTAAACCTGGACTTCATCTATATTCAAGAGATCAAAATTGATGGCAAGAACCTTTAGAAAAGACTAAAACGTATTTCTTCGACTCATGTATGGATTTCCTCTACTCACCCTAGGGTGTTTGGTGGGGTAGCTATTGGAATTAACAACATCAGGTTTGATAGTCTTGTCAACACCATCAAAGATCAAAATCATCATTGGATTGCTACATCCTTGAGAGACCCCTTGCATTTCACCATTGTCTCCATTTATGCTCCCAATTGGGAGACACAGAGGATTGCCACCTGGGGTTCTTTGACCTCTCTTTCCCACAACATTGTGCTTTGTGTGGATCTCAACATGGTCGAGGATCCTTCGGACCATTAAGGAAGTAGAGGGAGAATCATTGATGGTTAGGAAAAAGATGCTTGGGATAAAATAAAACTCTTTGTGGATCTTGTGGAGGTTAAAGACAAGACTGGTTTCTCTTGTTCTAACCTCCAATTGGGGAATGATTTGAGAAAAGCAAGGCTTGATAGAAGCTACATTTCACTCACCTATCCCCCAAGTGGGGCCAACCCTCCTTATCCCAACATTCTGTCCTTACCGTGTCAGATCACTACCCAATCATTCTCACCTTCATGCCTTTCTCCAAACTAAAGAGAATATCGTGGTTCATGCTAGCTCGACTTCTTTCTCCTTCCCCTGTGTCCAAAAGGATATTACTAAGGCTTGGAATTCGGCCTTCACCAACCTCTCATCACTGGCCAAAAGTTGGAGGATCACGGTTATGAAGACTCATCATATCCTGGTTAGGACCCAGAAGACACTTCAAAACATTCGTCGCATGTGAAGAGAGAAGCTCTATCAGAGACTGAGGCATCTTGAGGAGGAAGTGAACAAAGGCAACTCTTAATACCATACGGGGCTACGTAAAATGAAAGGCTTGCTAAGATACGAGGAAGAAATTCAAAGGAGAAATCTACATGTATACTTCAAAGAGTTGTGGGCTGGTAAGGCCGACAAACCTACTAAAGAGATGTGTGCCATCCTAAAAAAGAAAGAATCTAAGGATGTTGTCCCCTTCCTAATGGATATCAATGGGGTCAAATGCAAGACGAAAGAAGAAAATAGCTGAGTGATTGTCAACCATTTTTTCCAACTCCTTGGGTTTTCAAAGCCTCTTTCTTCCCATAGGTGTGATTGCATGGTGACCATTTCTAGAGTTAAATCAACAAGAATCCCACATAATTTGAAAACTTTGCTTGAAGCTTCCATTTCAGACACTGAAATTCATGAGTTCATTGACATGCTTCCTAATGGGAAAAGCCCGGGTGCTGACAGCCTTACCAATGAGCTTTTCAAGACCTTCAGACAGGTGGTGGCCACTCCACTTTGCTTGGTATGGCAAGAGGTGTTGTCTTTGTCTAAACAAATGTGTCATCAAAATTATTCACAAAAAAGGAAACAAAAACAGAATTGAGAATTGGCACCCGATCATGATGCTACAAATGGGATACAACATACTTGCTAAAGTTATTGCCAACTAAATCACTTGCCACTTACAAAACTGGTTAAGTGAGGAACATAGGGGCTTCATCAAGGGTATATCCATCCTGGAAGCTATTATTGATATTTCGAAATGTACTGAATTTGCTAAAGAGTTTTCTCAAGATGTTATCTTCCTTAAGATTGCCTTAGTGAAGTTGTAGAATCAAGTGGAAGAAAAACTAGATCTTGGAAGGACTCACGAGAAAGACTCAAAAGAAAATGGAGTAGGAAGATAAGTGAAATAGAAGGAAACTTAAAATAGACTCGAGCCAAATTTTAGAATTGGCATTGCAAGACTCGAATCAAGAGAACCCAACCCCAAAACGAGGATCAGTTCTAGCTGAACCCATACCAAAGAATTTGGATATGATATTTAAAGCATACCATGCATGACTAAGAGAAGGATCTCAAGTGGGAGAGTCGAGTAAGAATTACCCTAGGGCAGACCTTGAAATTGAGAGAACTAAGCTCTGCATGAAAATAGTAGAGTTAGCACAGACAATGTTCGAAGCATCTCAATATGTTAATTGGAGTAATCTAGTGAAACAAGAGCTACACTTTCAAGGATTACTAGAGAGGTTAGAACATTTGATTCCTAGCAATGAGAAGAATAATCTTGATAGGAATTATCCTGTCCCTAAGGCATAGTAAGAAACCACACCTTCCTTGTCACAAGCGCCTAATACCACAAACTGGGAGAATCTCTCTTCAATACATAAGTACTCACAAGGGTTTCTTAGAGAAATTCAAGAGGAGATATGGACAAGGGAACAAGAATCTCAACCCCCGATTCAAGAAATAGATGATCTACAGAAACAATTTCCCCAATACATACCCTCTATATATGACAAACAAGAGGAGGGACAACCTAGTGAACAAACCAATTTTGAATCTAATTCTTTGCAGGAATTACCCTAGTTCACTGATCCTTGGGAAGCGAAGTCAATTACATTAGGGCAAAAAACGGCCCAAAAAGGGCCGTGTAAGGATTTCAATTAGTTGTGCTTAATCTGGATTAAAGTTGTCAAATCCTTTAAGAAATTCCGTGTAAGTTCACTTAAAACGTATCTTATGCAAATTTTGAAGAGAGAGAAACTCGTATGATAATCATGAAAAGTTTGTGTGATATCTTACGCCTCGAAGTTTGTGCTCATCGGGCGCTGATCAAAATTTGAATTTTCCTCTTGTTCACGGACCTATATAATGTGTGCTGATGACATTTTACGCTTTTTTGCTCTACTTTTCATAGCAGGCCCTTTTCTCTCTTTCACGTCATTTTAGACACTTGTCGATCACTTTTCATAGCGGACCATGGAGAACCTTAACCCCAATACTCTCGTTGAGCTTTCAAACAATCGAAATCATTGTGAAAAGTTCCATATCAACATTGCAGTTAGTCAGGAGTATGCGACGACAAGAAAAGTATTTTGAAGGGCTCTTCATCCTCCTGAAGTGGATGGATTGCGAAAGGAAGGCAAGAAACATATCGCCATATGGGCAGATGGATCTGTTTATCCAATTGATCCACAAACTGGAAGGTATCCCCCTTTTCATAACCTTCATGATCTGATTACATTTGTAGGAGATGGTGAGGATGGTTTACGAGGCTATTGTTCAAGGCTCTTGGATATTTCAAGGAATCATGTACCATACATAAACTATCTACAAAACACACTACATCAGAAGGATTTACATATGAGGGAGCTAGAAAACAAATTATCCACTTTATCTTCTCAGTTAGAGTCTTTTTAAAAAAATGAAAGAAACTCCTATAGGTTTGAGAATGCGGTCAAAACGAATAAAACCTTTTTAAGATTTGACTGAAAAATTTGGCCAGAAAAAGAAAAGAATGAAAATTGTTAGAGATCATGTGACAAATGTGCTAGGTTTCAATATGTCGAGCAATTTTGAGCGCATACATTTGTGTAATGAAATTTTGAGTCAAAATGATGTTTTAAGACTATTGAAACTGAATGAAAATACATGCTTGAAACACTTTGTTTTCCAAAAACTCATGATAGAAATGAATCTGTTACTAGAACCATCTCAAATTCAAAAGATTTGTGATAGCGTCGGAGTGAGTAGGAAAGGTTATAGAGCAATTTTTAAAGTTTGTTGTGAATTTTTAAAATTTAATAGAGTTGGAAGTTTTGGATTGCCTAGAACCCATCATGTAGGAAAGTTTCGGCTCTGCTTGAATAAAAAGATCACATCAGTATTTGGTGAATATAAACATATTCACGGTAACATGCCTTACGAAGTAGGAAAACAAAAGTTACATTTCACTTACAATGCATTTAACAACATATGGATAGATATTATAAAACTTCAAACATACATGGTTCAGTTCAATAATATAAAAGAACATGAATGTTATAGTCTATTGAAATTTGTAATCAAACTTGATGAAGTTGAGCTTAAAAAACATCAAAAGATGGAGATAATAAGTATTGCACTGATGAACAAAGCTTTGGACTATAGCCTTGGGAAATTGGATACTCTGTCTCTCAAAGTACAATCAGAAATGGAGTTATGGTGGGTTGGCTGTGCTCAAGCTCCATCTGAGAGCCATAAAACACTTAAATGGTTATTCTCACAGACAAACATTCCAAATGTTATCCAAAGGCATCATGCAGGAGAATTGTTGAATGTCAAAGACTACGGGAACTTTCAAGTTGAGTGGCATTTGAGTGGAGACCTAAAGACGCTCAAATGGAGACATGAGCAAAGGAGAGGAAGGAAATACCTATTTTCTTATCTCCTACCATGGCTACACCACCAAATCAATCCTAGACTCAAAGTGCTAGAGTAGCCATTGCCACCACTTCCCTATGGGAATGATGGGGCAAGCCAGTGACCCATGAGAATGAAACTATAGATGGCCAATGGTCATATTGAGAAACCCTTAGGTTTATCGGAGGGAATATCCCTCACTACTTGTGGTGTAGAGTTTCAACACACCTTTGCCATTTGTGAGTTTGAAAAGAACCACACTTATGAGATGATTTTTGACATCCTTTTGTGCGGCAATTGCAAATTGTACAAGATTGGGCAACCAATTCTTTGTATCTTCAACAATTGGAGTGACTACCAAAGTCAATCTCAAAGATTATTCTCATCGTGATGTACCACCACTATAGTGGAACACTATCCATAAAGATCCTCAGGAAATTGAGTGAGTTCAATCATCGGAGTCAGACCCTTCATGATTACATGAGGATACTCATTTATGGATGTGTAAGATAGCTAAGCAAGAAGAAGAATGACTAAAAGCTGGAACTTTAGGCTCCAAATGATACCTGTGTGACCTCCAAGATCTAGCCTATGTGCCAATAGTATTCCTAGATGAGGAATTTGAGCCTCATGGTTGGACATATGTTAGCCACCATGGATGTAGCAGTGAATGAAGAACATTTGACCCCTCACTACAATGAAGATGGCTATGACATCTCTATCTTTATGATCAAACCCATGAAAGATGAGCTTATTTTTCAAAGATGTATTGCTATTTGGGTTGACAAATGCACTGGCTACTTTTCAATGGCTGATGTGTCATGTCTTTAAAGAGTTCTTATAAAATAACTTGGAGGTGTATGTTAATGATTTGTGCACTCATTCCAACATTAGGAAAACACATATTCCAGAATTGAAACAAGTGTTTGATAAATGTCAAGAATATCAGGTCTGCTTGCACCAAGAAAAGTGTATCTTCAAGGCAAGCTTCTAGGACACATCATGTAAAAAATGGATTCTCTTTTGATGAAGAGAAAGTTAGAGTGATAACAAACCTACCAAGGCCGAAGAATGTGAAGTAAGTATAGGCTTTCATGGGGCATTGTGGCTACTATCGATGCTTCATACACATGTATGCTATCATTGCAAAGGCTCTGTACTCACTCTTAACTAAGTTTCAATGGACGGATGATGTGGGAAATCATTTAAAAACCTCAAACAAAGCTTGTTTTCAACACCCATTTTGATGACATCAGATTGGAGTAAGCCATTCCATGTACATGTGGATGCATCCAACTATGCTTTTGGGAGTGTGCTAGCACAACCTACGAGTGAGAGCAATATAGATCTCCCCATAGCATATACAAGTAGACAATTGAACAGGATGGAAAGAAATTACACCACTATTAAGCGAGAAGGATTAGGAATGATTTATGCAGTAAAGAAATTTAGACACTACTTATTGGCAAACAAATTCAAGTTTTTCACATACCATCAAGCATTGTTGCACCTAGTCAACAAACCTCGTAACACAGGAAGATTGATACAGTGGTTTTTGTTGTTCATGAAGTATCACTTTGACGTGATAGTCTAAAAAGAAAGGACCCACCTTAGAGCCAACCATCTTTCTTGGTTGACAATGGGAGAAATTGCTCAAGGAATAGTTGATGATTTATCGGATGCATATTTGTATAACCTTGAAGTAGTACTAGAATGGGCCAAACCAATTGTCCCTATTCTTATGTTTGGACCTAACAACCCTCAAATTAGAATTAGGGAGCTAGAAATAACCAAGTCCTAGTGATATCAAATACTAGCAAGAAGCATTTAGAAGTGGAATAATCAAAAGATCCTCGCTTATTGTGTAGAGGAATCAGAGCATGAGAAATGGTTGCAAATAGCACGTGTAGATGCATTAAAGCAACACCATTCAAAAACACTGCACACTGTAGACTCTGCATAAAGTTGGAGTGTATTGGCCTTCGATGGAAGTAGATGTCTATAAGACATGCAATGAATGCCTAGTTTGTCATGTTAGAACACCAATCGAACATGCAACCTTATATCATGTGTCTCTAACACTAGAATGCAATGGACCAATGGCAACCTACTTGAGGACGACAACATTCCCTCAAGGAATGGCCACAATGAGACAAAGAAGTCTAGAGTAAGAAGCTCAAGACTACACACTTATTGGCGATAATCTGTACAAATGAGGGAGAGATGGATACTTGAGACAATGTGTTCATGAGAGCGATTAATTGAGCATATTAGAAACTTCCCACCAAGGTGTTGCAAGAGGTCATTTTGGCCCCGACTAGATAATCAAGGCCATACCCTTCTGAGGGATATGGTGGCCTACTCTTCATATGGATGCACATACCTATGTGAAGAGATGTGACCTATGCCAAAGAGCTCATTTTCCTACTCGCACAGATTAAATGCCCTTGAAACTCATGATGGGCGGATGTGCTTTCTCTAAGTGGAGTATAGATTTTGTCAGACCCATTTACTCCCTACCAAAGGCACTCATGTTGAATACATCATAGTCACTATAGATTATCTCACCAAATGGGTAGAGGCTAAGGCTACCAAAAAGAATGATGCACACACAACTATAAAATTCTTATTTGAGAATGTCTTTATGAGATATGGATTACCTATTGAGTTAGTGAGTGATAGAGAGACTCACTTTCTCAACAAACTCATTGAATATTTGTTACAAGAATTTATGGTGATTCACAAGAATTTTGCACCATATCATCTTGAAGCTAATGGATAGGTAAAATGTACTAACAGGATCCTTTGCAATGTACCGACTAAACTTGTAAATCAACAAAATTTTAGATTGGGACAAACTGTTACATCACGTTGTTTGGGCATATCGCGTGGCCTACAAGACCATACTCAATGCAACTCCCTTTCATATGGTTTTTGGTCAAAATGCAGTGCTTCCTTTGGATTTTTTGATACCCACCCTTAAGGTAGCACAAGAACATTAATGGAATGGCCACAAGTTATCATCAAGGCTCATGGACTTGGAACAGTTAGGATAGACTAGGTTAAGAGCGGCAACAAGCATATATGCAGCCAAGAAGCGACAAAAAGCATATTTTGATGCACATGTGAAAGACAAAGGCTTGAAAGAAGGAGATATAGTATTATTCTATATGCTGAAGCAACATGCATGGAAGTTAGAGAAATGAGAATATGGACCTATTATTATAAATAGGCTTTCAATGAGTGGATCCATACAATTAGCCACTTTAGAAGGAGGGATAATGCCTAACTATATTAGTAGTTGTAGAGTCAAGCTTTATCAAGAACCTCTCACTAAGGATATGCTTAGATGACTCACATTGGCAGGGAAATGCAAAGAGGAAGAGAAGAGGATCAGGGAAGAAGCTCAGGTAGAGGCCTTAGAATGCATTAAATGGATGAAACTACGAAGATAAGGACTATGGAGGGAATGCTATAATCAATTAGAAGGCGTCCAAGTAATCACTTGTACCAATAGAGAAGCTCCTCGATACTCAATGGCAATGTGCCAAGCACGGCTCAGGGTGAATCCTGGCATAGTGGATAGAAGACAATTCATTATAATTAGGCTAGTGCAAGATAGTATGTTCAAGGAGATTAGGGCACTAATTGATTCAGGTGCTACCACAAGTGCGATTAGGTGGTCTCACTATCAAGACATGGGACTAGAAATGCATCCTATAGAGGCATACCTCAAAGGTCTAGGAGGCATGGAGACCCCTTCCATGGGTGAGGTGTGTTGGTGCAATTATTCCAAGCCTAAATGCTTGATCACTTATCCTAAAAGTTCATGTATTAGCACATGAATGATCTCTTGTAAAAGATTGAGTTTTACTCCTTGTAAAAATGCATATATGGAATCACTTCCAACTACGACTTCTTAGGAGACTATTTCCATGAATTATTTGGTAAGGACTTATGGGAAATCAAGTCCTAAAACTTTGGAACAATTTTAGGTTAAGATTTGAATTAAAATTTGAATCTTGGCTCCAACAAAAAAAGTATGAAAGAGGACTATCTAGTCGTGTGGATATGCAGCCAGAAGAGCCTGATTTTGAAGAGACATTCAGAGGGATTTCATATGGATATTGAGCTCACACTATAGCTCTACCATTTCCCTCACATTGTGCAACAATTCATTGCCAATGCCAATGTAATTTATGTGCATTGATACATATAGTTTTCTCATATCTCATATTTTCTACTCTATCATGTATCACGTAGAACAATGAACTTCAATGATCCATTTCGTAGTGATTTAAGTTGGTATAGATATAGATTCATTAGACTGTTTATTTTCTTGCTTCAAAGTTTCATTTTCATTGCCTCAATGAATCTCGAGAAATTTGCAAAACATTACTCTCTCGTCTGCACACTATCAACCCCCTAAAATGTCGGGATGCATCTCTGATTTTCTAAGCATCATTCTCTAAGGATAGTTAATGATTTCAAATGAAATAACTTGCAAATGTTAGCTATCCAATTCAATTAGACATTCCCAAAATGATTTTGTTCAATTGTTAGCAGAGAAAGAGCACTGTCCATTTCTCTGAGCAAATGTAGTTTGACCAAAATAGCAAGTTTTTGGTTCATAGTGAAACCCCAACTTATCTATTTTGATCCAATGATTTGAGGATCATCTTCCAAAGTACTTTGGTGATTATTTCTGCTTCTTGGAAAGCTCAAGATGTATACTTTGAACTCTTCAACTCAATTTTGGCTGCTCTGAAGCAAGAATTTGCAGCACCATCTCATCTCTAGAAGGTGTCTACCATCTCCTCCAACAGTGGTATCAGAGCAACATCAAGGTGAAATGGGTGATGGATTTCCATCATTCATTGATAAATTGGACAGGGGAAATTATCCAGCTTGGTCCCTAAGGATGAAGGCTTACCTCCAAGAAAGAAGCTTCTATGGATACATATCTGGAGATGAAGAAATGCCAATCTTTAGAAGCAAAAACCAACCTACAAGAGAGAAGCAAGAGAGACTAGCTGCACGGTGTGCAAAGGAGTTCACAGCTTTGGATGGAGTTCACAACTTTTTTTGTGTCAGGGATCAAGAAAAATTTATTGTTAGTTTCAGCATTATCTAAGATCGACTTGGTTGTCAAATTTGCTGATGGAAAATGTACAGTTTGTGGTCTATCAAATGGTGATGTTATTATTGCTTCTAGAATTTTATGTTGTGGATTGTATAAGCTCATAGACTATGCAAAATCTATGAATGATTCAACATGTGCAGTTCAAGATTCTCAGGCTATCTCACATGCAAAGCTTTGGCATGCATGCTAAAGGGAAACGGCTAAAGCCGGGGTTTGGGCGATAGTTTTTGCTGTAGCGAAGACTAAAGAAAACCGTAAAGGGAATGAATGGTAAACGCTTAATTTTAGGTTTTTGGGTACTGTAAAGGCTAAAGCATTTTCTAACCGATTCCCAATAGGTTTTCTTTAGCCCTAATACCTTTACGGGTTTCTCCATCTAAATTATGTTGGTTTGCTACACATGAAAAAATTTGAAATGGTGTCCTCTCTACCCAAAAATGAGGCACCTCGTAAACATGTATGTGAAGGCTCTATTTTGGGCAAGACATAGCATTCTTCCTTCCCTAAAGATGGTTCATTTTGATCTACTCATAAGTTTCAGCTTGTTCATAGTGATGTCTGTGGTCCTATGCAAACACATTTTTTTGGGAAATACCTTTACTTCCTGAATTTTATTGATGGTTTTACTAGGCATGCATGCGTGTATCCATTGAAAGCAAAGTCTAAAGTGTTTATGTGCTTCAAATAGTTTCATGTTATGGATGAAAACATCTCAGCATGTAAATTAGGCATCCTCCATTGTGATCAATGTGTGATCATTGTAAACTTCTCAACATGTAAGTTAGGCACCCTCCAGTATGATCAAGGTGTGATCATTGTGCACAATCAAAGAAGGAAGATAGAGATGAGAAGAAAATAGAAAAGAGAAAATTGTTTTGCAAATACTGTAAAGGATATGATCATGTCATCAAGAGCTATTCAAAATTGGCTGCTAAAGAGGCAAGGAAGAAAGAGGCTTGAATGGTTGTTGTAGAGGCCTCTACACCCAAAAATGAATTTGCTAATCTTGTGCAGAATGAAGAATGCGCATTTACCACTATTTGCAGTTATGACCCATCTTCTCATGAACAATGTATGTCTACAGTAGACTCAGATGTTTGCTAGTATTTTGATAGTGGGGTGACCAAACAAATTACCTCATAGCATAGTTTCTTCACTTCACTTGAGCCTACCCCTACAAGGAATATTGTCACTTGCGCCAACAACTCCTCTTATCATGTTATGGGAGTTGTTAAGATCATTTTGACTACTACTGATGGTAGTTCTTTTACATTGTCAGATGCTTTATTTGTGCTAGGGATCAAGAAAAATCTATTATCAGTTTCAACATTAAGCAAGATTGGATTGATTGTAAAATTTGTCGATGACAGATGTACAGTTCATGATCTGTCAAATGATGATGTCATTATTGCTTCTAGCATTTTATGTCATGGGATGTATAAGCTCATAGACTATGAAAAATCTGTGAATGATTCAGCATGTGCAATACATGATTCTTTGTGAGATGCAAAGCTTTGGCATGCATGCTTTGGTCATCTGAATTTTGTTGTTTGCTATGCCTATAGAAATCTAAAATGGTGTCCTTGTTGGAGTTAGACGTCTGCGGAACATGAATAGCACAAGGAAGAAGAAGAAGCTTGGAGCTCAACACACAATACTGAATGTATTACTAGAGAATGTACAAACATTAGTAGCCCATTAGGGCAATAGGTGTATATACAAGCCGAGGGAAAAACCTCCTAAAGAGGGAAAAAAGTGCCTCGGCAGTCCTAGAGTGTTCACACACATCACTACCTAAATATATCAACAAATACCCCCTGGGAGTGATGCGGTGAACAAGGAGCTGACACTCATGTATAAGAAAGTGCCAGACAATGTGGAAATTACTCCACAAAAGGAAGTAAGCCCAAAGCTTTGTGGAAAGCTTCAAACTTCTCCCTAGGTAGAGCCTTCGTGAAAAGGTTTGCAATGTTCTACGTGGGCACATATGCCAAGCTTATCTCCCCAGCAGAGAACCTCTCCCTCACATAATGATAATGCACCTCAATGTGTTTAGTGCGAGCATGGAACATAGGGTTCCTTGCAGCTGCCAATGCACTCTGACTGTCAGTGAAGATGGTGGTGGGAGAAGACTTACCAACACCCAAATTAGCCATAAGGCATCTAAGCCACACACACTCAACAGTCGCTATGAAAGTTGTCCTATACTCAGCCTCACAACTGGAAGTGGACACAGTAGGCTGCTTCTTGCTCAACCAAGATATACATGGGCTACCAAGCATGAAGCAAAAGCCACTAGTGGACACACGAGTATCATATCAACCAACCCAATCAGAGTCAAAAGAAACATGCAAATCTAGCAGTAGTGATCCCCCCTTGGGAGAAAACAACCCAAGTAGCCGAGTACCACTCAAGTAGCAAAAGGTGCACTTAACCGCCTGCCAATGCTTGACTCCTGGGCAATGCATAAACTTGCTCATCTGTGAGATAGCAAACAGAATATCTGGTCGAGTAATGCAAAAGTAAATCAAGCATCCAACAGCCGGCTGATAGAGAACAACATCAAATGCATCTCCAACATCATGAAGACTCAGACGTAAACCTGTCTCCATAGGAGTGGCAATAGGTTTAGAGTCTTCAAGGCCAAAATGCTACAATAATGTGTCATTTCATTTGACACAAATCCATTCCACTATCAACGTGCATAAACTGAATGCCCAAATAGTGATGCAAATGCCCCAAATCATACATCTCAAATGAGGCATGTAAATCAGCCTTGAAATCAGCAATATGCTTCTCATGAGGACCAGTGAGCTGCATGTCATCAACATAAACCACAACGATCAGAAGTACATCATTAGCATGCTTGACATATAAGGTGCTTTCAATTGGATTGCTCTCAAAACCATGTGCAATCAGATAGGCATGTATCTTTTCATAACAAGCACGTGGTTCTTGCTTTAAACCATATAATGCCTTCTTTGTTGAGGAATCACTCACGAATTTGACATACAGACAGATATAAAAGAAAAAGAAAGGAAGCGAAATCTTCAGAAAATTAAAAGCCTCAGTTGTAAAGCTGCGGAATCAGTCCGTTAACGAGAATTAAGAATTGTACGAGTAACAGAGCAATAAACCGCGGTGGGCGCAATAATGCGTCATAAAATGAATTGAAGAATGAGAGTGTGGAAGAGCGCAAAAGAAAAGTGTATATATACAGTAAGGATGAGAGGAAACTGATGACGAAGGATGTGATGATGAGAAGACTCGAAGAGATGATAAGATTATGACTAAAGAGAGAGTGAGTGAGAAGTTCTCAGAAGACTCCATAGATTGCGTATGTACAAATGAATAACAGAAACCTAGAATGTCAGGTATTCATCTGAGAGGGATGGTAATAAGAAACTACTCAGTGTAAGAGAGTTTCTATAGCTTGAGCAAGAAGAGGCCAAGCTTGTTTGTACACATCTTCTCTAATAGAAAACACATGTTCATGTGGAAGTTTGCGCGCTCTGTTCGCATGTGAAGAATCTGAAGTTTTTCGTGTTACGGTAGAAAATTTGTTAACCATTAATAGTTACATTTCGTTACTAAATGTGTCCCTCAGTACTCTCTAAGTAAACGAATGTCTCGGTCAAAGATATTTCAGTAAACGCACTTTCGGTCAGTTATAGTTTTCTTAGAAAGCGAATTTTTCCGGTAGAACAACGAAGTATATCTCGTAGTAGAATTCGAAGCTTTGTATGAGAGATAGCTCATCTTGTAGCTAGACATCTCTACTTTAAGCTGATCACAATTTCCGGTGGAATGGATATGTACACACAGTACAAAGTCTAACCGGAAAGTGGCACTCCAGAACTGTGAAGTTGTCTGTAAACTTCAAGAAGAAGTCCATTCAGTGTAGGAAGTTCACGTATCACTTCCTTACTTCACATAAACTCATTTGAAGTAATCACGAGCAGAAGCAACGTTCATTCCGATGATATTCCGGTACAATTTTGGTGACGTCCCAGTGACAGTCCGGTGAAGTTCCGATGGAATTTAAGTCGCAGTTTAACACAGTTAAGCGATAGTAATCCTGCTAAGCTACTGTTGATTACAGAGGTGTTCTATATCACTCTAGCTTAGCTCTCTATTCAGCGGCGCGGCAATTTTCACAGGCCAGACAAGGTTCAAGCCTTTGCCGTGACGACCATCATCAGCGATATCAAAGCGAAAGATTATCGCCAACAAGTGGTATCAGAGCCGGTTAGTCCAACAATCGGCATCAGAGCCAAAAAGGACCATGGCAGATCATGTCCAAATTGATAAGCTGGACAGAGATAATTATCCCGCGTGGGTAATGCGTATGGAAGCCTTACTTATGAGTAAGGACTTAATGATGTATGTGACCGGAGAAGAAAGGAAGCCGACCTTCGAAGATGATAGCCAACCCGGAAAAGAAGAGTTAGAAGCTTTGAAGTTGTGGCAGAAGAAAGATGCAACGGCAAGAGCCTACATCTACAACATTGTTTCAGATCATCTACTACCGCACATTAGAGGTCTGGAGAAAGCGGAGGACATATGGAGCACATTGGAAGACCACTTCCAAAATACTACGAAAGCTAGAAAGGCTAGCTTATGGTCCGAGTTCACGACGTTCAAAGAGAAGCCGAGTCAAAGCATTAGTGATTACATCACTAAAATGAAGGATCTAGCAGATAGTCTTGGATCCATAAAAGAAGATGTCGAAAATCATAGATTGATAGCGCAACTGCTAACAGGGCTGAGAGGAGATGAAAGGTGGAAACCTTTCGTACTCTCAACTGAACTTTCTTTAAATCACTTTGTACCAGATTTAAATCAGTTGCTTGGTTTGATGCTCACATATGAGCAAGATCTGAAAGGAGACGGAGATAAAGGACAAAGCTCTGCAATGTACATGAAGAACAAGAAGAAAGATAAAGGTAAGTCAAAAGACGAAGAAGAGTCGAGCGCTCAGGCTTATTATGCTAGAGATAAAGGCACCGGCAAAGCAAGAGGTTTTGGAAGAGGAAGAAGTAGTCAGAATACCAACAAGAAAGCTTGCTGGATCTGTGGACTAAGTAATCATCTGGCGCATGACTGTTGGCACAACCAACAGGGATCAAATCAAAATCAGAACAGTAATAACAGAGGCAGAAGCGGAAGATATCAAGGTAACTTCCAAAAGGGAAGAGAAAATCAAAGAGGCGGTTACGGTAGAGGTGGAACAAGAAGTTGGGGACAAAACCAATCCTACAACACCACCTACAACAACTACGCAAATGACACACACAATGAAAATCATACATCATTGATGATGAACTCAATCAGCACATCTGATAACGAAGATCTAAAGGTATTTTACATTGACTCTGGATGTTCTAATCACTTGTCAGGAAACATAGAACTGATGTCAGAACTGGAAAAAGGAAGTTTGAGTCACACTGTTCAAACAGGTGACAATACAACACATAGTGTACATTCAATTGGAAAGGTGAAGTGCAAGAGTGGAGCAGATTTGCTAACCAATGTTTTGTATGTTCCAACAATACCGAAAAATTTGATCAGCGTAGGATAGATAGTTGAGAAAGGATTTCAGGTCAGATTTACAAACAAAGGCGTATTTATAGAAGATCCCGAGAACAGATATAATCAGATCGTCTCTGGTAAGAAAGAAGGAAGACTCTTTACTTTAAGAGTACAAGGGAACATTGGCCAAGCGTTGCTCACATATGATGAAAAGGTGATTACAGAACTTGATCTCTGGCACAAGATATTAGGTCATTTCAATGAAAAAGGAATCAAAGCTATGATAGCAAATCAGTCTGTACTGGGATTACCAAACGTACAGAACCAACATATGATTCACAAATGCGAAGCTTGTCAGATGGGAAAAGCCCACAGGTTACCTTTCCAGAAGAAAGAAAGGTACTCGTATGATACATCGTATATAACTCTGAAAGATTACGCATATATGGTCAAAGATGATGATGAACCTCAGAGCTATGATGAAGCTAAAGGCAAGAAGCAATGGGAAGAAGCAATGGAAGAAGAATTCAGCACACTGGAAGAGAACAAGACATGGGAGCTTGTTCCTAAACCAAATGGTAAGAAAGTAATCGGAAATAAATGGGTTTTCAAAGTTAAGAAACTTGTAGATGGAAGAATAGCCAGACATAAAGCGAGACTGGTTATCAAGGGCTATGCTCAGACGCATGGCATAGACTATGACGAGACGTTTAGTCCAGTGGCAAAGATGTCAACCATAAGGACAGTGATTGCTATAGCAGCATCAAAAGGATGGAAGCTAAGTCAACTAGATATAAAGAATGCATTCCTGAATGGATATATATCAGACGAAGTCTACATGGAACAACCAGAAGGTTTCGTAAATTCCAGATACCCAGAATATGTGTGCAGACTAAGGAAAGCGTTGTATGGACTGAAGCAAGCTCCAAGGGCTTGGAACTACAGACTTGTGAAGTATCTCAATGAACTTGGATACCAAAGTTCGAAGGCAGATGCAAGTCTACTCATCAAAAGAACAGAAGAAGGAATGATCTACATTTGCATTTATGTAGATGACATAATAATTACAGGTACCTCAGATGCAGGAATCACAGAGGTGAAGAAACTGCTCGAAAAGGAATTCAAAATCAGTGACCTGGGAAAGTTATCATACTTTCTAGGTATGGAAATCACATATACAGATCATGGTGTATATGTTACGCAAAAAGGGTATCTCCTAAACTTACTGAAGAAATTTAATATGGAGAATTGCAGAGAAGCTTCAACACCGCTTGAAGTAAATCATAAACTCAGTAAATATGATGGAATAGAGTTCAAAGATATGAAGAAGTATCACTCGTTAGTAGGAAGCTTAATTTATGCTACGCTAACAAGACCGGATCTCAATTATCCGGTGGGAGTTCTTTCACAGTTTATGCATTGTCCGACAGATCAACATTGGGTTGCAGGACAAAGAGTTCTTAGATATATCAAAAGAACTATAAAGGAAGGATTATATTATCCTTTTACATCAGACATAAAGCTAAGAGCATTCAGTGACTCAGACTGGGCAGGAAGTCAAGATGACAGAAGATCGACGCATGGGTATATGATATACATGGGGGATAAGCTAGTGAGTTGGTGCTCAAAGAAACAGCATACAGTAGCTCTATCGTCAACAGAAGCCGAATACAAAGGACTCGTAGAAGCAGCGAAAGAAGTAATATGGATGCAGACCTTGCTCAAAAGCATGGGAATTGATCAAGGTATACCAATCATACATGGAGACAATATGAGCTCTCTATACCTTGCAGCAAATCCAGTGTTTCACGCAAGAACAAAGCACATAGAAATTCAGTATCATTTCCTGAGGGAAAAGGTAATGGAGAAGGAGATAGAAATAGTCTACACTCCTACGAAAGATCAGATAGCAGATATCTTGACAAAAAGCTTGGATGGAACAAAGACAAGCAGATTCAAAGAAATGGCAGGTATAAAAGAAAGAAAGATATATGAAAGACCGGAAGAGGTCAAATTAGTGATTGAGGGGGAGCTGTTGAGGAATCACTCACGAATTTGACATACAGACAGATATAAAAGAAAAGGAAAGGAAGCGGAATCTTCAGAAAATTAAAAGCCTCAGTTGTACCGCGTGCGGAATCAGTCCGTTAACTAGAATTAAGAATTGTACGAGTAACAAAGCAATAAACCGCGGTGGGCGCAATAATGCGCACATAACGTGAATTGAAGAATGAGAGCGTGGAAGAGCGCAAAAGAAAAGTGTATATATACAGTAAGGATAAGAGGATACTGATGATGAAGGATGTGATGATGAGAAGACTCGAAGAGATGATAAGATTATGACTGAAGAGAGAGTGAGTGAGAAGTTCTCAGAAGACGCCATAGATCGCGTATGTACAGATGAATAACAGAAACCTGGAATGTCAGGTATTCATCTGAGAGGGATGGTAATAAGAAACTACTCAATGTAAGAGAGTTTCTACAGCTTGAGCAAGAAGAGGCCAAGCTTGTTTGTACACATCTTCTCTAATAGAAAACACATGTTCATGTGGAAGTTTTCGCGCTCTGTTCGCATGTGAAGAATCTGAAGTTTTTCGTGTTACGGTAGAAAGTTTGTTAACCATTAATAGTTACAGTTCGTTACTAAACGTGTCCCTCGGTACTCTCTAAGTAAACGAATGTCTCGGTCAAAGATTCAGTAAACGCACTTTCGATCAGTTATAGTTTTCTCAGAAAGCGAATTTTTTCGGTAGAACAACGAAGTATATCTCGCAGTAGAATTTGAAGCTTTGTATGAGAGATAGCTCATCTTGTAGCTAGACGTCTCTACTTTAAGCTGATCACAGTTTCCGGTGGAATGGTGTAGCTCAGTGATGAGTAGCACCTCCTTTAATGTCAATCCGGGAAGACATGAGGATGGTATGAAGACCTCGAGCAAGTGGAGGCACAAGTGCATGAGTGAGAAGCACACAAGCATGCACACACGTACACACACACGCGCACACACGGCAAGACAAAGGGTGAGAAGCAATGGAGTTGTTAGATTACTTTCAAAAAGCTCTTACAGGCTCCTTTCAATTACAATCCAACCTCAAAAATGAGCTCTCTAGCTCCTTTTATAGTTTTTGACTAGCTTTGGCCCTGTTCAGACCTAGTGTCCGGCCTAGTTAAAAATTAGGTTCCAGGGCTTATTTGAGGGCTCAAATGAGATCTAAAAAATACGAAAATTGGTAAGCAACTACTTCTAAGGCTCCTCAAGCTCGAGGACTCCTCGGCTTGCACAAAATGGAGCCACAAAAAGGTGAACATGGTATTTACAGGGGTTGTTAGTGATGAGAATCACTTTTAATTGGTGTAAGGATTTTGAAAAATTAAAGGTTGCCTTAGTGCTAGATCTGCGTGAATGCTCGTACTTGCTTCTTCATGAAGAAAATTATTGGCCTACTTGCCAGATCGTCGTTGACTCCCTTGTCTGCTTGTGCCTTCTCTCCCCTCTGACTCTCTTCTCTGACTGCCATGCCTTGTCAGTCCTTCAGTTCCTTGTCTGCTGCTAACACCCCCCCCTCTCTCGCGTCTGTCGTCCCTGACAGACCCTTGTTGGGAGGGTCGTTGGACGTAGTATTCGACAACGTCTTGCGCTAAGTGATGTTCGGCAATCCTCAATCCTTTAGCCAAGTCTGTGAGTAGAGCATCCCAATCTACCGGCCCGGGAACCTCTGGATGTGGCATACGTAACTTTTCTGAATGGAGAGCTTGTTCCACTGCAAACAATTGTAATAAATGTGAGGGCCTGGGAATGAAGATCTCTGAGTGATATTCCCAGAACCCTGTGACAAACATCTCTTCAAATGCCTGTTTGAAGCAGGCCGGTAGGTACTTTATGCGGGCATGCCATGCATAAACAACATTAATAGAGGGCGTTGTGCTCATGAGACAAGATCCTGATTGCCTTCATTGAATCCGAGCACAGAGAGATGAGGTTCCTTAACATTCTTGAAGGTCCTGAAGGTGACTATCATGAGTTCAAAAATTTTAAGGCACATTTGGGTCATGACATCTGGTACGTTTTTGAACCTGACACCCCAATGCCGAATAGTCGAGATCATGTATCCTACGGTAGGTTGGCCTTTGGGTGGCGCTAAGTAGACATAATTGAGCCATTTCTCACATCCTCTCGTTGTCAGCACCATTTTTGTATAATTCGGCCACGACCTTCTTCGAAATACAGGGCAGTAGCAGGGATTGAACTTGATATACAGGGGCATGTTATTCCATGTGCGATTCATTTCCGGGTAGGTTTCAAGCAGCCGAATTCTCCAAGTCGGTTGGCGAATATTTCCCTGCTTGGCACTTTCTGGGATGTCGTCTGGTGCAAACTGTGTGGCAGAGGTTGGTTCCCGTGAGGTGTGGTGCTTGATTTCAGCATTATAATCCGCCATTAAGACACAAAAAGGAACATACAAGTCGTCGAAGGTGCCGATCCACCTGTGATGTGAGAGGTTTCTAAAGTACTCGGATTTTATGATTACCTCTTCCAATCGTGACATGGATGCTATTTGAACTGCTACCCTGTCATCATGGGTTGTGGCCACTTTCTCTAATCTCTGCATCCATTCAGGGGCCTCTATCTCAATGGTGTCCATGCCCTCTGCTGTCTGCTTGCCTCCAGGTGCTGGCGTCGGAACGTACAGGTCCTAAAAAGTTTCCTCTACTTCGATTGGTACTAGGTCTTCAGGTTCTGGTTCTACCAAGGGGGAGGGTTGGCGTTCATACTCAAGCACTTTCTTTTGTAATTCTTCGAGTTGTGCTTTGAGCGCTGCAACTTCGTCAGTTGTGTCAGCTGTGGTTGGGACTTCTTTGGGTGGTTCTGGTTGAGCTGCCAATTGCCTTAGTAGTTCGTCTCTTTCCTTTTCTAAGGCTGCATGGGCTTCGAGGAGATCAGCATGGGTTTCCAATATGATTTGCATATTGTCCGAGGGAATGGCCTTAAACTTCTCCGGGTCAATTTCTTGTGGGGAACCTTCCATGGCTACTTCCAAGTTCTCTTCGTTTTGTGTCTGAAGCCGTCTATTTTCTTCCAGGGCTGCAGACATATGCTTCCGTAATAGAGCCATGTTGCGGCGGAGCTTGAGGTTCTCTGTGATTTGGGAGTGTAGCAGATCATCCATTTGTTGTCTTTCTTCTGCATCTGGCTGCGGTGGATTTGCCACTAATTGCTCATGTTGTTCTTGCAATGCACTAAACTGCTGTTGTAATTGTTTCTTCTCTTTCTCTAAGTCAATGAATCTTCCTTGTAATGCTTCATGACTCCTGAACAAACTTGTATGTTGAGCATCGAGGTGCTGATAGTGTTGTTGTAACCGAGACATGCACTGATACATGTTATTAAATACATTATTAATGGGGGTGGATGCAGGAAGGGTGTTAAATGCAGAAGGAAAGGGAAAGGGGAAGGGAAGTGTGAATGCGGTGCTTGAAAATGGTGAAGTGGGTGGTGGGGGAATGGGAGATTGTGGCCGTATGGGGGGAGGGAGAGGTGCGGTGGAGGGTGATATGTCCATAAAATCCATGGTGGACGCAGTAGTGGGAGTGATTGTGAATAGTGGAATTGTGGGTGCAGTGATTGTGGTGAATGTGTACAGTGGTGTGTGCAGTTGTGAATATGAACTGCCCAAAAGTGTGAGTGGGGGAATGGGGATGTCAGTAGCTGCCATTAGGATTACAGTGTTAGTGGAGGTGTATACACGGGAGGTGTTGAGAGGGTGTGTGGGTTGATTGGCGGTTTGTGCTTCAGTCATGGTAGTGGACTCGGAGGCGGTAACGGTGGTTGTTACATTGGTAATGGGAGGTGAATGTGGTGGAGTGGGAGGCGGGGGTGGCAAGGGGGGGGATGGGGGTGCACTGGACACATGGGTCTCTTCAGTATCGTGCACAGTGCGTGCTGTGCCCGTGGTCGTGGCTGTCCCTTGTGTTTCGAATACTAAGACATTCATCTGTTTCCCTGCTCGTGGGGGACGTCTTCCGTATCTTCTTTCCGTTCTGCGTGATTGTGCCAGGGCAGTATGCACTGTCTCAGGTACTCCTAAAGCATCAGAGATCATATCCCGTGTGGCACGATATTGTTCGTCGACTCCTTCCTCCTCAAGGATTTGGTGCATGATAGCCTTTCCTGCTGCAAGGGATAACTTATGTTGTTGTTGGACCCTGTTGATGGTATCGTAGAGCTTTTTCAACTCCTTTGTATATGCTGGGGCACCCTCTAGCTCCTGTATAACTTCTTGCTCATAGTCATGCGCCTCCTCATCAAAAAATCCTTCCTGTTCATCCTCTTGGCCTTCTTCTTCTTCATCCTCCACTTCCACCACTTCTGGTTGTCTTAGCTGGGGTTGTTCTGTAGCCGTTTGTTGTCCACTACCCTGCTCTGCTTTGACTTTCGCATTAACAGCTTCAATGATTCTGGCAACTTCTTCATCCGTTAGATCTTCCAAAGTGAATCCGTGAGGAAATTCGAGATCAGTAGGTACTGGTGGAAACACAAGGTTAGGGCCATCTGTGCTGTGCCTGGGTAACCTGATAGTAAATGGTTGTACTCGTCTGGGAAGCCTTGGAGTTGTTTCAGGTGTTAGGGTTGCACCGCGGGCTTGTGCACAAGGCATCTGGACAGCGCCTCTCATCTTCTTTGAGGGAGGCCCTGCGGCTGACAGTCTGCGTTGAAACTCCTGTGCTCTGGTCCAAATGAGAGCCCTTTGCACCGGTACATCATATGCGAGACATCTATACACAATTCTGGTAAGCGCACTACATCCATACAGTACAGATTTTTGTTTCTTATACCACCTTTGATGAGCCAAATGGATCTGGTCGATAATCCAGTGGGGCATATTGATTGTCAAATCAAAGGCATCTGCTAAGTAGAGGCTAAACCAGATCTTTTTGGGAGGCATTGTGAACCTTTCTTGCGCGGGGAATGCGAAATGTTGCATGACCATGCGTAAATGAATGGCGATCGTAGGTGTCATCGCGACCATGTCCTTTAATTTCGTCAAATTTCTGTTCTTCATATTGTCTGGAACCATATTCTCTTTCTCCGTAGGAATGTGCATACCTTTCATGTCCAAAGCTTCCCTTACCAAGTTGATAGTTAATCTGAAGCGCTTGAGCTCATTGCCCCTTGTGAGAGACGGGAGGACAAAGGAGCTGTATCCCTTTTTGTCTTTGCTCGGAGTAAGGGTGCTAATCAGATACGAGCACCTTAGAAAATCCGGCTTTGGCAATTGGAATTTGAAGTACTCGTAGAGTCCTGCCTTCTTCCAGATGGGTTTCAATCCTTCATTATTCTGCAATCTTTCAAATTCCCTCGTAAAAAAGTGATACCTGCCCCAGCGCCCATTGAATTCTATCTCGGCCTCCCACATATAAGTGCCTTCACCTAGGGGTCCTGCCACATCACTGAACCAATGAGAGTTTTTACTGACTGGCATAGTGTGCCCTTGTGGAGGATTCTGAATTGGTATGGCGTGTAATGCCCTCAATGCCGCTGGTCGTTCCTTCAATTCCTCCTCGACCGGAAGGCTTTCAATGTCCACAACTTGGGGGCTGGTGCCTGCCTGCGAGCTAGTTCCTACCGTATCTGCCATGTTACTTCTTGCTTCCTGTCTCTGTGAGAATATACAAACATGTGTTAACATTGTACAGGACAAGAGAGAACCGTTGTTGTTCCCATTACAACATTAACATGAGAGTCGGGAGAGATTAATGGGTTAGTAAGTGCTCGGTGCGAGTGTGTGTGTGGTTAGGAGTTCGGTAGACCTAAGAGCTAAGTGGAATGATGTAGTGTGATAGTGATGTGGTTAGTAGGTTGTCATGGATTTACAAATGGGGTCCGGGGGTTTGTTACAAGTCTTAGGCTGCCAAATGCAGTGGATGGGTTTTGCTCTTGGTTTCGTAGAGACTCTCGAGAGCTTCATAGGTGTATCGGCTTGAAAATGAGGCCTTTTAGGGACCCATTTACAAGTGATTCTGTTCGTGCTCATGGGCCTTGGTGTGTTCCTGAGTGTTGAAAACGAGTGGATGCCGGCTGTGCGAGTGAATGGATCATGCTGTATAGAGTGTGGTCTTGGTGTAGCTATTTGAGCCCGCAAACAAGCCTTAGGCACCCAAATTTGTCTTGATTGTGGGCTAGCCTTCATCGACTTCTTGGGCACCCAAATAGACTTCACGTTAGCAGAAGAACTTTTGAAAGATTTCTTATTAGTGTCGTGTTGTTGGTTACTAATAAGAGGCTTTGCCCGTGTGGTTGGCTTGAGTGCAACCGGGTGTTCGCCTTTCCGCACCCACACTTGTTTCACTAGCTGAGACATTTTGCTGCGCAGGTACTTTTGATCTCCGACATAGGTAGTACTCTGCTTCTTCTGCCTTTGATCCACCTTTGGTTGCTGCCTCCCTCTGGCCTTTGGAAAAGAAGGGAGTTCCGTTGCATCCCTGACTCCTTTTTTGCGAACCATTAGGAAAAAGGGTGAACCCTGCATGGGCCTTGTAAGGATCCCTAATTTTCAGGGATTAAGCCTCATTCTGCTATTGTCTAAGGGGACAAAGTGCATTTAATAGGGCACTTTTTAGTAGGCTGGAGTAGGCTTTTTTTAAGGCTTACTAGGCTCCTCTCTCTCTTCTTTTAGAGAGAGAGAAAGGGAATCTACTTTCCACATCATCAAACTCGAGCATGTATGGGAATAAAAAAATGATGTTTTTTTTTAAGTCTCAATTTCAGTGTTTATTTACTTGAAAGGGCTCATTTTTTAATATATATGTCAGAACTGACCTTTTTTGAGTTTAGTTTTTAATTTTCCTTTTGAAAAAGCAATATTTTTAAAATCCCTCCAAAAGTAGAGTGCCACATCATCAAATCCGTAACTAGTCTTCACCCAAAAAATGACTTTTTCAAAATTTCAACATTTTTGGCTATTCTCAGTGGAAAAACACACTGTTACCCATCCTCATCCAAGAAAACAAACTTTTCTTGAGAAAATCATGCTCTAGCATCTCTTCCAAACAAATTTTTGGTCTCTTTCTCAGTATTGTTTAATTGTTGGAAAAGATGGTGTTGACACCTATTACAAACCTCACATTAGGACGTTCTCATGCCCCAACATCAACAAGTATCCATGTTCGTGTGCCCAGAGAGTTTGCTCCAAATACACAATGCAACAATGATGTGAACTCTCAAAATGAGCGTCGTGAAGCTGGAGAAAAGAATATTGATCTTTGGACTCATGGTTCATTATACCCTCCTGATCCAATGTCTTCTTACCATCCAACATTCCATAACCTCTCAACTTTACTTCAGTTCATCGGTGCTGGTAAAGCTGGGCTTTTAGGTTATTGTCAACGATTATCTACACATTCAACTGCCATTACTGAGTATTGGATTCAACAATATCAACTAAATCATACAAGGTTGGTCACTTTTGAAAGCACAATCATATCTTTACAAGAAAAGCTTGCAGAGCTTGAAAAGCATATGGAAGAAAAGGAGAGAACAATTGAGAAATTTAAAAACACTGTCCAACACTTGAGAGAGACTCCACTTGGGATGCAACGTAGGAGACGATCATTAACATCCTTTGACTCTCTTTCAATTGGTGGTGGAGCACGCAAACGACGAGTTTTTGCAATAAGGTTTGGCTTGTATTCGTTTCTCTTTTTGGAAGACTTTATATGTATATATATATATATATATATATTTTTTTTTTTCTTGTTATGTAGGTCATTCGTTGAAGATGTTAATGCATCATCAACAACAGAGGATCAATTCAAGTTATTAAATTCTTGTTTGACCAACAAGCAGGTGGTTAGTATTTTGGAGTCACGGATAGGAAACCTAATCAAGAAGAAAGTGATTAAAGATTTCACAAAAAAGTTACAAGATATTATCACTCCTAGAGACGTGCAGATGGTATGTGATGAAGCAGGAATTAGTACTAAAGGATACAGTGCATTGTACAACCTTTTGAAGCATTCATTAGAAAGAGAAGGTATTTTACAGAATATGTTTCCATCTCCTTACAAGGTATCGCTAAAGAAGTCAATGTCCAATGAAGATATAACTAGTATTCTTGGAAACTACTTATATATAGAGGATATTATGCCTATGTCTATTTATCATTTATCTACATCCAAAAAAGAGTTGAAAAGCGCAGTTGGAAATGGATTTCCTTACACAAAGTACAACAACATATTCGTGGATTTGGAGAGGCTTCAACAGGCAATGGTTCAATTTTACAAATCTACTATACCAGGTATGTGCACTATTGTTACCTTGATATACATTGTATTTTGATGTTATAAAGATTTTGCTAATTTATGCAGATTGTAATACCAAATTACAGTTTATATTGAAGTTAGATGAATGCCAGATTATAAAGGGACGACGAATGGAGAGATTGAGTTTGACACTCATGAATGAAGCTATCAGAAATGCCATATCTGATGAAAGTTGTAACTCTAGCTCTAAGTCTACATATAGTGTTCAATCCGAGAAAGAAATATGGTGGTTAGGTGTTATTGAAGTACCTAAAGAATCCAATGATGTTCTTTCATGGATTTTTAGTAGGACCCCATGGATCACTAAAGTAATACTTTCTCAAATTCATGGTGCAAAGCTCCACATAGAAAACTTGGGTGATTTTGAGATAGATTGGCACTTGGGTGGGGATTTAAAAACTATCAAATGCATGTTAGGTTGCAAGCAAGGTGCATCTGCTCGTTATCCATGTCCATTTTGTACTCGAGGCTACAAAGTAACAAAGGGACAACAAAAAGTACTATCTAGCTTAGATGAATACATAGATGCACCTACTTCCACGGAATGGGATAGACCTTTGCTAAGGTGTCCAATGTTAGAAATACCTAACCGTGACACATTAGATAAAGATTGGAATCCCATTATTCCATTTCCATTAGTTAATGTTCACTTTTGCACATTGCATGCTTTCATGAGAATATTTGATAGATTATTGAAGCTCCACATAGAATATGCATTTTCCATGAAGCCAATTGATAAATCTGTACAAGCAATCAAAAAATTGGAAGAGTTGCTTAATTCGATTGGTTGTCATGGTGGTAATGTAACTCTAGTTGTCAAAAAACCTGGTGAATCGCAAAATAGTTTGCAACAAGTGTCAATGACAGGGAAGAAGGCAAGAAAATTTTTCAGAACAGGTGTAAGCCCTAAGAAAAATGAATGCAGGGAGCTATGGAAAGACTTGTGCATGATCACCACTGATAATGATTCTCAAATTGACCTTAGTAATAGGCGAAAGAAGGTTTGGTCATGCTTAGATAAGTTGGTAGGTTTAATGAGTCTTAATAGCTCCAACAAAAATGACCGTCAGTTGTTTCAAGATACATTAATGGAGTTTGCAAAGTGTTTCATCCTATCTTGGGGAGAGAGCAATATTACACATTACATTGTAAGTTTTCTTATTTTTTCAATTTTCTTGTTGATAAGATTGTGTTATATGTACTTATATCATTTCAGCATATTTTATTTGCACATGGAGCATTTTTTATGCATCGATATGGTTCATTGGAGATTTTTAGTACACAAGGAATGGAGAAGTCACATTACAAGGCTAGAGGTGTTTACTTCAAGAACACACGACATGGTGGTGGTGCAATGCAATCAAACTATATGGAAGAGATGTTTAATTGGTTTTATCGTACTGCATTTTCAAGGACATATGCAATGGAACGAGCCAAGGAGTCGAAAGTTGCAAAACTTGCAAGATTTCATCAACACAACTTAGCTAGTGAAAAATGGAAGTCATCATTGGGACCTTTACGTCATGCTCAATGGCGAGCTACAAGAACACGAGAGGGTTCATCATGGAAGTGAAGTCATTTAATACATTCATGGCATTTTCTGAATAATTCATAAGGTTTGCTACACACTAATCTCTTCTTTGCAATTTTTTCAGGTAATTTTTAATTTTTAAACTATTTTTTGTCCATTCAGGTGTGAACAGAACCTTTTTAAGTGAAACATTATAAAAGGAGACTCATTGTCTCATTTCAACATTCTAGCACTATAGAGGATGGCACGAACAAAGCAAACTGCAAGGAAGGATCCCATTAACTTTCCTAGCTATGTGCAAGGCACTCAGAAGCCACCATGGATGAATCACCACAAAAGGCGACGTAGTGTCTCGCACTCTGCATCCCATCGTGAAACAGGTGGTGGCCATACCTCTGGGAGTGAACAGTTGCATGAACAAGTGGAACATGGGCAATCCAAGGAAAAGGCCGTAAATCAACCCCAATCACCACCATCATCATATGATGAGCCTCCATCACCAAAGAGACCAACAAAGAGAAGGGTGAAGGAGCGTGCTCATAGACAGGTAGTTTCTGATGATGATTTTGATGAATCGCATGAGGATGTGTCTCAACAAGGTTCACAAGCAAGTGATGAGAGTCAAAGATTGCCACCATGGGGTAACGAAGAAATACCTACAAATCATAGGGTTACTGTAGCGGGAAAGACATTACCATCAAATCAGGGGGCCATACCCAATGATCAAGAGAGAGAGCAAAGCCAGCAACAACATCCTGAACAAGGAGAAAGCTCAAGACGCGTGCAACGGAAGAAGAAATTCTTTCAACCTCGTCGTAGACCACCCCAACCAAGACCACAAGAAAATGTCCAACGAAGACCACCACCACCACCACAAGCTAGAGCACCACAACGAAGAAGAAGATATACGAAGGCATTTGCAGAGATAAGGCACTATCAAAAGACAGCTGAGCTTCTCATACCTAGAAGACCCTTTGCAAGGGTGGTCAAAGAAGAGTTACAAAGGTATTGTGCAGGGTTAAGGATCCAAGCTCTAGCTTTAGAAGCTTTACAAGAGGCAGCTGAAGCATTTTTGATATCAATGCTAGAGGATTCCAACCTGTGCGCCATCCATGCTAAGCGAGTCACTATACAACCGAAGGACATACAATTAGCTAGGAGAATTAGGGGTGATCGTAGCTAAGTTTTGTAACTGATCTCTATGGACAAGAGATTTTTTGTAAATATTGCCATTTTCAATGAAACATTAGCACTTTTCCTCTACTCCATTTATAATCTCATTATTTAGAATGAAACATGAGCAGTCATTTTACATTTCCATGTGTTTTCTTGTGATAATCTCTCATATATGAATGATTGTTTTCTTATCTTGTCATTTTGATCTAGTGATAATATCCCTGTACTGAAATTTCTTTTTTATTTAAGGTCATGTAGGTCTTGTAGGGCATTAGGAGGCCAAATAAGGCCCTGCCACAGAAACGCGGGAGAAGGCCCTGCAAAACGTTTGCAGGGCCTTCTCCCGCGTTTCTGTGGCAGGGCCTTATTTGGCCTCCTAATGCCCTACAAAACCTTTGAAAGTGCATCAGAGGGATCATGACTAGTAAAGCTAGTTCAGGGGTAAGGTAACTATCTTGAGCAACTATCTTGGTCTTTTGAGCAACTATCTTGGCATCCCATCAAGAGTCCAAAAGAATGAAACTAAAGGTCCTGACATGCCCAAGGTTACCTTACATGAGACTCAACCTTCACTAGATGGATATTTTCAAGATGGTTACCTTACCCCTGAACTAGCTTTACTAGTCATGATCCCTCTGATGCACTTTCAAAGGTTTTGTAGGGCATTAGGAGACCAAATAAGGCCCTGCCACAGAAACGCGGGAGAAGGCCCTGCAAACGTTTTGCAGGGCCTTCTCCCGCGTTTCTGTGGCAGGGCCTTATTTGGCCTCCTAATGCCCTACAAGACCTTTGAAAGTGCATCAGAGGGATCATGACTAGTAAAGCTAGTTCAGGGGTAAGGTAACCATCAGGGGATCATGACCTACAGGGATATTATCAAGAGTCCAAAAGAATGAAACTAAAGGTCCTCCCAATGCCCTACATGACATCAATACATCACATGCAGGTGCAAAAGAATTTTAGATAATATACTGAAAAAGAAATACTTGAGACAATTGTAAATAAAGCAAAGTGAAAATTTGATATTAATTCAATTGTTTACATCAATTGGCTTTGAGTTTCTCAATGACTCTCTTTCGACGCTCCAAAGCCATGGGTAGGGTGTAAGTCAAAATTGAGTTTGCTATTTGATCAACACTTCTAACACCTAGACCTAGAGATATACCTATTTGGCCTAAGACCTTTCCACGGAAGTTGGAACCTAAGGTTGTAGTTACAAGGGATTTCTTAACTAAAAAGATACAATTACTCCCCTGTGTAATGGTTGATAAACAAAGCAATTTACTTAAGGCCTTTAGACACCATGTCATGAAGTGGCCCTGAGGACTGAACTCTTTATGGATAATTACAAAATGGTCTTTGGGAAGTTTCCCAATGTAGTTTGCAAGGGATGAGCCACCTCCACGAGCCACTCGATCACCTCCGCTCCTTGCTGCAAACTTGTCGACTTCAATCACCTCCTGCACAAAGTTTTATGATTAGTAGCTGCATGTGTTTGTAAGAATGAATGACATGAATTGAAGATACTTACATCTTGAACTCTATCTTCTTCTTCTCCTCTCTCTTGAAGTTGTAAATTAATGCTGGAGTGGGACATCCCACTCTGCTCGATTACTGGTGAGGAGGGAATTTTTGATTCCAATATCCTTTCTTGTGCATTATTAAATTGTTCTTCTGTGATATGTTCATGTTCACTTGTGAGTATGTCATTGCAAACCAATTTTATTGTGTCGGCCACTGAGTCACCAAATGGCAAACACTTTTTCTCCAACAACTCAGAGGTACTATCCAAAGGACACTCTGACAAAGTACAAAACAAACTTAGGCATTCATCAAGCCGTAGCCCAAATGCCTTCTCTACATCATGTAAAAACAAATATTCTTGTCCCTCGACAAGAACCACTGAAAAAGTTTCAATCTCCACCTCTGGAATAGTTGCTTCTGGCTCCGAAGAGGTGGATGGCTTAGGCACTTCTTTCAACTTATCATCCACACCAAGAGGATAAGTTTTCTCAATAGCTTCTCTCTCTAATAGGAGATTCAAGGGTTCTTGAGGTGGTTCCTTTTTATCCTCGACAAAACCACCTGTAAGAAGATGAGGGATCTCATGAGGAATTGGTTCTGGTTCCTCATTCACAAAGAAAATTGTGGCAGCAATGAATGAAAGATATTTTGGACCCATCTTGCGTTTCCTATTCAATTTCCTTATAAGTGGCACAGTTTCATCAAGAAGGTGCCCTGCTTCCTCTGCAATTGCCTGGAACCGTTTCAATCGTTTTGCAAAAGCCTCATCACCTTTGTGAATGTAGGTGAGAAGGTCACATGGAACCCAAGTTCCATCATATGGTGGTATTTCAATGGAGAAACGCAATATATGAACTTGCATATATTGAAGTAGCTCCTCCAAAGCATCGGCATTCATTTGCACGGTTCCATGGAGGTCAGGAACCTTGGAGAGAAGATCATATAGGTCATGTTGACCTTTGTAATCTGAATCCTCCAGAAATTCTAGAAACTTGTGGCGTGCACTCTTAGTAGGTACAGAGGTGGAAGCCATAGCTTGCAAATGCAGACTGTTCTAACACTCAATGTGGTTGCAAAAGTGAGAAATGAGGAGAGAGGACTCCTATTTATAACTTTTCTAGAATTTTTAAGTGATGGGTCCCACTTTTTCATAGAAGTGACTTTTCCTTAAATTAAAACATAAGAGTCTTGAAAAGGAAAACTTTGACATTCGAGATCACATCAAAGGAAATAAACAATAAGAATGCTCTTTCAAGAAAAACCTTGAGAATTTACAGATACAACTAGAATGTGGCCAAAATATCCTTGAAGCAAATGTGAAAAATTTTTCATTGCAAAAATAGGTTTGTTTACAGGTTTCACAGTATCTTTACAAAAAAGAGTTATGACAATGAAATGTCAGTTCCATCCATGCTCCAATCTGCAAGAACCTTGATTTTGTCTTCCAATCTCTTTCCAATCTGTGGACAATTCATAAAAGAGTAAAACATTTTCAAATCATGAACAATAGTGATAGAATATGGAATACAACTCTTACCTTGTTCCCTCGTATTCGAAATTTGAAATCATGAAGATCATCATATCCCATGATAAGTAAGTGCTCTCTCAAGTTGGCCAAGTTCCAATGTTGATTAACTAAAACCACCTCCATATCATTGTTTGGTAACTTCACATTAATTTCAAATGAAGCTAAAGATCCCTCCGAGCTTTGCAAAGGTATCCACTCTCCTAGTTTACACATCCAACGATCATAATAAAATCTGATGTACAATGAGGTGCGATGTTTTAAATAGCGAAACCCTATACCTGTGTCACCAATTCTACAACGATATCTATCCCCTTTTGACAATCCTTCTACATAACCCCAGTTTTCCCCTAACAATCCTTCTACTGCTTCGTATGTAATATCTTTACATAGGAACATTGTAGGAGTTTCTACAAAAGGAATGCCTTGAAATATGAAAACAAAGCAATGGATTGGTAGAGTCCAATGAAGACCTATTGATCTAGATACGCGTGTGAATTTCAAAGAGTTATGTATGTCCATCACCATCTTACGCTTGAAAGATGATATGGACCAAAAATCAGGTTTTGGCCACTCTAAACTAAGAAGAGAGTCAACTTTGATAATCTCCAACCTTCCATATTCACCATCTGTGGAAGGAACAATGTACTCGTGAGTGTAAAAGAAGATCCTTTCACGAATAAGTTTAGCAGGAGGTACATCTGGAAACACTAATGCCCCAATGTCTGCATGTAATGCTTTGAAAGTTCCTGTGAGACTATGAAGTGGTTGCTCTTCCACTAAACTAGAAGGAAATATGACTGTAGCAATGAAAAACATATGAGATGAGTAATTAAGACATTTAACACCATGAAGCATTGAGAAAATAGAAATACTCACAATGGATTGGATATCTAATTCTATTGGAGTTTTCTAACTTCATGGTTGAAACTGTGAAGACATGTTGTACAATAGCAACCATCCCACCATGTGTTTGCTGCTTGAAGCCTAAGAGCTTACCTTTCCAATGAAGATCCAAATTTCCACGATCTCGAACACGATGAGGACCAAGTCCAGATGGCTGCATGTACACCCATGCACCTTTGCAAAACTCTTGTGGTAGCCAACTTCCTTCCATTGTTTTGATGTTGTGGCACGTCATTGTGTGAACTTCGTCCTTTGGTCTCCTACGAGCTCTGGAGCTTTCCATGGGAGTAAGAGTTGTTGTCATTGCTGCAGAAGTTGGGAGAATGGTAGGAGGAGAAACAATGCTTCTGTTGTATGGTATGGAGGGAATAGAGGTGAAAAATATGACTTTTTGGGTTTTGGGTATGAAAATGGGAGTTTGAAGAGGGAAAATAGAGTTTTTTGAGTCATTTTGAAAAAAGTCACTTTTTTAGTCCACAAATATGCACGGATTTTGAATTAGAAGTCAAAAATAGCACTTTTGACCCTGAAAAGTGATATGGAGGTCATTTAATGGTATTATGATGAGTTTTACAACTTTTAAAAATTTTTGAATTTTTGGGCCCAGCCTGATTACGAGATTTCTTCTCTCTCTAGAAGACAACCCTGAACATAGAGGAATCTTGTCCCCTCTTCCCCCTTCAGCCTAGTATTTTATAGGGTATAGACTGTGGCCAGCACCCTCTTCTGATTGGTCCATCACTAATCACTCTTTGAGCTAAAAGGCCCATCCAGGGTTCACCTTTTTTCCTAATGCATCATTCCTCTGCAACACATAGTTTTGGACAAGAACAGCATGGTCATCTTCATGTGTACTCCTGGAAGGACCAGGAGTGTGTGCCTTTCCTAGTTCCTTGAGTGCTCCATTATCTAACTCTACTGTAATTCGACTATGATTGACCCATACCTGAAGAAGTCCACTTCTTAGGTTTAGGTTGACAACATGATCATAGATCCAGTCCTGACCCAAGACAAGAGGCTCCGTGAGATCTTCGTCTTGGCACACTAGTACCTTAACTGTCATTAACATGTCCTGAATGTAGAGGGGAAGCTCCACCTCGCCCATGCAAGGGGTTTCCACGCCTCCCAATCCTATGAGATATGCTTCCACAGGATTGACAGTTAATTGCAACTCTTGACAGTAGGACAATTTAACAGCACTAGTGGCTGCACCTGAGTCAATCAAGGCTGTTACAGTCCTTGCACTCTTTCCTTGTCCTATATCTAAGGTTATGAAAGTACGTCGATCAGTTATCCTATGTGAGCTAATACCTGAAACTTCACACATAGCCACGTCATATCCTTGATCTGCATATGCATCTTGCCTAGGGTGCTCTCTACCTTGTCTTCTTAATTTCATTCTCCGTATGCGCTCTAGGGCTTCTGCTTGAGCTTCTTCTCGAATTCGCTTTTCTTCCTCTTTGCGTTTCTTAGCAGTATTGAGTCGACTTAGCATTTCCTCTGTGAGAGGTTCCTGATACAACTTGACTCTGCATCCGCTGATATAACTTGGGAGAACATCGCCTTCTAATGTGGCTAGTTGCACTGCTCCACTTGTTGAGATTCTGTTAATGATCATGGGTCCGTAGCCTCTCTTCTCCAGTTTCCTCGCATGTTGCTTCAATGTGTAGACTAAAACTAAGTCGCCTGCCTTTAAACCTTTATCCTTAACGTGGGCATCAAAGTATGCCTTCTGTCGTTTCTTTGCTGCATATATCCCTGCAGCTGCTCTCAGTCTTGTTTCTCCTAATCGTTCAAGGTCAAAAAGTCTAGAGGAGAGTTCATGACCCGTCCATTCATGCTCTTGTGCCACTTTCAATGTAGGTATCAAAAAGTCTAAAGGTAGCACAACATTTTGACCAAACACCATTTGAAAGGGAGTGGCTTGGAGTACCGTTTTGTAGGCAACTCGGTATGCCCAAACAGCATGGTGTAGCTATTTGTCCCAATCAGAGCGTTTATTGTTCACTAATTTCGTCAGTACATTGCATAAGATCTTGTTGGTGCTCTCAGCCTGGCCATTTGCTTGAGGGTGATAGGGGGCAGACTTCTTATGTACTACCAAGAATTCTTGGAGCAGATTTTCAATAACTTCATTCAAGAAGTGAGTGCCTCTATCACTAACTAGCTCTATAGGTAGCCCGTATCTAGTGAACACATTCTCAAATAAAAACTTAGCTGTTGTTTGAGCATCGTTCTTCGTCGTGGCTTTTACCTCTACCCACTTTGTTAGATAGTCTGTTGCAACAATGATATATTCTGCATGGGAACCCTTAGCTGGGGGATTAATAGGACCTACGAAGTCTATTCCCCACTTAGAGAATGCACGTCCACCCATCATTGGTTTCAGTGGCATCTCATCTTTACGTATAGGATACTGAGTTCTCTGACAGACATCACATCGTTTCACATAGGTATGTGCATCCATGTGAAGGGTCGGCCACCAGAAGCCCGCAAATAGTATTGCCTTGATCACCCGATCTGGTCCAAAGTGTCCTCCTGCTACACCTTGGTGAGCAGTGTCCAAGATCTTGAGATTCTCACTCTCATGGACACATAGTCTCAGGTAACCGTCTTTACCACGTTTGTATAGATTATCACCAATAAGTGAGTAATCCTGGGCTTCTTGTTCTAAACTCCTTTTCCTAGCCAGAGTCATGTCTGGAGGGAATGTTTTCGTCCTCAGAAAGGATACTAGTGGTTCACTCCAATCCGGCACTATGGACACTTGATAAAGAGTGGCATGTTCCACAGGTGGTTTAGTGCAACAGATTGGGCATTCCTTGCACAACTTTTGGACATCAGCTTCCATAGTTGGCCAATGCACTCCTAGTCTCCTCAGGGTCTGTAGGGTTCGTTGTTTTGGAGTAGTGTTGCTCTAATGCACCTACATGTGCTAATTGCAACCATTTAGCGTACTCCTCCTCTTTTACACAACAAGCCAAGATCCCTTGATCTGTGTGCTTGTACATACTTCCTACCATGATGTGATATTTTTGAGCTTTTACTACCTCTCTATCCTGTGTGTTTACTACTGGGTGGTTAGGCCCGTACGTCAATACTGGCACTAATGGCTTAGCCCACTGTGGCACCACTTCCAAATTAAACAAGTAAGCATCAGGAAGGTCATCTGACACTCCTTGTGGGGCTTCCCCTGATGTGAGCCTAGAAAGGTGATCTGCTCTCAAATGAGTCTTCCCTTTCCTTACCACAACCTCAAAATCATATTCCATTAGCAAGAGAAACCATCTTACTAATCTACCTGTATTGCATGGCTTGTTCACGAGATATAACAGTGCCTGATGGTCAGTAAAAAATTTAAACTTATTTGCAAGCAAATAATGTGTAAACTTTTTAACTGCATATACCATGCCTAGTCCTTCTCTCTCCGTAGTGGTATAATTTCGTTCAGCTGCATGCAATTGTCTACTGGCATAGGCAATTGGAAGATCCATATTACCTTCACCAGTAGGTTGCACGAGTACACACCCAATAGCATAATTGGATGCATCCACATGAACATGAAATGGCTTGTTCCAGTCTGGTGTGGTCAAGATTGGTGCTGAACATAATCTTCGTTTAAGCTCCTGGAAGGAGTTCTCACATTCATTAGTCCACTCAAAGTTAGTCAGAAGTCCATACAGAGGCTTTGCTATGATGGCATACATGTGTATAAACCGTCGGTAATATCCACAATGCCCCATGAAGGCCTGTACTTCCTTGACATTCTTTGGCCTAGGTAACTCGGCTATGGCTCTTACTTTCTCTTCATCGGTGGATATGCCATTCTTTGACACTATGTGTCCTAAAATCTTACCTTGCCTGACCATGAAAACGCACTTTTCTGGGTTCAGGCAGACTTGATATTCTCTACATTTTGTCAAAGATTTGTCTGAGTTCAAGAATATGGGTTTGTCTGATGTTGGAATGAGCACAAAGATCATCAACATAGACTTCTAAGTTCTTCCTCAGGAACTCTTTAAACACGTGACACATCAATCGTTGAAAGGTAGCAGGTGCATTAGTAAGCCCGAATGGCATTACCCGAAAGGCAAATATGCCCCACTCCGTGGCAAAAGCCGTCTTATGTTGATCCTCTGGAGCAATGGCTACTTGATTGTAGCCCGAAAATCCATCAAGGAAGATGTACACTTCCTTGCCTGCCACTCTTTCTAAGAGATGTTCTGTGATGGGAAGCAGATAGTTATCTCGGATTGTGGCTGCATTGACTTTCTTTAAGTTAATGCATACACGTAATTTACCATTCTTTTTGGGCTCCACTACGATGGGGGATACCCACTCAGTGTGCTCAATTTCATAGATAAATCCAGCTTCAACCAGCCTATCTATCTCTTCTTTGATCTTGGCAGCATAATTATCATTATATGTATATGGCTTTTGCTTAGAGGGTTTGGCATCTGAGGTCATGGGGATAGTGTGTGAGCATATCTTAGGGTCCACACCTTTCAAATCCTTGTAACTCCAAGCGAATACATCTCTGTATTCTCTTAGCAAGGCTATTAACGCATGCTCTTCTTCCTCTGTTAGGTCATGGCCTATGTACGTGCATCTCTCCTCTCCTTCTTCTAGGGCCAATACTATTTTCTTGGTGGTTTCTTTGTTATCATAGGCCTCTCCCGATTGTGCCTCTCGTTTAGGCATTCTAATCATGACTCTCCTGTCATCTATCTCATACTTCTTAAAATTTTCCGAGACCTCAAACAAAGATTCTTCCTCTTCTGGTGAGACTTCTCTCTTCTTTCGTTTCTTTCCTTCTTCCTTTAGGGTCACATGTGTGGCTAATCTTACATCATTTGTAAGCTCTCCATGCCTCTGGGGTTGAAATTCTACTTCATGGAAGTATTCTTCATCTGATGCAAAAGGTGGGTCCATAATGATTGACTCTAGATCGGAGTCACTTGCATCCTCAAATGCATCAGGGCTAGGTTCGCATTCTTCTAGAACTGCCTCTCCCATGATTGGCTCTATGGAGAAGACTGAAATGTCATAGCCATCCTCATCACAGTGAGGTGTCCATTGTTCCTCATTGATGGCTACATCCATGGTTGCTAGAATTTCTGCCCAGCCGTGGAGTTCAAATTCTTCGTCAGGAAAAACTACAGGCGCATAGGCTGGGTCTTGAATTGATATATGTGTTTCTTTTGCACCTATCTCTCTGGCTTCTTCTCTCTTCTCTTCTTCTACTGCTACTTTGCACATCCATAAGTGGGTGTCTTCATGCATCCATGAGGATCCTGATCCTATGGAATGCACCGATTCTGTATCATCTTTGGCTCTATGGATGGGGTTCCATTGGATAGGAGGGACATCTCTATGAGAGTAATCTTTGAGATTCACTTTGGTCGTAACACCTAAGTGCTGCAGGTACAAGGAATTGGTTCCCCAATCCTATACAACTTGCAACTGCCGCATAAATGGTCTTCCCAAGATCATTTCATAGGCATGATTTTTGCTGAAGTCACATATGGCAAAGGTATGCTCGAACTCGACACCAGAGGTGGTGAGAGTTATTCCTTCTAGCAATCCTAAGGGCCTCTCGATATGACCATCGGCCATCTGCAATTTCATTCTCGTTGGCCTGAGTGCTGGCTTGCCCCAACGCTTCCATAGGGAAGTGGTGGCAATTGCAACTCCGGCACCTGAGTCCAAAATTGCCTTGGTGGTGTACTCCTGGTAGGTAATGGGAAGATAGGTGTTCCCTTCTTCACCTTCACACATATCTCCTATCTTATCCAAGGGTATCTCTGGGACTGTCCTATGTGATCCTACCTGGGAACGAGGTTTCACTATCGCTGGTACTTGTTTGGCGACATGTTTCCATAATTCAGGTTTAACCTTGAGTAGCTCTTCTAACTTGAGATTGCACTGCACTTTAGTGTTTTTCACTACCTCTGTGTTCCTAGGTAAGACTGAGTCCTCATTTCGTACCATGACTGTGGGCGCTCTCATACATGTAGATTTAGCTTCCCATGGACCCGTGAAGTGGGGTAATTCTTGTAAAGAGTTCGACTCAAAGTCTAGTCTTTCCTGAGAGTGGGTACTCTCCTGCTCCTCATAAATGGATGGGATGTCTTGTGGGAATTCATCGTGCACATCATCCACAAGTTCAATGGGAGGAGGGACTTCACTTTCTTTAGCCCATTTGTCTTCTTGAATCTCTCGTAGGAATTCTGGTGTGAATCGATTCATAGAAGAAGATGTGTCTGGCTCCGTAGAGTTAGGCACATAGGCTTCAGGCACATAGGCTTTCTGGGCAGGAAGACTTGCTCTTTCACTTGCCTTGTCCTTATGTTGAGAGGTGGGTTCCTTTTCTGATTGTGCAATCAGCTTCTCTATTCTTTCTAATAGTCCATCAAAGTGCAACTGTGTCTTCGCTGAACTAAAGATGTTAAATAGGCGACTGGCTTCAAACATGGTATGAGCCAATTCCACCATTTTAGCACAAATCTTGGTTTGTTCTAGCTCTAGTTCTGCTCTAGGATAGCATTTTGCATGATCAGTCACGTTTGGCCCTTCTTGGATTCTAGCCTGATATGCTTTAAGCATCATATTAAGGTCCTCGGGAATGGGATCTACTAGGACTGATCCTACTCTAGGGGGTGGTGGAATTAGGTGAGGCGGGTTGGAAGGTGGATGGTCGGATGGCGATGGGAATGGTGGTGGTGGGGTAGTGTGAGAGGGAGTTTGAGATGTGAGTTCAGTTATCCTGGCTTTGGTTTCTCTTATGCTTTCCTCAAGTTCAATCATCTTTTTAGCCCATTGTCTTTTCATTCTTTCCCGACTATCTTTCCACGCTCTAGTCCTTTTTTGTCATGCTCTCCGTTTCACTAACATCTGGGCTCTTTTCCTGGCCTACACCCTGGTTTTGCTGCAGTGCTTGGGCTCTAGTGATTACTTGTACTGGTGCAGTGGAAGTCACGCTCCCTGTGGAGTCTACCACTAACCCAACAACGTTGATAGGAGTGATTTTTGGCATATTATTGGGGTTCTTTGGGCAATCTCGTAAGAGATGCTCCTTTCCACATTCTTGGCAAAAGCCTTGGATCATCACTGACTGGGGTTGTGTAGGTGGAGGTAAGGGACAATCACGAATGAGGTGATCTCCCTGACATCTATAGCATGGTCCTCTTGGGAATGGAGGTCTTACTTGCTTAGGTTGAGGCCTAGGGTTGGGATTTGCATACATGACCTTTGTGTAATCTGACTCCCAACTAGGTTCACTCGGTTCTTCACTATAGTAGGACTCACCATGTTCAGGAGATTGCATGTAGTAAGCATGGGGGCTATCGACATGTGTAGAATCGAAGCTATGGTCACTGGGGTCGCTTTCAGAAAGCAATGGTGTTACAGGGACTATAGCTCTATTCAGGTTCTCTTCTGCAGCTGCATATTTTACTAGGATCACATTAGTAGGAGCAGGTGGTTGCTGTGCTAGCACTGGCTGGGGTCTCAGTTGGTTTTGGTAGGGTTGGTAGGTTTGTTAAGGTCTCACATACTGCTGAGGTGGGTACTGGTTCTGGTATCTTCCTTGTTGAGGGTATGGTTGTGGGTATGTCTGTCTAACGGTTTGCTTATTGTAGGGACAATCTTGCGCGGTATGATTGGTGTACCTTCGTTCTATGGTGCAGTACTGGCTACTAGGATTAACTTGGGGTTGAGCCATAATGGGACAGACATTCGCCATATGGTCGCCTCCACAAGTATAACATCTTTTCACAGGGGCAAACCTTGGGATTTGTTTGCTAGAGACACCTAGTTTCTGAGCTACTTTCTCTGCTAATTCCTCAATTGATGTGGATTGCGAGGAAGAGAGGCTAGAGGCACTATTTGAGTCCTTGTAGATTTTGGAAAGCTCTAGTTCCTCCCCTAGGTTATCCTCGATGTCAATGCACATGCGTACACACTCTTCTATAGTCCTAGGGTCCTTCAGATACACATAAGATCTCAATTTTGTACTTAGTAATCCATCCAAGAATAAAGCCACTTGCTTAGCTGGTGTGGGTAACTCAGGGACAGGGCATCTCTCCAAGTATTGCCTAAATCTTCTTCCAGCGAGTCTCACGGTTTCTTGAGGGGTTTGCTTGAAGCTGTGAATCAACGAGGAGGTGTTATGTCTTATGCCACTCTTAGAGAATTCAATAATGAAAGCCTCTAGGAGTTGGTCTATGCTCTTGAACTGTCTCTCATTCAATGGTTGAAACCACATAAGGGCTGTGTTCCTAAGGGTTAGACCAAAGGCATTATATTGCGTGAATAAATCCTCCACTTGTTCAGCTCTCAAGACTTGCCTGAACTCGGCCACATGATCGTATGGATCTCCGGTGCCATCCAAGTAGTTCTTCATGGACTTAACTAGCTGAGTTGGTCTCAAAGTCCTTGTGTGCTCTCTAGGTGGTGGTAGAGGGAATTCATCCACATTTCTTTGATTCCTATGAGCTCTAAGCATCTCAGGTTCTACTCTATTCGTTTCCATTCTCGTTCTTTCTCTGCCCCCTGGGGTGGCAAAGCTTACTTCTGGCCTATCTCTATGTCTATCTCTTTGAGTTCCGTGAGCGTGGGAGGTTCCAGCTCCTGGGTGACCAAAGGACACGTTCGATCTTGGTTGGGGGAAAACGAATTCACCCTTCCAAGTGTAAGCATGCCTATCATTTTCCATAACCACAAAGATCCTCTCCGAAGCGTGATCTAAGTAGGTCACTCTGCCTGGGCTATCAGGATCCTTAAACTCATAGATCATGATTGTTCCTATATCAGTTGGCTGATCAGATTTATACCTCCAAAAGGCTTCGTCAGTTTCTCGATTGAGGAGCAAATCTATGCTCTTATTATCCTGGGGAATCCACTCTAGTGTGATAATCCTAGTGAGAACCGATTTGCCTCGAGGGGTTCTAGGTTCTGTACCCATGTTTCCTTGCTCTAGGTCACCTAAGTCCGCTTCTGGGATCACATTTCCAAATTCGTCCGTCCTATTTGGGTGACTGGTGACTACGTATATGGTTCCTTCTTTGTCCAAGTACGCTCCGTTTTCGAACTTGACAGCTGGGCGCTCTAGTCCAATGGATTGATCAGGATTCTTAATCTGTACCACAAATCTTCCTAGGCCGTCCTCATAGATGCTGGCACCTAATCGGTTGGCCCTAAGGTATTCCAACTGTGTTTTGTAAGGGCCTTCTACCCTGTGCAAGTATGGCACTCCTGAACTTCTCGTAGGTCTGTCCATGCCTTGAGACATCTCTCATTCACTAGTATCGGAGCTAGGGTAATGCGAGTGGTGACTCAACTGCTGGGCCCAAGACCTCGCAATATGATTGACGCTAGCTTCTGAAGACCTAAGGCTTTGTCTATCCCTTACTAGATGCCGTCCTGATCTAAGGTTCATATGCCTAGTTAAGTAGCCCAATTTTTGCCCAGAGTACAACCTCATTGCCGATCAATTGGTATCAGTCACTTGATTCTTTTTAGTTATTTATCGTGTTTAAGGTCTTGTCTGATATTACGTCGTCAGGAATACTTGAATGTTCTTCGTACTTTTAGGTTGATCGTTCCACGTTAAACTCTTTTCCTTTAGGATTCTCAATCGCACAAAGATTATGTAGTTATCTTGAACTTTGAGTATTTAGGTAGTCTTCAACTTGATAGATGCCTATCGCCGCCCTGGCTTACTCCTATCACTAGTCGTTCTTAGCCTAAGCTAGGAATTGACAAAGGGAGTTGAGAATTTCCAACCTTTTGTTTCCTTCTTGGTTGCCCTTGAGTGCCCAGGAAGCTTGTTCCCAAGCTTGCACTTACTCTTGCTTAGAATGCCCTTCGATGCTCTCAATAGATCTGTAAGAGTTCCAAAGTTAGCTCAAGACCAATTTGCACTGTGAGTTTTTGAAAAACAATTCTAGAGATCCCTAAATTTTGTTCCCCCTGGGTATGGTCAACTTCAAAATACCCAATCTAATAATCTTGATCTTAATTTAACTATAACCAGTCGATGTTTTGGTTGTGCTCCCCACGAGCTTTCCAACAAAACAAGAATCACAGCAAACGGATTTCGTATGAGAGAGTTATGTCAGTTCAGAGTTCTGGTGCTAAAACAGGGTTCAAACAGGCTAACAGATCACAGGATTTTTCTCAAAAGCACATGTGTAGGGACCTCACAACTCACTAATTGCTAGACCAATATGCCCAAGAACTATCCCCAAAGCTTAGAATAAAAAAACCCTAATTTTTTGGCCGAAAAGCCTGTCAATCGCGATCGACAGGTCTGTCAATTGCGATTGACAGAGGTGTCCGTCGGGGCCTATCGGTCGCGATTGACACGTCAGTCGCGATTGACAGTGTCAATCGCGATCGGCAGAGTCGGTCGTGAGTCCTGTCAATCGTGATTGATGGTGTCAATCGCGATCGACACTTTTTCCGGGTTTTTCGCCGTGATTTCAGTCAATCGGGGATGTGTCCGTCGCGATGGACACGTGGCTACGCGAAAAAGTCAATCAATCGTTGAATTTCAGTCGGTCGTGATCGACGATGTCAATCGCGACTGACAGAGGTGTCGGTCGTGGCTGTCAATCGCGATCGACGGTGTCAATCGCGATTGCCAGGGTCCTACGTGGCAGTCAATCGGTCGTGGGGTCTGTCGATCGCGATCGACAGGGTCTGTCAATCGCGATCGACAGGGTCTGTCAATCGCGACCGACAGACCCTGTCTTGACAGGGTCTGTCAGTCGCGATTGACAGAGAACCGCGGATTTTTTCTACTGTTTTTAGTGTTTTAGGATGTGCTCTTCATGCTTGTGCTTGTGGTGAACTTTGTTTTACCAAATGATCGAATTTTCTGTCGATCGCGATCGACAAAGGCTGGCGACTGCGAGACAGATTCTGAGTATTCCGTACCTGCGCAACGTGCTGGGGATGATGATTCAGCAAGAACCTGCAAAATGCTCAAGAAACATGCAAAAAACAGTGCAAGCAATATCGCTCTCTCGCTCTCTCTCACAAGTAGAATGAAGGAAATGAGGTGGAGATGGTGATATGATCAAAACTGAAAATTTTCGCGATGATGGAGATGGAGGTGGGAGATGGTGATGATGATGATGGTGATGAAGATGGTGAAGAAAAAACAAGAAAATAGATGAAAGTGAAGAAAATACCTACAACTCCAACGCGTCAACTCTACATCTTACCATCACACGCTCGTCCTCAAAGCTCAATCCCCGGCAACGGCGCCAAAATTTGGTGTAGCTCAGTGATGAGTAGCACCTCCTTTAATGTCAATCTGGGAAGACATGAGGATGGTATGAAGACCTCGAGCAAGTGGAGGCACAAGTGCGTGAGTGAGAAGCACACAAGCATGCACACACATACACACACGCGCACACACGGCAAGACAAAGGGTGAGAAGCAATGGAGTTCTTAGATTACTTTCAAAAAGCTCTTACAGGTTCCTTTCAATTACAATCCAACCTCAAAAATGAGCTCTCTAGCTCCTTTTATAGTTTTTGACTAGCTTTGGCCCTGTTCAGACCTAGTGTCCGGCCTAGTTAAAAATTAGGTTCCAAGGCTTATTTGAGGGCTCAAATGAGATCTAAAAAATACGAAAATTGGTAAGCAACTACTTCTAAGGCTCCTCAAGCTCGAGGACTCCTCGACTTGCACAAAATGGAGCCACAAAAAGGTGAACATGGTATTTATAGGGGTTGTTAGTGATGAGAATCACTTTTAATTGGTGTAAGGATTTTGAAAAATTAAAGGTTGCCTTAGTGCTAGATCTGCGTGAATGCTCGTACTTGCTTCTTCATGAAGAAAATTATTGGCCTACTTGCCAGATTGTCGTTGACTCCCTTGTCTGCTTGTGCCTTCTCTCCCCTCTGACTCTCTTCTCTGACTGCCATGCCTTGTCAGTCCTTCAGTTCCTTGTCTGCTGCTAACAAATGGATATGTACACACAGTACAAAGTCTAACCGGAAAGTGGCACTCCAGAACTGTGAAGTTGTCTGTAAACTTCAAGAAGAAGTCCATTCAGTGTAGGAAGTTCACGTATCACTTCCTTACTTCACATAAACTCATTTGAAGTAATCACGAGCAGAAGCAACGTTCATTCCGGTGATATTCCGGTACAATTTCGGTGACGTCCCAGTGAGAGTCCGGTGAAGTTTCGATGGAATTTAAGTCGCAGTTTAACAGAGTTAAGCGACAGTAATCCTACTAAGCTATTGTTGATTACAGAGGTGTTCTATATCACTCTAGCTTAGCTCTCTATTTGGCGGCGTGGCAATTTCCGCAGGCCTGACAAGGTTCAAGCCTTTGTCGTGACGACCATCATCAGCGATATCAGAGCGAAAGATTATCGCCAACATTCTTTAACCTCCACACCTGGTTTTCATGCCCTTTTTGCACAAAGCCACGGGGTTGAAAAACATACACTTCTTCATGCAAGTCACCATTCAGAAATGTTGTTTTAATGTCCAACTGATGTACATTCCAATGATGATGAGCTGCAAGTGCACAGAATCTACGAACAGTAGTCATTCATCAAGTAGGAGCAAAGGTTTCATCAAAATCAATGCCTCTTTCCTGTGCATAACCCTTTGCAACAAGCCTAGCCTTATACCTGTCAATTGTACCATCAGGTTAACAGTTCAGCTTGTATACCCACTTAGTGCCAATAGCCTTCTTGCCAAGAGGCAAGTCACATAAAGACCAAGTACCATTCTTCATTATAGCATCATATTCAGATTGCATAGCAACCATCCAATTTTCTGAATTTTTTGCTTCATCAAACGAAACAAGCTTAGTCTCATCATAGAGACTAGATGCAGCCATAGCATAGCAATCTGATGCAAAAGAGGCACTATGAGAGCCTGATCGAGTATGATATGATAGAGGTGCATCTAATTTGCTGTCACACAAAGTCTACACGAGCCATTTTGGCATAGTTTTTGCCTCCTCAATATCAGGTCTCTCATCAACAAGTGCATCATCACATGAAACCTCAACAAGCTTTTGCCTCCTCAATATCAGAAATGGGATGATCTGCATCATCACATGAAACCTGTAAAGGCTGAGCAGTTGCCTTATTAGGACCAGCACTAGACTGTCCACCTGTAAAAAGAGGTAGCAAAGTATCATACATGCCTTTGGAGCTAACAGATGTCTCCTTAGTACGTGAAAGCAATGGATGAATAGCATCTTCCACAAAAATAACATCACGGCTAACCAAAATGCATTTAGTCTGTGGATGATGCAGATGATAGCCTTTACTTTCAAAACTATACCCAAAAAAAATAAATTTTACTGCTTTATCATCCAATTTTTTGCGATGTTGTTCAGGCACTAATGCATATGCCAAACAAGCAAAAACACGCAGATGAGCAACAGATGGCTTGCGATCATGCCAAGCCTGATATGGAGTGATAGAGTGCAGTGCTTTAGTGGGACACCTGTTAAGTACATATGCTGCACACATGACCGCCTCAAGCTAGAAACTATCTGACTCTTGACCATACACCTTGCCATCTCCATGAGTGACGTGTTCTTTTGTTCAACAACTCCATTCGATCAGAACAGAGGGTGCCCATTTTACATGCTAATAGATTTTTAGCCAAAACCAAAAACTTTTTGAAGCACATGAACACTTCGTACTTTGCCTTCAATGGATATACCCATGCATGCCTAGAAAAATCATCGATGAAAGTCACGAAGTAAAGATAATTTCCAAAAGAAGGTGGCTGCATACGACCACAAACATCACTATGTACAAGCTACATTTTCTGAGTAGCCTGAACTGAACCATCTTTTCGAAAGGAGGAACGCTACATTTTGCCCAAAATACAACATTCACAAACATGTTTTCCAGGTGCCTCAGGTTTGTGCAAAGAGGACACCATTTCAGATATCTACAGGCATAGCAAACTAACAAAATTTAGATGATCAAAGTGTGCATGCCAAAGCTTTCCATATGACATAGCCTGAGAATCATGTACTTCACCTGCCGAATCATTTACAGATCTTTCACATGACAGAAAATGTCAGAAGTAATAATCACATCGCCATTTGACAGAACATGAATTATAGATCTCTCAGCAATAAATTTCACAACCAAGCTAATCTTGGCTAATGCAGAAACTGATAACCGATTTTTCTTGATCCCTAGCACAAACAAAGCGTCTGACAAAGTGAAAGAACTACCATCAGGAGTAGTCAAAATGATCTTACCAACTCCCATAACAGGATAAGAGGAGTCGTTAGCACATGTAATAGTATTCCCTGTAAGGGCAGGCTCGAGTGAAGAGAAGAAACTGCGCTACGAGGTAATATGTTTGGTCGCCCCACGATCAAAGCACCAAACATCTGAGTCTACTGCAGACATGCACTGCTCATGAGAAGATGGGTCAAAATTGCAAACAATAGTAAATGCCCATTCTTCTTCCTGCACAAGATTAGCAGACTCTGTTTTTGGCATAGAGGCCTCTACAACAACCATTCCTGCCTCTTTCTTCTTTGCCTCTTTAGCAGCCAGTTTTGGACAGTTCTTTATGATATGATCATTTTCTTTACAGTATTTGCAAAACAATTTTTACTTTTCTGATTTCTTTTCATCTTTTTCTTCCTTCTTCGATTGTGCAAAATTATAGCAGATTTCTGCTTACTACTTGAAGAGCTCCATTTTTCTTTGCCATTCTCACTAGCCAAGAAAGCTTGATCTGCAACACGAATAATGGACCTATTTCTGCCTGGACTGATCATCCTACAACAGAACAGAGACTAACTCCTCAAATGACAAGGCATTTGGATTGCCTTTCATCATCAACCGAAGAGTAGAAGAAAAACTCTGATATGAATCAAGAAGACCATTTAGAACGGTCTGCACAAGTGAGCTATCTAGTATACCCTCATCAACAGAAATCAACTGCTCCTTCAAGTTTTTGATCTTTGTTAGAAAAATGTCCATAGAATCACCTTCATTCATTTGCTCACTCTCCAACTGTTTTCGGAGGTAAGCAACACGAGCCTCATTCCTAGATTGGTACAATGTGGTAAGTGTATCCCAAGCATCCTTAGCTATTTTGCAAGAGTGAATGTGAGGAATAATGGCACGTTTGACAGACAAAGCTATCAATGCATGTGTCTGGGTATCTCTACCATCCCAATGAATTTGCTCTATAATAGGTGCAACAGAAACCGCAGCACGAACAAGAATATGTAGAATATCATCATCTTCGACACCTTCTGCATCAGCTTCAGTACCTACAATTGTAACAGTTGCAGGTGTGAAAGGATGTTTTTCAACACCCTGCACAATGTTCCACAGTCCTTTTGCAACGAATACATGTCGCATCATATAAGCCCACAACGAGTAGTTGGTACCATCCAACTTATCCTCAATAGCCAACATATGAAATACATCACTACTGTCAGCCATGGCCGGTCACTAAAATACCTTGATGCAAAAAATTGACTGTATCTCAAAAAGTTGAGCAGAACTACCCGAACAAATTCTGCTAAACCTATAGCAGACTTTGAGACACTTATACTGGAAAACCAAAATTGCTATATACCTTTGGCACAAAAAGATGAAATAGCCTGCATAAGCGCTGCAATAGTGCATTCAAAGGTTGAAACAAGCTCAAATCATGACTTCGGCACCACAAAGCGAAGCAGTTTTGATCTCAAAAACACGTTGAGTATGCTCACCAAAATTCGTGCGATTCTAAGACTGCAACCGGAGGAGTCTCGACGATGCCCTAGATGAAGCGTCAACCTGCACTGATACCAATTGTTGGAGTTAGACATCTGTACAAGCACGCGAACATCACAAGGAAGAAGAAGAAGCTTGGAGCTCAACACACAATACTGAATGTATTACTAGAGAATATACAAACATTAGTAGCCCATTAGGGAAATAGGCATATATACAAGCCGGGGGAAAAAACCTCCTAAAGAGGGAAAAAAGTGCCCCGACAGTCTTAGTGTGTTCACACACATCACTGCCTAAATATATCAACAGTCCTCTCTACCCAAACTTGAGGAACCTAGTAAACATGTACGTGAAGGCTGTATTTTTGGCAAAATGTAGTGTTCCTCCTTCCCAAAAGATGGTTCGATTCGAGCTACTCAAAAATTGTAGCTCGTTCATAGTGATGTATGTGGTCCTATGCAGACACCTTTGTTTGACCCTCCGAGTATCATATCATATACATCAGTATCGTATCGTTGGGTATCAAGTATCACCCTCGGTGGAATCGTGTATTGCCCGAGGTGGTATCGCCCATATTGGTATCGTGTATCGGGAATAACAGAAGTATCGTATCATCCCAATTAAGTATCGTGTATCGCCAAAAGGTCAGTATCATCTATCATGGCGACATCAAGTATTGTATTGTGAAAATCTAGTATTGTGTATTGTCCAGGGTGAGGTATCATGTAACATTTGTTCCCAAGTATCACCTATACCTTTTAAGCATCGTGTATCATCTGTTCTGAAGTACTCCTAGAGGGATCCTGTTTCCTTGTTTTAACCCCCCAAACCCTGAACTGGCATAACTTTCTCATAAAAAATCCGTTGGTTTGTGATTTTGGGATACAGTATTTTGAAGTTGACCCTGAGGTGGGATTAGGAAGCCAAGGGGTTCCAAAGGATTTTGAGCAATACAAAGGCGAAATTGGGGCTAGAAGACAAAGCTTATGAACCTGAGATCTCGTAGACACCTAAGCAAGGATAGACAAAGCATTAGATCATATGAGGCTAGTGTCATCCATACAGCTAGGTTGTGGGCACAACAACTTAGTGGTTATCCTTACACGCTAAGTTCTGAAACAAGTGACTTAGAAATTTCTTTTAGCATGGAGAGACCCACACATACCTTAGGTAGTGCCTATTTACAAACACGAGAAGGTCCCTATAAGACACAATTAGAGTATATCATGACCAACCAATTAGGTGCACACATCTATGAGGATGGTCTAAGGCGATCAGTGGTCCAACTCAAAAATCCCGATCAACCCTTTGGATTTGAACATCCAGTGGTCAAGTTTGAAGAGCGTTCTTATATTGATAAGCAAGGAACCATGTCTGTGGTTACCAACTTACCATACAAGATAGATGAGTTTGGAAATGTTATTCTTGAGAACGAGATAGGAGACTTAGAGCAAGGAGATTTAGGACGAGAACCCAAGACTCCTAGAGGTAAGTCAATCTTGACCAGAGTGATCACTCAAGATTGGATCCCTTAGAACAACAAAAGCATATAACTATTCTTGAATCGAGAAATGGAGGAAGCCTTTTGGAGATTCAAGCCAGATCAACCTAAGCCAATAATCACCATCTACAAATTCAAAGACTCTCAGACACCAGGCAAAGTTGTCTATCTAGATAACAAATGTGAAAGAATGTTCTTGGTAAGAGAGCATGATAGGTATGCACACACTTGGTGGGCGAATTGATTTTCCCTCCACCAAGATCTAGTGTTTCCTATGGTCTCCAAGGAGCAGGATCATCCAAGGCTCATGGAACCCAAAGGGAAAGAACCAGAGAGAGACCTTTTGCACACATGGTGGGCAGAGACAAATCAAGAAATCAGGGTAAAAGACCTAAAAGAGAGAGACACCGAGCACATATACATCAAAGAGATGAACATGATTTTCCATTGCTTAGACCCTAAGAGCACCCAAGAGCCCGTAGACCCTCTCAAGTGCTTAAGGCAATGAATAACTATTTTGATGGGTTTGAAGATCCTTATGATCATGTGGTCGAGTCCAAACAAGTGTTAAGAGCTGAACAGGTTGATGACTTATTCACACAGTTCAAGGCATTTGTTTTGACTCTCAAGGGAACAACCTTAGCTTGGTTTCAAACTCTAAACAATCTCAACTATCGAGATATAGGTCAATTGCTAGAAGAATTCATTGTAGAATTCTCCAAGAGTGGCATCATGCATAATACATCATCCTTGATCCACAATTTCAAGCAGACACCCCAAGAGATAGCTCGACTGGCAGGAAGATGGTTCAGAGAGTACTTAGAAAGATGCCCTATTGCAGAGTTACCCACACTAGCCAGACAAGTGGCCTTGTTTTTAGATGACTTACTAAGCACCGAGTTAAGATCATATGTGTACTTGAAAGAGCCTAGATCCACAAAAGAGTGTGTGTGGATGCACATTGACATAGAAGACAACTTGGGTGAGGAGCTAGAATAGTCCAAATTCTATAAGGACTCTGACAGTTCTACTAGTCATACCTCAAGAACCTCCATTGAGATAGATGAGATAGCTGAGCAAGTTGCTAAGAAGCTAGGAGTTCAAAATAGACAACCATCAAGGGTCACCTCATTGAAGCGATGTTACAACTATGTAGGAGACCACATGGCTTTTGTTTGCTCGATGATGGCTCAACGCCAAGGAAACTCTAATGCTCCATATTGCCCTATTGAGAGAAAATACATGAACCACATGGCTCAAGATTGTCCCTACAATAGGCAGGCTATTAGACAAAATTATCAGCAACCTTACCAGCAAAGTAGGTATCAGAATCAATATCAACAACCATATCATAGGCCACAACAACAATATCAAGCACCATATAGGCCACAACCACTCCTAGGAAACCAACCACCAGCTCCTGCCAATGTGATTCTAGTTAAGTATACAGTGGTAGAGGAAAAACCCTAATAGAGCATTGGTGCCACTAACCTCGTTGGTCTCAGAAAATGACTCTCATGCTCCTAGTTCAGACTACTCCGATGAAGATAGTCCACAAGCTTATTACACAAAGTCACCAAAGCATAGTCAGGCTTATTCCTAACAATACGAGACACCACTTATGGGACAAAATTGGGAGCTAGTATACTCCAATTTCATGTACACGAATCTTAACCCCAGGCCCCAATCGAGACAAGTAAGACCACAAGCCCCCAGAGGACCATGTTTTAGGTGTCAGGGCAACCATTTCATTTTTTAATGTCCCCACTCATCGACTTTGGGACAAGGAAAAAACATCACAATACAAGGCTTTTGTCATGAGTATGGCACAGAACATCTCCCGAGAGATTCTCCTAAGAATCCCTCTAGTGCACTCAAGGTTACACCAATTAATGTGATAGGCTTATTGGTGGATTCAAGTTCAATTAGCAGTAATGTGGCTCTTGTACATGCAATTACTAGGGCACAAGCATTAAAACAAGATAAACCAGCTGAACAATCAGAGTCAAGTGAATAAGGAGAGCCTACTAAGAGGAAAACAATAACATGGAAGGATAACAGGGAGAGAACCAATCATAAGTGGAATAAAAAGCTATCCAAACTAGAAGAAAGCCTGAAAGACGCAAAAACAAAAATAGAAGACATAGCATCTCAAAACTCCTCACATGCCGAAGCTCCATCCACACCACCTCATCCCACTCCACCATTCACTGTAAATAAACCACAACCAGGGTCTGTTCTTGCAGATCCAACCCCATTAGACTTGGACATGATGTTCAAGGCCTACCACGCTCGACCTCAAGAAGGGCCTACAATTGCAAACCTAGACAAGAGTTACCCTAGAGCATATTTTAGAGATTGAACGGACAAAAATGTGCATGAAAATGGTAGAGCTAGCTCAAGCTATGCTCGAGACCAATCAATTGTTCAATGAGACAAATTCTATCAAACCAAGTTTGCATTTCCAGGGCTTACTAGAAAGATTAGAGCAGTTGGTAAACAAACTGCAAGTTTCTTTACCTTCATAGGCTCAACTAGTTGTTGAAAGAGAAAACTCACCACCAATGAAATCTTATGTTCCTGATTCCACAGATGATGGAATACCTCTTTCAATTCAGCAGTACTCTCAAGTGTTCTTGCAGGAAATAGAAGAAGAGAAATGGGCCAAGGAGAATGGTATTCCCCCTCCTATTCCTAAGATTGATTACCTTCATGATCAATTTCCCCAACACATTCCATCTATTTACAGAGACCAAGTAGAGAATTGCCACAATTCACAAGCCCATGGGAATCTGAATCTCTTCATATCAGAGCTCCCACAATATTGGTCATAAACAAAGACTCAGTGGTTCCAAGGAACATTGAAGTCGTGAAGAACACTAAGGTTCAATGTCATCTCACCTTGGAAGAGTTGCTCAAAGTAGAACCTAAGTTATGGAATCATGTGGCAAATTAAGTTTCTAGAATTTTTTTCCAATATGCCAAAAGCAATCTCTAAGCAGAAAGTCCCAGAGGTACCTCTAGATAAAATAGGAGACATGAGTGAAGGTGAAGAAGGTAATACATATCTTCAAATCACCTACCAAGGTTACACAACCAAAGGGATCTTAGATTCAGGTGCAGGTGTTGCAATTGCAACAACCTCCTTGTGGAAGCAATGGGGCAAACCCACATTAAGACCAACTCGAATGAAGCTTCAAATGGCTGATGGCCATGTTGAAAGAGCTCTAGGATTGCTAGAAGGGATAACTCTAACCACTTGTGGTGTAGAGTTTGAACACACCTTTGCTATATGTGACTTTGGTAAAAATAATGTCTAAGATGATCCTAGGAAGACCCTTCCGATGACAACTACAAATAGTACAAGATTGGGGAACCAACTCCTTGTACCTACAACACTCAGGGGTCACAACCAAGATCAATCTAAAGGATTACACCTTCAGAGATGTACCTCCCCTATAGTGATATCCTATCTACAAGGAACCAGAAGATTTAATCTCTGTGAATTTTGAAAGTTCTCTTGATCCATCTTGGATGCATGAAGACACTCACTTGTGAATGTGCAAGGTCGTAGTGGAAGAGGAAAGATGCCTAAAAGCGAGAGAAGGAGGAACTTCTCAATAAACTAGACCGATTAGAAACCTAGCCTACACACTGATGATTTTCATAGATAAGGAATTTGAACCTCATGGTTGGGCAAAAAATTTAGCCACGATGGACATTGTTATCAATGAAGAACAAGGGACACCTCATTGTGATGAGGAGGTTTATGATATTTCAGTGTTCATGTGTCAACCCTTGCTAGAAGAATGTGACCCTAGTGATGTCATAGAAGAGGAAGAGGAAAACGATGATCTAGAGTTCATTGTGATGGATAGTTGATTTAATTTAGAGGATCATTATCTAGAAGACATGGGAGTAGTTACCCAAAAAGAAGAAGAACCTCTCACAAGCATTAAAATTATAAATTGATGAGAGGGAAGTGAAGGTAGTCAAAAGAAAAAGAAAAGAAAAGCAATGAAACAAGAAGAGGAGGAATCATTGTTCGAAGTACCAGGAAAGTTCAAGAAGTATGAAGTTGGGGATCACAAAATTTTGGTACGATTGCCTTAGAGAGAGGCCACCACAAGAGAAGCGTACGGTAATAAAGAAAAAACCAAAAAAAAAGGTTGTAACCATTGAAGAGAACAAAGAGCAATGTACGTACATAGGAGAAGACCTAAGTCCAAAAGAAGAAGTAGAGCTTGTAGCTTTATTAAGGGAATATAGGGATGTGTTTGCATGGACCTATAGAGACATGAAGGGAGTAGATCCAGAAGTATGTTCTCATATGTTCCCCATGATAGCTGATGCCAAGCCCACCAAACTAAATCCCTACACATAGATAATGACACATGCTACAAAAATAAAAGAAGAAATTGATAGGTTGATTGAATCTAGATTTATCTATGAAATTTAGCATACTAAATGGGTGTCCCCCATTGTAGTGGTGCCAAAGAAGAATGGAAATTTTGAGTGTGTATTAACCTTAAAAGAGTTAATGCCGCTACGATAAGAGATAGCTATCTGCTTCCAATCACTAAAAATTTATTGGAGTGTGTTGCAGGCAACGGGGTTTATAGCTTCCTTGATGGATTTTCGAGTTACAACCAAGTAGCCATTGCCCAAGAAGATCAATAGAAAATGGCTTTTGTCACAGAGTGGGGAATCTTTGCATTTCGTGTGATGCCATTTGGGCTCACCAATGCACCTGCCACATTCCAAAGGCTCATGTGTCATGACTTCAAAGAGTTCTTGCGAAAGAGCTTAGAAGTATATGTGGATGATTTATGTGCTCATTCCCAAGTTAGAAGATATCACATCCCTGAGCTCAGACATATCTTCAACAAGTGTAGAGAATATAGAGTGTGTCTAAACCTAGAAAAGTGTGTGTTCATGGTACGTCAAGGTAAAATCTTAGGTCATATTGTTTCTAAGAATGGAATATCAATAGACGAGGACAAGGTAAGAGCCATAGCAGAGCTACCAAGGCCAAGGAATGTTAAAAAGGTACAAGCCTTTATGGGCCATTGTGGATATTATCGTAGGTTCATCCACATGTATGCGATCATAGTGAAACCCCTTTATGCTTTGTTGACAAATTTTGAGTGGAGCGGCGAATGCGAAAATTCCTTCAATGAGCTGAAGAGCGTTTGTGCACAGTACCAATATTGACCACTCCTGATTGGAATAAACCATTCCATGTCCATGTAGATGCATCCAATCACGCAATAGGATGTGTGCTAGCACAACCCACAGGAGACCGAAATCTAGACTTGCCTATAACATATGCTAGAAGACAACCAAACGCAGCTGAGCAAAACTATACAACCACCAAAAGAGCAGGCTTAGGCATGGTGTATGCTGTGAAGAATTTCAGACACTATCTTTTGGCCAACAGGTTCAAGTTTTTCACTGATCATCAAGCTTTATTATATTTTCTCAATAAACCTTGCAATACAGGATTCTTAGTAAGATGATTCCTCTTACTAATGGAATATGACTTCAAAGTTGTTGTCAAGAAAGGTAGGACCCACCTCAAGTCAGATCACCTTTCTCGCATCCCTTCAAGAGAGCCACCACAAGGAGAGACTGATGAATTGCCTGATGTTTATTTGTTCAATTTGGAAGTTGTTCCTAAATGGGCAAATAAGTTGGTACCTGTCCTAACCTTTAGGCCCACAAATAAGAATGTGAAACAAAACCAAGATGAAATTGTGAGATCACAAAACTATCAAATATTGGCAGGAAGTATGTACAAACGAGATATAGAGGGTGTACTAGCTTGTTGTGTCGAGGACGATGAACATAGTAGTTGGTTGCAACAAGCCCATGAAGGATTGCTAGGAAATCACTATTCTAAACGATGAACATTGTAGAATTCAAAACATTTAGAAGTGTATTGGCCTAGTATGGACAAAGAAATACATGAGTGGATTAAGAACTATCCAATGTGCAAAGAGAGACCCCCAGTGGAGCATGATACCCTTTATCATGATACCCAAAAATTACCATGACCGCAACTTTAGAAAGACGCGAAAGCGCAAGTCTATGGGGTCGCTTGATTCCAGATGTGAGTGCTCCATTGGTAGAACTTATGAGATTGGGAACACTACCCAATGAGGCTAGTCTAGCAAGAAAACGAAGCATGGAGCAAGAGGCTCAAGACTATGCCTTAGTAGGAGAAAACCTATACCAAAGAGGCAAAGATGGTTACTTAAGATTATGCGTTCATAAATCAGATTATTTGAAATCTTAAGAAACTGCACATAGTGGTTTTGCAGGTGGACACTTCGGTCGTGATCGAGTAATCAAGAACATTATATTCTCGAAATGTGATACATGCCAACGTGCACAATATCCTATCAGGAAAGATGAGATGCCTTTGAGACCAATGATGGGAGGACGTGCATTCTTGAAGTGGGGTATAGACTTTGTAGGTCTTATTAACCCCCTAGCTAGAAACTCCCATGCAGATTACATTATTGTAGCCATAGATTACCTTACAAAGTGGGTAGAAGTAAAATCCACTACAAAGAATGATGCTCAAACAATGGCTAAGTTCTTATTTGAGAATGTGTTCACCAGATATGGGCTACCAATAGAGTTAGTGAGTGATAGAGGTACGCACTTCTTGAATAAGGTCATTGAAAACCTTCTCCAAGAAAGTCTGCCCCCTATCATCCACAAGCTAATAGACAAGCTGAGAGCACAAATAAGATCCTATGTAATGTATTGACAAAATTGGTAAATAGTAAACACTTTGATTGGGATAAATAGCTTCATCATGATGTTTGGGCTTATCAGGTTGTCTACAAAACGGTACTCAATGCCACCCCATTTCAGATGGTCTTCGGCCACAATGTTGTGCTACCATTGGACTTCCTAATCCTAGCCTTAAAAGTAGCACAAGAGCATGAGTGGAATGGACATGAGTTCTCCTCCAAGATCTTTGATCTAGAACGTTTAGGTGAGACAAGGCTACGAGTAGCAACAGGCATCTACATTGCAAAGAAAAGAAAAAAGGCATACTTTGATGCACACATCAAGGATAAAGGATTGAAAGAGGGAGACCTAGTTTTGGTTTATACACTAAAGCAACATGCCCATAAATTGGAAAAATGAGGATATGGACCCATGATCATTAATAGAATTTCCACTAGCCATGTGGTTTAGTTGGCCACTCTAGAAGGTGATATCTTGCCAAACTATATTAGTGGATGTAGAGTCAAGCTATATCAAGAACCTCTTATAGAGGATATGCTAATGAGACTCAACACTGCTAAGAAGCAAAAAGAAGAATAATTAAGGATTAGAGAAGATGCACAGGCAGAGGCCATAGAGCACATTAGGTGAAATAAATTAAGGGGACTAGGCCTACATGTGAGTCCAAAGGCCGCAAGATATCACATGGCCATGTGTCAAACATCAGGTGCAATTGCTTCTCGAATAATTGACCAACTCCCCTTTTTGACCATAGAGGTACGACAAGGAAAGAATGTAAGGCCTATAAGAGCATTGATTGACTCAGGTGAAGCAACTAGTGCAGTTAGATTTTCATACTCTCAAGTCTTGCAATTGAACATCAATCCCATAGAAGCCTATCTCATAAGGTTGGGAGGTGTGGAAACCCCTTGTTTGGGTGAGGTGGAGCATCCCATCTACCTTCAAGATGTCCCAATGATAGTCAAAATGCTAGTGTGTGAGGATGAGGACCTTACAAAACCACTTGTCTTGGGTCAAGATTGGATCTATGACCATGCAGTCAACTTAAATCTAAGAAGTCAACTTCTTCAAGTTTGGGTACATGAACAATGCATTACATTAGAGTTAGAAAACTACATGCTCACAGATCATGGTGACATACATTCTCTTAGTTCTTCTAAGACTAATATTTGAGAAGAAGATGTTGTATGCATCAAAAGCTTTATGATCTAGAAGGACTCAATCATGGAAGAAGAGTCTCAAAGGAGCACAAACCCCTCTTCGTTTTCAAAGACTATGACAGTCACAAAAATTCAACCAAACAGGCAAATCAAACAGTACAAGAGAACCGCTATATCAAATAGAAAAGGAGAATTCAAGAAGAAGGTAGTTCAGGGAATGAAGTCAATTTGGGTACAAAAAGGAGAGGGACCATCAGCCTTGACCCCGATTCCCAAGCAGACCAACCATGACAAAAGAAGAACCAACAACGAGGACAAGCACCACCACAAGAAATGCGACAAATTTGGGTGCCGAAGAAATTAGTTGTAGCTCAACAAGGTCAATTACACATGTGGGTACCTAAAAAAGTCTTACATACACGACAACCTCTAATCTCCCACATGAGAAAGGTCTCAACAAAGAAGCCAAAGAGAATCAAGGGCCAAAACTAAGCACCAAGATCAAATGAAGATCAACTCACCTCTTTGGCGATGGAAAGAAGACAAGCAACAAGGGTATGGGTTTGGAAGCCAAAAGCACCAATAGCCCTCACAGTTCCAAAGATCTAGCCATGAGGGATAAGGAATTCAAGAAACCATCCAAAGATGAAGAAGCCAAAGGTGATCTCTACACAGCCAAACACTGTTCTCGCATGGATCCCCATAAGGAGGAATGATTAGTTGTCATCTTGAAATCAAATGGATATCTCCAACAAAGAATGCATCAACATCTCCAAGAACATTGAAAGTCTTGACATGCAACAACCATGTGCCTTTGGCATAACCTCGTCTTTTGCACCATTCAGGTCATGCATTTCTAGAGTATGCATTAATATAGGGTCACATTACACGACCATGCATACATGCAGTTAAGAATCCAAGGCACATGAGACACATTTGACACATGTAAACTATTTTATTGATATTAATCACCTTCTTCTTGTTTTATGCCATTGTTCTTCAAAAAAAAAAGGAAGAAGAAGAAGAAAAGAAAAAGAAAACAAAAAATCAATGACAAACAGAAAAAGAAGGAACAGGTTCATGCGCTCAAAGAATCTCATCAGTTAACCATCAGCAAGGACATCCACCAACAAGAAAGAAAAGCCAATGGTCACTCCCATGATGCAGTACAACACAAAGAAATAAACATCAATCAACCTTTCACCATGGTAAGCACACCCTACTTCGGCAACACTATAACAATGATAGATTAGCAAGCCTCTTCGCCAGCATACCCTTGAGCACTTCTCTCAAGACCCAATTTTTTGCACCATACTTCTTCCAATGCATTCCCCATGTATGCGTGCATAGGTCCACATTACAAGGCCATGCACAAGGCACATATTTTCTTCAACCCATGCACTAACACAGTTACCCATCATTCATTATGGGTCACGAGTACTTGGCATGAAAACTCTAAAAGCCATCTTTGAAAGAACCAAAGGACATAAGGTGACCACAACAAGAGCAAGGAAGCAATCCACCACTGAGAGCTGCTCACAATCAACATTGACAACCTCTTTTGAGTAGCTCACAATTTTTGAAATCTCACAAAGACACCATCAAGCTGGAATGCAAGGAAGAAGTACATACAAAGGGACTACAACTTACACCGGATAGTAGAGACAAAATGAAGAACAAGACAATAGACCCTGCTACATGGACACTACCTCTCAAGTACTACATGAAACAACCACTCCAACAAGGGTCTGTCAGGGATGACAAACTCGAGAGGGGGGGAGTCTTGAAGCTCAAGTTCAAGGGCAAAGAATAGGAGCACATAAAAGAGGTGGACACACAAGAAGATGGAGCATGTAGGGAGCTCCAAGAAGCACATGTCAATTTTTCTGAAGACATCCCTATTAAAATAGTGATTTTTATCATTAAAAACCATTGTAAATACCATTTCATATTTTTTCAACTCCATTTTTTTCAAGATGAGGAGTCCTCAAGCTTGAGGAGTATTAGAAGTAACATCCTACCAATTTTCATAATTTTTAGACTCCATTTGAGCCCTCAAATAAGCCCTAGAACCTAAATTTTAACTAGGTTGGGCATTAGGTCTGGACATGGCCAAAACCACTCAAAAAACTATAAAAAGAGCTAGAGAGCTCATTTTTGAGGTTAGTTTGTTAGAGATTTGAGATTTGTAAGAGAGTTCTTTTTGTAATCGAAGGATCTTCCATTGTTCCACTCTTTGCTCTTACCTTGTGTGTGTGTCTGTATGTGTGTGCATGCTTGTGTGCTTTCACTCATACACTTGTGCCTTCACTTGCTCATAGTCATCATACCAATACTCATGTCTCTACGGATTGACATTTACGAGGTGAATCTCCTCATGTTGGTACTTGCCATTGTGATACCAAATTGTGTAGATGAAGGAAAATTAGATCATCCTATCACATATGCTAGTAGACAATTAAACGAGGCAAAGAGAAACTATACCACTATGGAAAGAGAAGGCCTAGGAATGGTGTATGTGGTCAAGAAATTCTATCATTACCTTCTAGCCAATAAATTCAACTTCCTTATCGACCATCAGGCATTATTGTATCTGGTCAACAAGTCCTACAATACAGGAAGGCTAGTGAGATGGTTCCTATTGCTGATAGAATTCGATTTTGAAGTAATAGTAAAAAAAAAAGACCTCAAGTACCAGCGGATCATTTATCATGAATGACACACAAAGAACCACCCATTGGAGTGGTGGATGATCCACCTGACACGTACTTATTCAATTTAGAAGTGTGTCCAAAATGGGTAGAAAAGTTAATACCAGTCCTCACACATGGACCAAACCATAGGATCAACTGCGATACTAGGAAAGAATTTATGGAGTCACGTAATTTAGATATTGTAGCAGGTAGTTTGTACTACAAAGAACCAAATGGCAACTTCATGACCGAATAAAACATCATCAGCCATACATTTCTTTTCGATTTATAGATTGTTTTTTTTTTTCTATTTTCTCTTTACTTCGGTGTATATTTTATGTTGCTCAATATACTGCTCAACATTTTATGTTGCTCTGACCGAATGTCTATATGATATCAACAAATATATATATATATATATATATATATATATATATATATATATATATATATATATATATATATATATATCTTAGACAGCTCTTTGATTAAGACAAAAGTTTAAGAAGAGGTTTTAATCTTAAAGAACTATTGAAATCGGATCGGACCTCAAATTGCGATTCCTTCAAATCGGATCTTTGATTTTCTTTAAATTATCTAATATTCAAGAGCATAGGAAACATACACGTTGCCCTTGTGCATTAGGAGGCACCCTTCCATGTACTTGAAAAGGCTCATGAATATTCTCAAAAGTTTCCTTTTTCAAACAAACGTCTAGAGAGAAGAATGCAAATATCTTGTTTTATGAATAATTATTGGAACTCGTGCTATATCTCTTGTTTTTTGACATAATTATTGGCCAAAGGTTCTATAATTATGTCCAAAAAAGACATATATCTGTTTGATGTTCAACAAGCCTACAACGACTTCATGTTCTACTAAAGAATGACCCATCATGGATGGAATACCGTTGAAAATGAGAATGGAATGTCTCCTAAGGCTCACATTGGACTACAATATGACTCATTTTCCTTGTTTGTTCATTATTACATTCATAGAGCTGGTTCATATATTTCATTCTTCTTTGATCTTCATATCTTTCCATCCGAGGAGGCAATTTAGTGAGCTCATTTTTTGGAGTGGGATCTACTGATTTTCTTTTTTGGTCCATATATTCATCCTGACTTTTGTATCTTCTTTGGATTCTATTTTTTCCAATTGTTTTTATGGAACACATGCTATGGAATTCATGAAAGAAAACTTGAAATATTTCAAGATCCTAGCTTTATTTACAAATTTTAATGAAAAGCATATCCTCCTAGCTAATACGTTGGATTATCGGATTAATTAGAATTCATAAAGCTTAGTGCATCTTCTAAACATAAACATGGTTTCTTTTGAATACAAAAGATCACCTCTGAATAGGGTGGGTAGTGCTAGAAATCCAGCTCCAAACTTAAGAGCATTTGGATAAATCTCATTGGCCTACAAATGGAGCACTAAAGGAAAAATGAACCCCATAAATATGAACCACTTACAAGCTGAAATTTCCCTCACTCAGCTCATCAACTTAGGAAAAGTGGATTTTTCGTTTTCACTTCTATATGATCCAATCCCTAAAACACAACAAAACATGGACCTTAGCACCAAAAATCAAAGATTTAAAGGTTATTGGTAAAAAAAAATGGGTGTTAACAGACCTGAGATGGTCATAAGAAGACACACCAAAAGGTAAAGTGCAAAGGGTTTTTCTCAAACATATGGAATGGGCTTGAGGAAACCTTTATTCGTGTGTTTAGGATACTGACGATAATAAAATATTTTACTCCTTGGGTAGAAAATGGTTGGAAAATCTATAAATTATATTTTTAGAATGCATTCTTGAATGTGTAGCTAAAATAAATAGTGTACATGGATCAATATTTTAGCTTTTAAGATTGCAAGTAATTAAGTTATGTTTGCAAGAGGCTTTACAAGGATCCAATTAAGCAACTACATTTTTGAACCAAAATATCATTACATTTGATGATGATGATGAAGGTATCAAGGACATGAAAATGAGGGCAGGGTTAAAATTGAAGATATCAGATTGAGGAGAGCTAAGGTACGTCTTAGATATTGACTTTATAGAAATCAAGTGGCTTTTGGATGTTGCAAAGGAAATACATACTTGATGTATGTGTTGGAAAGTTATGGTATCACAAGTTTCAATTCACTATAGTATCTAATGGAAATCAATATAAAGTTTAGCTTATTCAAACGAGGAGAAATGGGGAGCCTTACACTCTATAAGTCCATCATTGGTCCATTGATATATGCCATAATTACAAGACTTGACTTTTCATAAGGAGTGGGGTTATTTTCTCAAATCATGTAGACTCCTAGAAGGGTATACCTTATCTTTTTTAGAAGAGGAAATTCAGCCGAGGCCTAGTCTCCCTTCCTTGAATTAAAAAGAAAAATTGTATAATAAATGGACATAGTGCTTAAATTCAATAAGACACCTATGTTTTAGAGAGAGTTATAGACACGTTTATTGAACTTTTCATTGCCCTCATGGGAGGTCCACTTACTTTTGAGCTTTTTCTCTTCAAGAAGAAAATCCTCTAGTGTCTTGAGCAGGGGACTTCTTACAATTACATATTTTTTTGCCGAACTGGCCAAACAATTTATCAATCAACCATTATTTTTAGATGTTCGTCAAAGTTGGCCGCACATCTCTCTTTCCATACCTTCCAAAGCACTTCATTGCTAACAAAATTCCATAAGGCAAAAGTGTAGCCTATCGCTTCTCCAAGTAACACTTGCTTCTAGTTGATTTGAGTCTAGAAGCTCAAAATCCTGGAAAGGGCCTACCAGATCGAGTGACTCCTAGGGCATGAAAAGAAGAGGTGATCAAGGTCTTCTCTACCATAGAGGAAATGCTTACACCATTGAGGGGGCCCATAAATTTTATTAGCTTTGACATTGGCTCGAATTCCCTAGTTGAGAATTTTCCCCATAAAAACCAATTTGTTTTTCTCAATGAGAGGATGCAAAAGGTCCACAAACTTAAATGGCCATTTGATACAGGACTAGTTTAGACACCATTGCATGTTCAAGGAGATATGCAAGTTCATGTGCTCCTTGAAAATCAGTTTCTTATCCAATTTGTTACTCTTGATCCATCTTAATCATTCAATCTATGGGAGATCATGCTCAAGAAGGAGGCGAGTCTTTGAGTTCTCCAAAGAATTGATTTTCTGTACTATTAATAGGCATCACTCTTAATATTCAACCCTCGTAACTAGGTTTATGTCCTCAAATCTGATTCTGTGTCTTCTCTCTTGATTTTAGAGATGTTTCCACATACAAAACCCTTGGTTCCATAGCTTCTTTGCCCTTTAGGGGTTCTCCAAGTCATTATCTCTGATCCCCCCAATATGATCCAAATAGAATCATTTTGTGTGATCTAGGCTACCCACTTCCAATCTTCATTGACCTTGGTTTCATCTTGTACCAAGTCTTCCACAAGGAGCACACTAAGTTTGAAACTCTAGGAGTAACTAGAAAAGGAAAAAATCAAGGTGATTAGATCACGCCCCTTCCATGTAGGAGTCCCACAAGTGTAAGAGAAGATTTCTTTTTGAAAATCTATTCTACACATGAGACTTTCGATTTGCACCATGCTTTGATCATCCAGTTGGCAACCATCTTATCTATCATCTCCCCAACATCGAGAATGCCCAACACACGATAATCTTTCTATTTAGCACAAATGGAAAATTTGATTTTGGTCACACCTCTCCTATTGGGATATGTTATCTAGAGAACGTTTCTACAATTATTTTCAACTTCTCAAAATCTTTGTCTTTCGGTCTCCAACATGCTAAGAAATAGCAATCGAGGAAAGAAGGAGGGTATTGATCACCATGGCATGCCCCACTAGGTTGAGTTGCATGTGCTTCCACTAAGCAACTTTATTATCAAGCTTGGCAAGAACCCGCTTCCATTGTTGACCCATGGAGACATCATAACCCATTGAATTTCCAAGAAGATAGAAGATTTGTGCATTTGGGAGCTCTTAACATATGTGCTTAACTAAAAATTTCAGAGGGGGCCCAAAAATAGACTTGAATTTTTTTTTTTTGAGTGATTTATTCTACAATCAGAAGCAATGCAGAATGTGCTTAGATATTTCCAAAAGGTGGTGATACTATTAAGATCATAATGCACAAAAATATTTGTGTCTAATCACCTATGTTTCCATCAAAGCGCCTACTGTTAGAGTGCAAGGGTGGAGGACTCCTTCATTGTATTATACTACCTTCAAAAATTTGAAATATAGTTTCTATTTTGCGCTCTATTCCTTTGTTCATTCCTCTATTAGGACTTGTGTTCTTTCATAGTTTCGTGTCTCTGTTTAGCTTCGAGTGTGTTACTATGTGAGAACTTCGTACATGGCATCATAACACTTGTAGCTTTGAGTTTTAATGAAGGAGGCTCCATGTTTAGTTTGTATGATGGAGAAGCAACAAAGAAATTCATTCTAATAGGCTATTAAATTTATTGAATTCTCCTCTAGAACTGATACATGATGATTTGTGCAGTAAGATGCATATATAGCCTTGGGAGATCTTTCTATTTTTTTTAATTGCCAAAAACTGTCAAAGAAGGATCTAGGCATATTTTATCCATGGCAAATTTAAAGAATGGCTAAAGCTTGTTGAGAATGAAAGAGGGATGAAGGTGAAGAAGCTTTGGATAGATGGGGAGGTGAGTTCACTTCAAAGTAATTTGAAAACTTCTACAAAGAGAAGGGCATAAGATGACAATTCATCTCACCATATACTCCACAAAATAACAATGTTTTAGAATTCCAAAATCGGGATATAATGGAAATGGCCCATAGTATGATGAGAGGAAAGATTTTAAATTTTTCGTACACTATGGAGTTTTATGGACAGATATACGCTTATGTGACGTACACTCTATATTTACATGTAAAGAGCAAGGAATTTTCCATCTCTTATGTTGTCGGATGGTGCTAATAGTGCATTAGAAGATTCATCATGCTAAGACATTTACCACCAATAAGTAGGAAGCAGTCTCGCATGTCAAGAACATAATCATACCAAGTTAGGGTTTAGGAACATGTAGAAAGTGTCCATAAACGACAATGACAAGGTAGGAATGAGCATAGTAAAAAAGAGTTAGACTTGTATATTCCTCAGTACACTATGTAATACTAACAAAGTTGTTTAGTTGTGTAATCATATGTATTACCATCTAACATCTTAGTGTTTTTAATATAAAGGAAGTTCGGCAATAGCCTACTCTCACGGACTTGAATTAAATAAAGAAGAGTACAAGAGAAGGGGACTAGTGCCCACGGGACCCCCCAAATCCCCCCAAATCCCACAAGCTTAAACCCAAATGGGCCCCACATGAGGGTGATGAGAGGGTAATTAACCTTCTTTGTAATGTCATCTAAGCTCTGTAAAAGCTAACATCTTAGTGTTGGAGCACAAGTTGGATGACCCCTTTACTATATTGTACTATCTTAGATAATTAAAAATACACTTTCTATTTTGTGATGTATTCCTTCTGTTCATTCCTCTGCTAGGTCGTGTGTTGCTCCACAATTCGTTGTCTTTATTTAACTTGTATTGCACTGCTATGTGGTAATGTCTTACAACACACACACACACATGTGTGTGTGTGTGCGTACACACATATGCATTGCATATATGTGTGTCTGAAGTCGAAAGTACAATTTTATAGATTGAAAATGAGTGTTCACTATGTTGTTTTCATTACTGCTTGATTATTGTTTTTCATGTCGATGGTGGAATAACCTCTAGAATCTCACATTTATCCATGATTGAAGATGCCTTTTCTTCTTCTTCTTCTTCTTCTTCTTCTTCTTCTTCTTCCTCCTCCTCCTCATAGAACATACAAGTTTGACGTGTGCTAGAGGCCCAACGTTTCATATTCCTTGACAGATCTCGCCATACTATTATTATATTTCATTGGACAAACAAAACCATTGTATTCTTTATAAGAAGACCATGATGAGCTCATTAACTGTGTAGGAATATGCTTGGAGATCGAATACAGATAGAGAATAATGGGTTGTGTAGGAATATGCTTGGAGATCGAATACAGATAGAGAATAATGGGTTGATTAGATTTGCTGAGTAGTCATCAGGAGTCTTGTAGAGAGAGGGAAACAGACAAGTCGCGCGAGTAGTTCTTTAAAGCTGAGTAGCATCATTCCTCGCATGGAGTTTTCTTGAAACTTAACAGATTCATGGAGGAATTTCAAGGTATAGAAGCTTATGAGATGCTATACCTTTTCTTGCATGGAGGACGGAAAGAAAAGGAGAGCTGAAGGAAGGAAGGAAGGAAGGAAGGAAGGGAGAAGGAGGAGGAGAAGAAAGGAGGAGAAAGAGGGAAAGAAGTGGAAGACTAGGGAAAAATATCACTTCATCACGCTCACATGGATTTCTCATAAGTACACTGAAATCTTCACACAAGTTTATAATTCAAACAAGGGATGGTGCAATCCTGAACATGAACAAGACCGGTAGAACACCTCATGCATGTGTGTGGAGAGGAGGAAATGCAAGTAGATTATATATATGCCTCTTTGTAGTATTGAGCAGGCTTTTGAATCCTAAAGACTGATTTATGTGACCATTTTTTGTTAAAACTCTCCCATACTGCGACATTTCAAACTTTCAATTTTGCCTAGCAAGGAAATATGTAGAGGTCCAAGAGCTTTCTGTAAGCTTTAGATGATAACAAGGTGGCATATATTTTTCTTATGTTTTTTGATGCTTCACATAATAATTGCGTTCATATGCATGTGTTTAGAATCAGTGGATGCACCATGAGAGCCATATATGCTTGAATAGATATGGCATTTTGAGAAGTACATGCATGTACAAGAAAATTTATGCACCATGAGAGCCATATATGCTTGAATAGATATGGCATTTTAAGTACATGCATGTAGAAGAAAATTTATCCATAGAAAATCTAGGTGAATGTATGTATCAATGTGAAAGGAATCTTAAAACAAACTTTTCATTAGATTGCAAAGTCACTCTCTTGTTTTCCTCAAACATGTTATTTGAATAATACACTAACATACTTGTTGAGATATCAAGCTCAACATGTGATGATCCAGGATGACACGTATCACTTTTTCATTTCTCTGACATGTATAGTGGTCATGCTGATATATGTCAGGGATCTTTCATTGCGAGAGTGATGGCACATTTGTTTCTTGCCAGCTTACTCATTCGGGGATATTAGGATTTTCCTTATGTATTGTTCTTTATATATTGCACTTGTTGTATTGTTGTTTTTTAGGTCATTCTTGTACATTCCTTTTATGTAATAGAAGAAGAAGAAGAAGAAGAAGATCATTCTTCCTTGACTCAATCTGTGTGTGTGCTCCTCTTTGTTTGTGAGTGTGTGTGTGTGTGTGTGTGAGCTCTCTTCCTTATCTCCTTCCTCCTGACATGGTATCAGAGCCATTGTGGTTGTAGAGAGCTCGTGGAGAAGGCCTATGGTGAAGAGTATGTGAGAAGGCATGGAGAAAGTGTGATTCACAAACGACCTCAGATTGCCACAAAAATTGGCGTGAAGGTAGAAAGCATCAAAAAATTTTTGCGAGTTACCCCTTAAGGGTCACTTGTTTTTATCAGATTTTGTGTTTCGGAGCCATCTCGACCTCCATTTCAAGCCTACAAGGTGGGGTCCATACAAAAACCATGTTAGTTTGCAAAATTTGCGCCCTATTTGGAAACACTCATATATTCGACACAGAATTTCAAGTGATTTTGTGTATTGTTGATAAATAAAAATTGTTTTTTTCTGAGATCAAAGTGTCACATAGTGCGATAGTGTTCAAGCAGAAGTACTGCTTGTAGTGTTTTTGCAATGTTGTAAATTTTTGTAGAAATGGCAAATGCGGAAAGAATGAGTCAGCTTATGAGTGATAAGTTGGACAAGAACAACTTCCATGCTTGACAATTCAGAATGATGATTTTTTTAATGGGAAAAGACTATTGGAAGTACATCAAAGGAAAGAACGAAAATGCTCTACAGTTACGAGAGAGGAATCAGACTGCGGACAAGTTAAGAGCATATGAGGAATGGAATCAAGGAGCACGAAAGGTAATGTATTGGCTATCTATTAGCATACAAGATAGCATGATCGGGCACATACATGATGTCAAGACTCCGAAAGAGGCTCAGAACAACTTGTTCACATTGTATGAGACCAATACAAAGGCACAGAAATCGCAACTCAAGAATGAGTTCATACATTGGAGAAAAAGGGCATGTCGGTAAGTGACTACACCTTGGAAATCAAAAGCATATGTGATTCACTTGCATCTATTGGCTTGAATGTAGATGATGATGATGATGATAAGGTGGAAGTGTGCCTTTGTGGTTTAGGAGCTTCATATAAGTAGTTCAGAACATCTGTTCAAACCAGGTGTCCATGTTGATTTTGTTGATATGGTGTCCATGTTGATTTTTGAAGAAAAGAATCTTGGTGAGGACTCAAAATCCCAAGGAAAACCTAGTTTTGAGCAGGTATTCTACTATGGCAGAGGAAGAGGCAGAGGTAGAGCCTTCAAAAGTGGAGGAGGAAATAGTAACCAAGATGAAGGTCAACATCAGAATCATGCAAGAGGTAGAGGACAGTTCCAAGGCAGGGGGAGCCAAAGGGGCTACAAAAATTTCCAAAGAAATGATTCAAGTAATGACAATAAAGGATGCTAGAATTGTGGTAGACATGGATACTTTGAATGTGATTGCAGGTTGAAGAATCGAAATAACAAAAGGCAACAAAATAACTATGCATCCACAAGTGCAGATGATTCGAAGAAGTTGTTCATGGTTCAACAACATATGATGAATACGATGTCGTTGATGTTTTGAAATCAAATGGAAATGTCTAGTATGTTGATTCATGTGCTTCAAATCACATGACCAGTCATGCAGAATGGTTTAGTAGTTTGCAAAAATTGTCAGTTCCTAAATATATTGAAACAAGTGGTGACACATATCCTATCGAGCATACAAGAAACATTGCACTGTCTATGGAGGACGGGAAGTTAAAACATCTTTCTGATGTGCTGCATGTTCCAAATATAACAAAGAATCTGTTTTTTTTTTTTTGACAAACGATTGACCAGGGATTACAAGTTAGGTTGAATGTTTTTTTATATAAAGGAAGTTCGCCATTAGCCTACTCTCCCGGACTTGAATTAAATAAAGAAAGAAAAGTACAAGAGAAGGGGACTAGTGCCCTCGGGACCCCCCAAATCCCACAAAGCAGCTTAGATGGCATTCCAAAGAAGGTTAATCACCCTCTCATCACCCTCATGAGGGGCCCACTTGGGTTTAAGCTTGTTGTTGATCAAAAGGAGAACTTGATGGTGCCTGAAGGGGGGGGGGGGGGGGGGGGGGGGGGGGTGATTTCTTACAGTTAATAATCCTTTTGCCAAGGAGGAACAACGATTTCTCAATTGATCACTCCTTGGGGGAGTCACCGAAGTTGAGAGCACATCTTTCCCGCCAGATTTTCCATAGGACCTCCCCTCTGATGGCGTTCCAGAGAGTCGTGGAGCAGCCGATCGCTTCTCCTAGCACGGCTTGCTTCTCTGAAGTCTAATTTTCTTTCCAACTATCTGCCAGAGTCTGTTGGAGTTGGGGCAGGTAAAGAAGATGTGTGGAACATCTTTGATAGACCGGTAGCAGCGTTTGCACCAGGGAGGGATCCCACAAAGTTTGCTAGCCTTAAGGTTGGTCCAGATTCCATGATGAAGAATTTGCCATAAGAGGACAGCCTTTTTGATTTCTATGAGAGGGTGCCAGATAGCCATGAACTTCATGTCCCACCGAAGCCGCGTCCATGACAGGCACCACTTCTTGTTGAGGTTAACCTGATAGTCAATCGTTCCTTTGATGTTGGGGATTTTTGATAGGCTATTCCCATTGTGCCATTTGAGACCAAGCAAGCTCGATGTGTCATGTCCCATGAGAAGGCAAGTTTTGTGAAGATCCTAGGCTAGACATCTACTTTGCAAAGTGTTCCATTCTTCATACGAAATGTTGACGCAAGGGTCAGTATCCTCGAAGTTGATCCAGCGGTTGGTGTCTTGTTTCTAGAGATGTTTCCATTTTTTGAAGCCTTTGTTCCATAACTTCTTGGCATTTTGAATGTTCCAAGATTCCACACTCCGGATGCCATGGATCGGAAACCAGATAGAGTCGTTTTGTCTGATACCGGCAGCCCACTTCCAGTCTTCACTAATTCTTGTAAAGCTTTTGACTTTATTCCAACTCTTCCATAGGGAGCACACAAGATTAGAGCCTTTCGGGAAGACGGGGATTGGGGAGAACAGCAAGGTCAAGATGTCGAGATTCTTCCAATTTGGGAAACCCATGAGCGCCAACTCGTTCTTGTTTCTGAAGATCAGCTTGGCCCACGAGGCCTCCCCATTGCACCAAGCCTTAATCATCCATTTGGCTGCCAGTTTGTTAGCCATGCACCCAATGTCCAGGATACCAAGTCCCCCACTATCTTTATGGCTGGTGCAGATGGACCATTTGATTTTTGGCACTCCCTTCTATTGTGATCGCCCGTCCAAAGGAAGTTTCTACAAATACTATCCAGTTTGGACAGATCTTGCTCTTTCGGCCTCCAGCAAGAAAGGAAATAAATGGTAGAAGAAAGGAGGAACGTGTTGATAACCATAGCACGACTAGCAAGATTGATTTGCATACCTCTCCAATAGTTAAGCTTGTTTTCGAGTTTGGCCAGCACCCAATTCCACCGCTATTCCATAGAGACGCCAAACCCCAAGGGGATCCCAAGAAGCCAAAAAATTTGGCCCTGCGGAATGATTTGACAGCCATGATCAATGACAAGGCCAGGTTGAGACCCCACAATAGCTCTAAAGGCAGTCTTAGAGTGGTTGATTATGGATCAGAGGCTTCACAAAAGTAGCAAGACACCTCCACAACGTCTCCAGGCTGGTACTATCATTGTGAACAAACGCGTTCATATCATCGGCAAAAAGTGTCATGGTGATCTGACTGTGGTCGTGAGGCAAGCGGAGGCCTTTGATATTACGAGCTTCCACCTGGTGTGCCACAAGCCTGCTAAGCCCCTCCGTGGCTATGGCAAAGAGAAGGGGAGCCATTGGGCACCCTTGTGTGATAGATCTTCTAAGTTTGATCACCTTCGAAAGTTTGCCGTTAATGTTAATTTGGGTCGATGTGTTTCCGAGGAGGGTCGTGATCATCTTGGTGAATTTCTGACTACATCCAAGACGTTGGAGCGACTGCAGAATATAGTCCCATTCTAGCCTGTCGTAGGCTTTATCAAAGTCGATCTTGAGGAAGACCACATCTTGTTTAGACTCATTTGCAAATTCAAGACCTTCCCAAATATCTGTAATGGTTTCCAAAATTGACCTGCCTTTGATGAAACCTTTTTGGTCCTCGCTTAGCCACGCTCTCAAGTGGCAAGAGATTCTGTTGGAAATGACTTTGGCGATGATCTTGTATCCTGTTTGGAGCATCGTAATAGGACGCCAGTTCTCTATTCTGTTCTTTTCCCCTTTTTTGTGTATTAACTTGATAATACCATTGTTGAGACAAGGAGGAAGTGCGCCAAACTTGGGCACCTCTTGCCAAACCAGACGAAGAGGGGTGGCAACCACCAACTTGAAGGATTTAAAGAACTCATTAGTGAGCCCGTTGGGTCCCGGGCTTTTACCGGGAGGGAGGGCATCAATGACCTCAATGATTTTTACTTCAGAGATAGGGGCATCTAGCAGGGAGCGAAGGTTGAGAGGTATCCTGCGGGGGGAAACCCTAGATATGGTTGCCATACAGTCCCTTCTATGGTGGGAGAGGGGGTTCGAGGTCCCCAGGAGTCTCGTGAAGTGCCCTTCAATGATCCCAAAATTATCTTCTTCCGTATTGCATACATTGCCATTTAAGTCTAGCAATAAGGGGATCGATTCTCTGTTATGTTTCCTTTTAAGGATACGGCACATCTCTTTGGTGGGTTTGTCGGCTTTGCCAGCCCACCACTCCTTGAAGAAAATTTGCAAATTTTTCCTTTGTATTTCTTCCTCGTATCTCAACAGTGCTCTGATTTTTCGAAGACCTTTCTGGGCTTGAGATTTTCCTTTGTTCACTTCCTCCTCGAGCCTCCAGAGTCTGTGGTAAAGAGCTTCTCTACAAGCCCGCCGCATAGTCTCGAGCATCTTCTTGGATCTAATCATGATTTGTCGAGACTTATCGAACGCACTTCTCCAGCACTTGGCTGGGGACAAGCCGGAGGCAAACGCCTCCTTCCACACATCAACAATGTCTTGATGGACGGAGGGGAGAGAGAAGGTGGGTGCACTTGCATGAAACCAAGGAGCCTTATGGAACTTGATGGAAGGTTGGAAAGTGATAACGATCGGGTAGTGATCAAAGATGGTGAGGTCGGTGCATTGCGCAAGGGATGGGTGGCCCCATTGATGAGTAAAACTCTAAGAGATGTAGTATCTATCAAGTCTAGCTTTCCTCAGGTCCTCGCCCGCTTGGAGATTTGACCAAGAAAAGCCATTCGAGTCTTTATTCGACCAAATCCAAGTGAAGTTTGGTTTTGTCCCACGTTTCTTTCTCCCGACTATCGATGACCCTACCCTTGCCCATCCATCTATCCATAGGGTCCTCCACCATGTTGAAGCCACCACAAATAAGCATGTTGTGGGGGACCGAGTCCAAGGAGGCCCATGTGTTCAGTCTCTCTAATTCCCCGTTAGGGGCGTACAAAGAAACCAGAGTAAAACAAAGAGGAGCACCAAAAGAAACAACAATCCATCGATGCCTATCATCTTCAATGGAGTTCTCAAGCTTTTCAAACCAGAGTTGATTAATACCGATTACTGTTCCACCGGACCCCCGTTGGTGCACTATTGAAATCCAAACATGGGTCGAGGAGACCTGCCTAAGCCATTTTTGGAGGTCTTCTCCGTCAATTTTAATCTCTTGAATACATATAAATTTTGGGTTTAGGCTAATGTCGCGAAGCCATTGACCAATGATGGTCGCTCTTGAGGGGTCGGTTAGCCCTCTAGCATTTAAGGAGATGATGATCATTGTCGTAGTGAGCCCTCTTTACGGGAGGGAGCTTTGTCCTTTCTTTTCTTGGCCCTTCATCTTTCTTTTTGGCTGGGATCGGATCCCGAATTAGCAATAGGTTCTTGTGGGGGCTTTTCCAAGGTAACTCCATAGGTTGTTTTCCTTTGCGGGATGCCTCTTGCTGGGAAGACTTGGGCACCATTTTCGACACCGTTTTCGGAATAGTCGATCCGATGATGGAACTTTCACTATCCATGTTATCTTCGTTACTAGTGGTAAAGCCATCTTCTTTGCTTGTAGTGTAGCCCTCTAGGGAGGTTTCTTTATTATCAGGGATCTCTAGGGCTTTGTCGTTGGTGTCCACCTCAAGTAGGTTCCCACCTGGGTAGTCAAACTCATTGATCTCCTTTTCCTAGTTGCAATATAAATTGCTAGAGGGGGTAACTGACATGATGTTTCGCTCAGAAGTCGCCCTAGGGCTTCTTTTCCTTCTTCTTCTGACTTCGATGAACCCGTCTGCATCAGCTTCTGGATTACGGGGGCCTTGCCTTCCTCTTCCTTCGTCGGGTGAGCCAAAGCGCCTTTGTTGTCTTGAGCGTTTTTGGAGGCTTCTTGATTTCGCTTGCTTTTTTGTTTCAAAGGGCAATCTTTAATCCTGTGGCCTTGTTGGCCACAATGAAAGCATGCGTTGGGAAGGTTTTTGTAATTGATGTCTTGCTCCCATACATCCCCTTCGCCCAAGTCCACTTTGATCTTCGATGGAAGCGGCATGCTAAGGTCGGCCTCGACACATATTTGAGGCTACCACAGAGCGTTGAACGAGTGTCTTGCACCTTCATAAATGAGACCACCAATGTCCTCGCGTGAGGCCAACGGCTTGCCGATAGGAGAAACAATGTCCCACACGAATTTGTACAAGAAGTAAGGGAGGTTAGGGAGCTCAACCCAAAGAGGGTACCGAAGCGATTTTGATTTATCGGGAGTAAAATCAGGGGACCATCTGAATAGGCATAGGGTCGCCCGACCAAGTTTCCAGGTGCTGACGCTTAGGGCTCGAAACGCCATATCTTCGTTTTCAAAGACTAGCAACATGTGGCTTGCCGGTAAGAATTGACACTTACAAACAATTAGTCCACGGGAGAACCACTCGTTTCGAAGCCACTAACGCACAGTTTCGAGCGGGGGCCTAGGGCCAAACATTTGGCCGATGAGGCAAACTTTCTTGAGATCCTCCTGAGCTGACAGAATTGCGGATCTACTGAGGGAGACCATGGGGGGTTCAACACTCTCGGAGGCCCCATGGGCGACACAAGACCCCCCTTCCAACAGAGAGGCCAGATTACCAGTCTCCCCCGGAGGAGGGGCCAGGTTACTTCTCACAAATGAGGGGGTCGCCAAATCCATAACCAAATTAAAAGGATTTCGTAAGATCTACACGAGGATCAATGAAAACTTTGCCGCCACATATTCTTTTACCCTCGAATTGACAGCGAAACCAAAAGAAAGCATCAACTCTCTTTAAGCCTTGAGGAGCAGTGATCGCGCGGGAAAGAAGCTTGAGCCTACGCGGGTACACGACAACAGAGACCTAGTCCGTCAACCCTTGAGTCCGTCAATCCATCAACAACGCTTGCACCTCTTGAATCTTCTGAGCTTCCGTCTTCATCTTTGTTCTTTTAGAAGATCAAAAGAACCCTTCAAAACTTAATTTAGTGGAGCCTTCAAATCTTTTTGCAAATGCCCAGCGTTAATCAAAAGCCAATTTGTTCGCTTGCAAAAAGAAGGGAGCACGCAAGACTAAAAGATCAACGCTATCATAAAAAACGAGCCATAAAACAACACGTGAGAAGCGGCGAACTCAGACAGACGCAATTAGCAACAAGAAAAGAACAACTCAATGAGTCGCGAGAACCAAGGGTCTGTCAGTCGGGCAAAATCGGTGACCCGACTAGCTAGTACCTCCCATTAAGCGCAAGGAATCAGTCGCATCACGCGTATGAAATGCCTCCACGCGAGGGACAGGCCGCTAAGAGCGATTGATACCTTGCTTGCGATGGTTTGTGATTCGTAGTTAGTTGACGATGACGGTCTTCGAGGGCCTGATACTCACTCTGTAGTTGGTACACACATTGATGTAACGTCGAAAACACATTATTTACATTAAAGAATGCAAGGAAAGGAGAGGATGCAGGGGGAATGGGGAAGGGAAAGGGAGTCGTGAATGATGTGGAGTCAAGTGGTGAGGTGGGTGGAGGGGGTATGGGAGGTTGAGGCTGCGTGGGGGGAGGGAGTGGTGCTGTGGCTGGTGATGTTTCCATGGTGTCAAACGTGTGTGTGACTGTGTAGATGGGGATAGTGGGTGGGGTGGATGTGATGTTCGTGAATAGTGTTGTGAAACTAGGCATGGTAACTCCTCCAAATTGGACGTCGGGAGAGAGAGGAATTCCCATGACATATGTGGTAATGGTGGAAGTGGGGGTGGTAGTGCCATGTGGTGAAGTGAGTTATGTAGTGAGAGATGAGGGGTGTGGTGAGAGTGGTTCCACCTGGTGTTCTTCTGTTTGTGTGTTATCTCCTGGTTCTGATACATTGATGTGAATTTGCTTGCCGAATCGCATGGGGTGGGTAGGCACTCGTTTCTCAAAGCGATGAATATAAGCCATAGCTGCATGAATGGCTTCATCTAAGCCTACCGCGTCTGCGTGCAGGTTCATTCATTCAATAAACATGTCATCCACGCCTTCCTCGGCTAACATTTGGCTCATGAGCACCTTTCCTGTCTCAAGCGACAGTTTGTGTTGTTCTGGGACTCCTTTCATGGTTTCATACAATCTTTTTATTTGGGCCGAGTAGGCTGGGGCACTTGCTAGTTTTGAAAGTTCGTCATATTCTTGATCATGTTTCTCGTTTGCTTCTTCTTCTTCTGTCTCTTCTTCATCCTCTTCTACTTCTACTACTTCTGGTTGGGTCGGGGCTGAAGTTGTAATAGTAGGTTGTGGTCCTTGGGTCTGCTCTGCTTCTATCTCCAGGTTAGACTCATTAATCATGCGGGCGATTTCTTCATCTGTCAAATCGGCTAGGGTGTAGCCTTGTGGGAACTCCAAGTCCGATGGAATCGGAGGGAACACCAGATTGGGTCCTTCTGCACTTGGTCTGGGTAGGCGAATAGTAAATGGTCGGACACGTCGCGTTTGTGGAGGGGTCACCTTTGGTGTGGTGGTGGCTCCCCTCGCTTGAGCACACGGTAATTGCACTCCCCCTCTCATTTTCTTCGATGGAGGACCCGCCGTTGATAGCCGTCTTTGGAATTCTTGGGCCCTAGACCATACTAGTGCTCTTTGAATGGGCACATCATAAGCTAAGCACCTGTAAATTATTTTTGTCAGAGCACAACATCCATGAAGCACATTCTTCTGTTTCTTATTCCATCGTTGATGGGCTAGGTGGATTTGATCGATGATCCAGTGTGGCAGATTGATGGTGAGATTCTCTGTCTCTGCCAAGCACAAGCTGAACCAGGTCTTTTTTGGTGGCATTGTGAAGCGTTCTTGGGCGGGGAAAGCGAAGTGCTGCATGATCGTTCATAGGTGGAGAGCGATGGTTGGTGTCATTGATACCATGTCCTTCAATTTGTTGAGATCCTTGTGCTTCATCCTGCTTGGAATCATTGTTTCTTTCTCAGTGGGAATATCCATACCTTGCATGTTCAATGCTTCTCGTACTAGGTTGAGGGTCAGTTCAAATCTTTTGAGCTCGTGGCCTGGTGTCAATGAGGGTAGCACGAAGGTACTATCGCCTCATTTATCCCTACTAGGAGTGATGGTACTGATAAGGTAGGAGCAGCGCAGGAAATCTGGCTTAGGTAAATGTGCCCGGAAATAGCCATCCAAGCCTGCTTTGGTCCATACCGATCGCATTACTTCTGCATTCTGATACTGCTCAAATTCGCGGGTAAAGAAATGATATCGTCCCCATTTGCCATTAAACTCAAGTTCTGCCTCCCAAAAGTAGGTGCCATCCCCCAATGGCCCTACGGCATCACTGAACCAATGTGCGTGTTTCCCCACTTGAGAAGTGTGCCCCTGAGGCGGGTCCTGAATAGGAAGCACATGCAGAGCTCTAAGTTCTTGAGGTCTCTCAGTGAGTTGTGGTTCCAGAAGGAGGGTTTCAATGTCCACTATCTGGGCGCTAGACCCTGCCTGGGAACTAGTGCCTCCGGTTTCTGCGATGTTACAACTTGCTTGCTAGTTCTGTGAGAATATAGAAGCATGCGTTAACATTGTAAAAGACAAGGTAGAACAATTTTTGTCCCCGTTACAACATTAACATGAGGTGAATGATGAGTTAGTCGATCATTGAGTGCTCGATGATTGTGTGTGTTGTTCGTCCTATGAGCTAAGTGAAAAGATGTAGTGTGAGAATGATGCAGTTAATAGGTGGGGATGAATGTACAAATGGGATCGGGGGGTTTATTACAAGCTTTGGGTTGCCAAACGCAGTGGATGGGTTTTGGTTTTGATTTTCTGGAAACTCTGGAGGGCTTTATAAGAGTGTCCACTTGGAAATGAGGCTTTTTAGGAACCCATTTACAAGTGATTTTGCTCGTGTTCATGGGCAAATATGTATTTGTGTGTATCAAATAAAAGGGGGCTTTGGCGGTTCGAGTGAGTGAACCATGTCGTGCATGGTGTGATCTGTGTGTAGCTACTTGAGCCCGCAAGCAAGCCTTAGGCACCCAAATTTGTCTGGATTGTGGGTCAACCTTCATCGACTTCTTGGGTACCCAGATAGATTTTACTTTTACAGAAGAATTCTTGGAGGACTTCTTATTAGTGTCTGGTCGTTGATCACAAATAGGAAGTTGAGCTAGTTGTTGTGGCTTGACCGTAATAGGATGCTCGCCTCTCCGCACCCACACTTGTTTCGATGGCTGAGACACCTTGCTTCACAAGTTCTTTTGGCTTCCATTATAGGTCATCTGCTTCTTCTGTTTTTGATCCACCTTTGGTTGCCGCCTCCCAATTGCCTTTTGAAAAGAAGGGAGTTCCGTCGTACCCTTTCCGTCTTTGTTGACATAATCATCCCTCTGCATCACATAGTTTTGGACAAGAATAGCATGGTCATCTTCATGTGTACTCCTGGAAGGACCAGGAGTGTGTGCCTTTCCTAGTTCTGTGAGTGCTCTATTGTCTAACTCAACTGTAATTTGATTCTGATTTACCCATACCTGAAGAAGTCCACATCTTAGGTTTTAGGTTGACTGCATGATCATAGATCCAGTCTTGACCCAAGACAAGAGGCTAAGTGAGATCCTCATCTTGACACACTAGTACTTTAACTGTCATTAAAGAATCTTGAATGTAGAGGGGAAGTCCCACCTGGCCCGTGCAAGGGGTTTCCACACCTCCCAATCCTATGAGATAGGCTTCTATAGGATTGACACTTAAATTCAACTCTTGACAGTACGAAAGTTTAACAGCACTAGTGGTTGCACCTGAGTCAATCAAGGCTCTTACAATCCTTGCATTCGTTCCTTGTCCTAGCTCTAAGGTCACAAAAGGACGCCGATCAATTATTCCATGAGAGATAATACCTGAAGCTTCACACATTGCCATATGATACCCTTGGTCTGCATATGCCTCTGTCCTAGGCTGATCTTTACCTTGTCATCTCAACTTCATCCTTTGGATACGTTCCAAGGCTTCTGCCTGTGCTTCTTCTTGAATTCGTTTTTCTTCTTCCTTGTGTTTCTTGGCAGTGTTGAGTTGATTTAGCATCTCTTCAGTCAAGGGTTCCTTATATAACTTGACTCTGCATCCTCTAATGTAACTAGGAAGAACATCACCTTCTAGTGTAGCTAATTGAACTACTCCACTCATTGAGATCCTATTGATAATCATGGGTCCATAGCCTCTTTTCTCTAATTTCCGTGCATGTTGTTTCAGGGTATACACCAAAACTAAGTCTCCGGCCTTCAAGCCTTTATCCTTAACATGGGCATCAAAGTACGCTTTCTATCGTTTCTTAGTTGCATATATCCCTGCAGCAGCCCTCAGTCTTGTCTCTCCTAATCGTTCAAGGTCAAAGAGTCTAGAGGAGAGTTCATGACCCGTCCAATCATACTCATGTTAAATCTATGGATGAGGAGATGGCTGCACTTTATGGAAATGAAACATGGAAGCTTGTTCCATTGCCACAAGGAAAGAAACCCCTAGGCTTCAAGTGGGTTTACAAGGTAAAGCACAATGATGATGGTAGCATAAGAAGGTATAAAGCACAACTGGTAGCAAAAGGATATGCACATACATATGGCATTGTTTATGAGGAAACATTTAGCCCTATTGCTAAACTGTCTACTATGAGAGCACTTGTTGCATTAGCTATAACAAAAGGATGGACTTTGCATCAGATGGATGTGAAGAATGCTTTCTTACATGGTTAGTTATAGGAAGAAGTATACATGGACCAACCACAAGGATATGAAGATTCAAAGCACCCAAAGTATGTTTGCAGCTTGCAAAAATATTTGCATGGGCTTAAGCAAGCCCCTCGTGTTTGGCATCCAAGGATTGCTGATTACTTAACCATTATTGGATTGTTATGTGTGATGAAGATCATTCATTCTATGCAAGGAAGAAGGATGATGGCATCATGATTGTGGCTATTTATGTTCATGACTTGATTGTAGGAGGTGATAATAAAGAAAGCAATAAAGAGTTAAAGCAACTTCTTATGCAAGAATTCGACATGAAATATCTTGGTGTGCTGCGTTATTTTATTGGGCATGGAGTTTAGACATAGAAAAATAGTTATATGGATGCCGCAAAGGCCATATGCCTTAAGTATCCTGCAAAAGTATGGTATGAATGATTGTAAACCAATCTCTATGCCATTAGGTCAAAATTTGAAGTTGGAAACTACATCTGGTGAAGCATTGGAAAATGCTACTATGTATAGGAAAATTGTGGGAAGTTTGATATATCTCACAATTACAAGGTGTGATCTAAGCTACACGGTTGTACTTGAAATTCAATTTATATAGGTTCCCACAAAACCACATTTAGATACTCTAAGATGCTCTCCAACTTATGTGAGTGCTACTTTAGATTATGCATTGTTTTATGAAACTAGTGTAGATTTGTAGGTTCATGGATACGCCGATGTAGATTGGCCTGGTAGTATTCTAGATAAAAGACCTAACTAATGGCTTTCTATTCTCACTTGGGAGTGCAGCTATTACATGGAGTAGCAAGAAGTAGCCCACTATTGCTTTATTGATTATAGAGGCTGAGTATAGAGGTGCTGCAATGGTAGCATGTGAAGCATCATGGTTAGAGATGCTACCTACTAATTTAGGTGTGGAAATGAAAAAGTCAATCATCATCTATTGTGATAATCTTAGGAGCATTTAGTTAGCACAAAAATCCTATTTTTCATGCTAGAACAAATCACATCATTATCAATTCATCAGAGAGAAGGTATTAGCAGGTGATATTGATCTTGTTTATGTGAGGACAGATGAGCAGGTTGCTAATATTTTCACTAAAGCACTTGGAGGAGAGAACCTAAAAAAGTCTCAAAAAATGCTTGGATTAGAGGACATGACATTGAACTTGAGGGGGATTGTTGAGATATCAAGCTCAACATGTGATGATCTAGGATGACATGTACAACTTTATATCAAGGTCAACATGTGATGATCCAAGATGACATGTACAACTTTATCATTTCCCTGACATGTATAGTAGTCACTCTGGTATATGTCAGGGATACTTTAGTGAGGTTTACTAGATTCATCTATCGAGAGAGATTTCTTGCTAGCTTGCTCATTTGAGGACATTGGGTTTTTCATTATGTACTATTCTTTATATGTTGCATTAACTGTATTGTTGTATTAGGTCATTCTTGTATATTTTATGTAATAGAAGAAGATGAAGAAGATCATTCTTCCTTGTCTAAATATCTATGTGTGCTCCTCTTTGAGTGTGAGAGTCTGTGAGATAGCTCTCTTCCTTACCTCCTTCCTCTTGAAACCATGCATCTCCAGCCACATGTTGGAAGTCATTTGTTATGTAGACTCAATATCTCCTTAACAAGACTCAAAACGAGTTTCAAAGAGTTCAACATGCAAGAAGGTAAATTCTTTATTGTCGGCTCTAGCATCTCAAGGGAGATTTCAATAAACGAAATTCCCATCTCCAATTTTTTCTATGAAAACTAGAAGAAAGATTAGCTATGAGGAGGAAATTCCAAAAAAGAATCTATATATTGTTTTAAAGATTTTTTGGCAAGAAAGTTGGTAAACTGGCTAAAGAATAAGTAAAATCTTGAAGAATAAGCATCTCACAATGTAATCATGTATATTATTGAAAATTATAAGGTGTAATGCATGATAGATGAAGAAAATACTAAACTAGTTACCAACCATTTCACTCAACTCCTAGGAGTGTCTTCTCCACTCTCTTCTTAGAGGCATGATTACATGACTTCCATCCCTAGAGTAAGAACCAAAAATGTTCCACAAAATATGGTGCATCTTCTAGATGCCCCAATCAATGACATAAAGATTGCTAAAGCTATTGGTTCTTTTCCCAATGGTAAAAGCCCAAGTCTAGGTGGCCTTACCAATGAGTTTCTTAAGAAATCAAAGAGTGTTTTGGTTAAAGCTTTATGAATAGTCTATCAAAAAGAACTATACTTCAGTGCTTCATACAACTTTCTCAATGAAGGTGTGATCAAACATATTCACAAAAAAAGGGGAGAAATAAAAATTGAAAATTGGTGGCCTATTAGTATGCTACAATTTCCTATAAAATGTATGTGAAGGTCCTTGCTAATCGAATTGCCTTGCACCTTCACTCATGGATCAATGAGGATAAAAAAGGGTTCATTAAGGGTAGATCCATCCTAGAGGTTGTTATGGATGTGTGGGAAGGCCTTGAATTTGCTAAGGACTCTTCTCAAGATCTCCTCTTCATCAAGATCAATTTTGAGAAAGCTTACGATGGCCTTGAGTGGGACTTCATTCTCCAATCCTTGAAAGATCAAGATTGTGGCTCTAAATTCATGAAGATGACTGGAATGCTTATGAGAAATTTGTGGAATTGAATCAATATCAATATACATCTTTCTCAGGTGATTAAATAAAAATGCTCTATTAGATAGGGTTTCCCTCTCTCTCCTCTTCTCTTTCCTATTGCCATCAATGGCCTCAGCTTATTCGTTAACCATCATGCCCATTTGGGGCATGTCCATGGTCTGTTGCTTCCCCATAGCTAGAATCTAATGATTATGAGACTCTTTGTCGACAATGTGAATGCTTTTGTGCATAATGACATCAATAGTAATACCACCTTTTGGAAATTTCTAAACATGTTTTGCATTGCTTTAAGTTTTAGAATAAATCACTCAAAAATATCTTTCAAGACTACTTTGGTGCCCCCTCCATAGTTTTTGGTCGAACATGGATTTCAAGATCTCCCCAATGGACATATCTTCTTTCCTTGAATTTTGATGTGTTTTGATGTTTCCATGAGTATTAGTGGTGGAATTGGGTTCTTGCCAGGCTTGATAATAAACTTACTTACTAGAAGGGCATGATGTTCAACTTGATCGAGGATGCCATGGTGATCAATACCTTTCTTCTTTCATTAGTTATCTATTTCTTGGCATATTGAGATTGAAAGATAAATTTTTAGGACAATTGGAAAGAACTTGTAGAAAATCCCTTTGGATAGGTGATCCCAACAAGAGAGGCGTGCCCAAAATCAAATGGGCTATTTGCACGAACCAAAGAAATTCAGGTGCGATGGGCATTATAGACGTGGGCTGGATGGTAAATAAGATGGCTACCAAGTGGATGATCAAAGGGTGGTCCAAATAAAAAACTTTTAGGGAAAATTTGATTCTAAAAAATAAATCTTCTCTTATGCTTGTGGGACTTCCTAGGTGGAAGCATCATGATCTACTCACTTTGCTATTTTCTCCTTTTCCAGTGACTCCTAGGGGTTTGAACTTAGTGTGCTCCTTATGGAAGAGTTGGAACATAATGAAATTGTACATCGAGGTCAATGGGGATTACAACTGGGATGTTGGGATTAGAAAAAATGATTCTATTTGGTTTCATATTGGGGGAATCAAAGAAATGGATTGTGATAACCTCCAAATGGCAAAGAAGCTATAAAACAAAGGGCTTCATAGGTGGAAACATTTGTGGAATCAAGAGAGAAGATATTGGATAAGATTTAATGACATAGACTTGGCTAGGAAGGTTGAATATAATATTGGGTGCCTATTGAGATAGAGAATCAACCCTTGGGAGAACTCAAAGACTTGCCTCCTTCTCATGCATTATCCCTTATGGATTGAAGAGTTAAGATGGATCAAAGGTAATAAATTGGATCAAGTGATGAGTGCCAAGAAGCACATGGACTTGCACATCTCCCTTAATAGAAGATGGTGCCTAAACTCAACATGTATTAGATGACAATTTAAGTTCCTTGACTTCTGGCATCCTCTCATTGAGAATAAAAAGTTAGTTCTTATGTGTCAAATTCTCCATAAGGCATTTGAACCGATGTCAAAGCTTATATAATATATGGGGCTCCTCAATGGTCTAAGTGATTCCTATAGGATAGGGAAGACATTTGTCACTTCTTATTTTCATGTGGTAAGAGTCACGCTATCTGGAAGCAAGAGTTAATAGGAGAAGTGATTGGTACTTTTTTGCCTTATGGAATGCTATTAGGGGAGAAGCACTTTGAAAAATATGGAAAGCAAGATGTGTGGGAAACTTTGATGACCATATGAAAGAATGATTAACTGATATATCCCTTGGCCAATTAGGTAGAAGAATATGTAATTGTAAGAAGTCATGGACTTTTAGATACCATAATATTTTAGACTTGGATAATAAAAAGATCAAAAGTAAATAGGCCACCCATGAGGGCGACCAAAAGATCATTAACCTTCTCTATAATGCCCTCTAAAACTTAGTTTTCTTGCTGAATCCTAGCCATCACCAATGTTGTGCCTTTGGGTAGTCATGCCCTTGCTTTATGGAATATGGGGCATCCTAAGGGCACTATTGCCTTCATTGTACATTTTCTTTAAATTTTAAACGCAAGGTAGGTGTTATGAAAGACAAAGACGAAAGAAATTAAATATATGATTATATATTTCTTTATTTTTTTGGATTTGCAACTCTCTCTCTATGTTAGATATTTCCATCTCTCCCTATGTTAGATCTATGGATAAACGAAGTGGTATGCCAAGGGGTGTAGAATATATAAAGTGCGAAAAAGATAGAATTTTTTTTTTTCTTCTCTCTCTGTGTCTTTTCTTCCTCTGCCTCACCTTTTGAACGGATATATGTTGCGGCCTAGAGAGAGAGAGGGGGGGGGGATGTTCTGTAGCGCGAGATAAAGAGCTGTTTTCGACATAGAAAACAAAAAGAGAAAAAGCATCTCAATGATCGAACTTCCTTTAAAGAAAGCGTAGAGAAAAGCACAGACCCACACACACACAAAGAAAGAAGCTTTGTATGGGGTACTCAAAGGATCAGTCTATAGTAAAGTGGAGAGGGAGTCCAAAGTAGAAAGCACACAAGGGGAGAGAGAGACATAGAGAGAGATAGAGAGTGATCAAATAAATAGATAGATATACATATAAATTATATGATAGAAAAAGAAAAAACAGAGCCTCGGATGACAAAACAATTGTTAAATATGTGTGTATTATATGTTATATCCATCTTTGGTAGTCATAGAAAATGTGTTGTATGATTCAATAACCGAATGGGGCTACCAAAGTGAAGCTCAAAAAGTTCAATCGAAGAACGGGACAAAATAAAGAAGGAGACAAAATAAAAGAGTATGGAGAGGATGAGAGGATGGAAAATCGAGGTAGAGAGAGAAAGAGGAAAAAAGATTTAACAAAATAAAATCGGATGAAAGAGAGAAAATGTGTTTTAGAATAAGGAAGCTACCACTTTTGGTCTATGGTTTTCTTTTTCTTTTTTAGAATAAGGAAGCTACCACTTTTGGTCTATGGTTTTACAATGTTTGAAATTGAATTGAAATTACAAGTGAAGGGTATGACACTCATGGGATCTATAAAGCTAATTTTTAGACTCTTTGAAGGCACATTATTAGTTAGCATAAACATGATGTGTGTACCACACTCCTTCCATCCAACTGATTTGTCCCAAAAATTTCTTTTTCTTAGATTGAGGTGTTGAACTTGTAACATCAAGCTTCGATGTTTTTCTTCACAACCAAACTAAGTCCTCTCCTTGTTTGAGGAAGCAAACTAAAGGTTTCCAATACATACAATGTAGATTTTTTGTCTCTCCCTCTCTCCATAAAACCACATCAAGGATATCTTTGCACTGAGTAACTTTCTAAAATCTTCTAGATCACCAATCCAAAGTTAGTCTTCCTAACCCAAAAAAAGCCACACATTTATAGGACCCAATATTTTCTAGTATTCACATTATGTTCGTGCCATAGTTTCTATGGAACATCTTTGGGCATGATTCTCCTTGAAGAACAATTTTCTTTTTTAAAAAGCACTTTAAATCAAGAGAAAAACAAGGAAAAGATACAACAAGATTATAAAGAGTTATAGAGAAGGTCCAATACCTTTTTGTCCCCTTTGTGGGACACACTTGGATTTTAGAATGTTTTCTACTAAAATAAAAACCATGTGGTGCTTGAGGGGGGAGGGAACTTTTAACAATTTTGAATCCTTGTGCCTAGATAGTCTAGGGGTTTATCTAAAGACCACTCCTTTGGAGGCTTGTCAAAGTTTGTCGCACATCTTTCCTTCTAGATTTTCTAGAGAGCTTCACTTCTGATGGTGTTCCACAAGGCTACCAAGCAACTGATCACCTTGCCAAGTAAGGTTCTCTTCTAGTTAACTTGATGAACTAACAAAAGGATCTTGAGGGTTCTTATGAGATCACAATACTCTTGGCACAAGAAACAAATAGGCAACCTAAGTTTTCCCTATCACCAATGCACATCTGGCACCATGGAGGAGCATTAAATTTTTTTCTTGCTTTGATATTAGTCGAGATCCCTCTAGGCCGTTCTAGGGGTGTGTTTGCTTGAAACACTTAATTTCTTAGCTATTTCTTCAGCCAATTCATCAATTGCAGTTGATTGTCTTGAAATGACACTAGTAGAACTATCTTAGTCTTTCTAGATCTTTGAGAGTTCTAACTCTCCACCCAAGTTTTCCTCGATGTCTATGAACATGCATATGCATTGCTTTATGTTCCTCGGCTTCTTTAAGTAGACATAGGATTGTAATTTTTCACTTTACAAGACATCCAAGAATAATACCAGTTGTTTGGTTGGCACGGGTAACTCTAGGATAGGGAATCTTTCCAAGTATTGTCTAAATCTACGTCCTGCCAACTTGACTATTTCTTGAGGTGTTTGCTTGAAACTATGAATTAGGGATGAGGTATTGTGCCTCATGCCACTTTTAGAAAACTTAGTGATGAATGCTTCTAGCAACTATTCAATGTTCTTGAATTGACCCTAATGCAATGGTTGAAACCATGTCAAAGCTATATTCTTCAAAGTTAGACCAAAAGCATTGCATTGAGGGAACACGCCATCAACTTATTCCGTTCTCAACACTTGTCTAAACTCAGTTACGTGAGTGTACATGTCTCTAGTGCCATCGAAATAATTTTTCCTGGACTTCACCAATTGAGTAGGTCTCAATATCCTAGGGTGTTCTCTAGGTCTTGGTAGGGGAAACTCATCCATGCCTCTTTGATGTCTTGGGCCTCTATGCCTCTCCTAATCTATTCTATCGGTCTCCAATCCCGATCTATCTCTTCCTGAGAGGTTTGCAAAGCTTACCTCTAGTCTTTCTCTAGTTCTTTCTTTATGGCGAACATGAATCTGAGATTACCCAACTTCACGTTGACCATGAGAAAGGATAGATCTCATTGGGGGGAAATCAATTCACCCTTCCAAGTGTATGCATGCCTTCCATGCTCCATCACCAAGAACATTCTCTTTGATGTGTTATCTAAGTAGACAACCTTCATTGGGGTCTCATGGGTCTTTGAACTCATATATGGTGACTCTACTGATCTCTCTAGGTTGATCTGGCTTAAATCTCTAGAAAGCTTTATATGTTTCCCTATTCAGAAAGAGGTCCACACTTTTGTTGTCTTGGGGAACCCATTCCAGTGTAATTATTCTAGATAGGATTGACTTGCCATGAGGTGTTCTTGGTTCTTTTCCAATGTTCTCTTGGTTTAGGTCTCCTATTTTGGTGGGCACTATGATTCCAAACTCATTTGTCCTTTGTGGCGAGTTTGTGAGCACATACATGGTTCCTTATCGATATATGAGCCCTCTTTGAATTTGACCACTAGGTGTTCAAGTCCAAAAGGGTCGATCAAGGTTCTTGAGTTGAAGAACCACTGATATTTGCAACCCTTCCTCATAAATGCAAGTACCTAATTGGTTGGTTTGAAATTCCAATTGATTCTTATAGGGACCCTTTGGTGTTTGTAAATAAGCTATCCATGATTTATTTGCAGGTCTTTCCATACTAAATGACATTTTCGAATAACTAGTCTTAGATCTTAGCACATAAGGATAGTCATTGAGCCCATGACCTAGCAGTATGATTTACACTAGCTTTAGAGGATCTTATGCTTTTTTTATCCCGGCCTAGGTGCCTACCTGACCTAAGGTTCATATGTCTTTTTTCTTTTCCTAATTTTCTTGAGTACAACCACGTTGTAGGTTCTTTTGTGTCAAACACTTGTTCCTTTTTAGGTTTTTATGAATGTACTTTCTTATTTGAGGAAGTGTCACAAGGACCCCTTGAGTTTATTGTATTTGTGATTTTTCTCAATTAGATTATATTCTTTCACTCTTAGGTTATCCATGTTTATCTTAGATTAATCGTGGACTTGAGGAGTTACAATATCTTTACTTCGTTCATTCCACTCGTGACCCCATGTTAATCCGATTATCTATTTGCTCTTAGCCTAATCTAGAAATTGTGTGTTCCATATGCTAGCTAGTTGTTGCTTTCCCAAGGAGTTCCAATTGCCTACACAAATGTCAAATTCTGGCTCAAAAATTCAAAAAATTGCAAACCCTAAATTTTGGTGAAAAATGGTTGTCTATCATGATTGACATAATTTTTCTATTGAGATGGACAGAGTGTCCATTGGGGCTATCCATCATGGTTGACACGTCTATCGACATGGACACCTATCTGTCATGCGATCGATAGTGTCTATCACGATGGACACCTATCTATCATGGGGTTGTCGACTACGATGGACAAAGGTCAATAATGGTTTGTGTTTGTCATGGAAAGTGTCCATCATGATTGATACCCATCTATCGTTGGATCTCTCCATTGTGATGGTGAGTGTTTATTGTGCGATGGAAAAGTGTCTATCACGATTGACACAAAAAATGGGAATTTTTTGGAAATTTTTAGATATTTGTGATGTGCATGTTCTCTACTCTACTATGGTGCACTCTATTTTACCAAATATTCACTGTTATTGTCTATGAAAATGGACATAGACCTTCACCTTGGGGTGCATGAATAGAGATTGTATACCTACTTTAATTGTTGCTACTGCTATGGATGTTGGTACCTACCAGAAAACTCAAGAAACACAAGAAAATGTAACATATGCAATCGCTCTTTCTCTCGCTCTCACAAATGAAATGAGAAGAATGAAGGGAAGGTGGGAATATGACCCAAAATGGTGAATTTTTTGTGTAGGTAGAAATAGAAGTAGGGGAAGAGTAGGGATAATGATGAAGGAGAGATAAAAAAGTAAAAAACAAGAGTCTACATACAACTCCAACATCACACATCTACATCTTACCATCACATACTCATCCTCAAAGCTCGAGCCCCGACAATGGCACCAAATTTGGTGTCACTCTAGCACAGTGATGAGTATCAATGTGAGGAGAGTCACCTCATAATTGTCAATCTAAGGATACATGAGGGTGGTATTATGACCCTGATCAAGTGAAAGTACAAGTGTGTGAGTGAGAAGCACACCAACATGCACACACATACACACACACATGTACAAGATAAGAAAAAGACATGGAGCAACGGAGCCTTTTATTATCCCAAATGAGTTATAGTGTTCTAGAGATGCTTCATTCTCTGACAAACAAACCTCCAAAACGAGATTTCTAGTTCTTTTTATAGTTTCTTGACTAGTTTTGTCGCTATTTAGATCTAGTGTCTACCTAGTTTAAAATTAGGTTCCTAAGCTAATTTGGGGGCTCAAACAAGCTTGAAAAATTATGAAAATTGGTACATAGATATTTCTACTACTCCTTAAGCTCAAGGATTCCTTGGCTTGGACAAAATGGAGTTGGAATTATATAAAAACAAAAATTTACAATGCATGCATAGTGATAAAAATCATTATTTTAAAGGGACTTGTCTTCAAAAATTAGCTTGGACAAATTTCACAACCAAGCCAATCTTGGCTAATGTAGAAACTGATAACAGGTTCTTCTTGATCCCTAGCACAAATAAAGCATCTGACAAAGTGAAAGAACTACCATCAGCAGTAGTCAAAATGAACTTACCAACTCCCATAACAGGATAAGAGGAGTTGTTGTCGCATGATTCCCTATAGGGGCAGGCTCAAGTGAAGAGTAGAAACTATGCTACGAGGTAATATGTTTGGTCGCCCCACTCTCAAAATACCAAACATCTGAGTCTACTGCAGACATGCACTGCTCATGAGAAGATGGGTCAAAGCTACAAACAGTAGTAAACGCTCATTCTTCTTCATGCACAAGGTTAGCATACTCTTTTTTTGGTGTAGAGGTCTCTACAACCACCATTCCAACCTCTTTCTTCTTTGCCTCTTTAGCAGCGAGTTTTGGACAGTTCTTTATGATATGATCATTCCCTTTATAGTACTTGCAAAACAATTTCTACTTTTCTGATTTCGTCTCATCTTTATCTTCCTTCTTCAAATGTGCAACATTTGCAGATTTCTACGTACTAGTTGAAGAGCTCCATTTTCCTTTGCCCTTCTGACTAGCCAAGAAAGCTTGATTTGCAACACGCATAATGGACCTCTTCTGCCTGGACTGATCTTCCTGCAACAGAACAGAGACTAACTCCTCAAATGACAAGGCATTTGGATTGCCTTTCATCATTAACCGAAGAGTAGAAGCAAAACTTTGATATGACTCAGGAAGACCATTGCCAAATTAGTCAAATTTTTATTACACAAGCTGAAGAAGCCTCTATGAACGCTGTCCAATTTTGATATACTAGACATGCTAATAGTCTACATATGCGAGTGAATAAAAAAGTACTGGACAAGCATTTTGAAGAAGGAGCCTCACCAATTTTTAGAGTACTCAGAGAGTCATTTTGTATTAACCAAATAATTCTTTCATAAGGTTAACCCACATTGGCAAAGAGAATTTTTGAATAAGTAGAAAGAATGCTGGCACATGTGGACAAATGCTCCGGTCAGCCTCAAGCTTAACCTAGCATATTGTCCATGCGCTCGCTGAAGGGACTGGCCAACATTTTGGGAATGTTGGAGGAGTGAAAGGATACCACAAAAATGGCTAAATTTTGCAAAGCTAATAGGACCTCCACGCGATTGGCCAACCAAATCTTATATGCTTCAAGTCATTGACACCTTCTAAGAAGACATGAGAGATGTATAAGACCACATCATCATTGTACAAACCTGAATACTAACTATGATAAAGACCTATCTAGAGAGTTTTTTCAAAGGTCAACATCAAAATTCTGAAATTTTTGGGCTTCCATTCAATCACGAATATGCTCCTTTTTGAGCTCAGCAAAATGCCAGATAGATAGTGTTTGATGGCATACTACATCGCGTCGTGTTTATGCAGAGCATCTATTTACAAACATTCAAGAATGCATTTTCTACGGGATTTTTTGAGACAGATTCATAGATTTTTGTAAGAGTCTCTTTGGGTCCTAAGCCACGCATCCTTGCATACGAAGTTGGATACCTAGAATATCAGAACCAAAACACAATAGATGCACCAGCGAGGGCGGTTAACTAGAGCAAGTCCTTAATAGAGCTCATCAACAATATCAACATAGAAGAGCAGGAGCAACAGAGGCACCTCGAAGAAGTGTAAATTTATGGAAGTGTTTATGTGTTACTTGGTTGATTATGAAGTTGTAGATGTATGTTCTACTTGTTCATGAAGTCCTCGAGGACTAATCTCTATCATATTCATTTTTTGTTATCACCTTAGTGAGGGTATCCAAACATGAATCTCTCTCTCTCTCTCTCTCTCTCTCTCTCTCTCTCTCTCTCTCTCTCTCTCTCATATATTCTTGAAATCCCAATTCCAGGATCATATTTAAAACCTACATGAAAAATGGCATGGACAAGGCACTTGAATCACCTGATTTGGTGCTTGTATGAGGGAGTTATGATCATTTGGAGTTTCCAACTTGCATATCTACAGAAAGTCGTGTTATTCAGAATGTCGTGTTTTTATACTTCCAGTTTGTTTTACCATCTTCACTCCTTATGGATCTTCATACAGGTGTGCTTGCTTGCATCTTTGTGCATGATTGATGTGTGGTTTGTGAATCACTAGTCTCTAAGCACCAATTGGGTTAGCTTGACTTGGATTGACAAATTAAAAAGGGATCTCCTTTCCCACTTCTTTGTCATCAAGTCCCTACTACTGCAATGGGACAGAGACTTGTTGGAAGGTGAACGTAAGGATGTCAACAGTACATAAAGGTTAAAAATTGCACATTGGGAAGCTAATAATGTCTACTAAGGTACTCTAAAGCTACATTGGTAGGTGTAGAGCAGGATTTGTGCAACACCACCTCATCTTTGGAGTGTATCCAACCATCTCCTCAGAGTTGTATCAGACATTGGAGATGGATTCCCATCATCTATTGACAAATTGGATCGAGGTAATTACTCTGCTTGGTCTCTTAGAATGGAGGCATATCTTCAAGTAAGAAATCTCTATGGTTACATATCTAGAGATGAGTTGATGCCAATACTCAGAAGCAAAGGTCAACTTACTCAAGATTACACTGAAGAGTAGACACAAGAGGACTGATTTCTATTAATGAGCGTGAACATGAAGCAAGGTAAAGTAGATGAGCATGTGTTCTACATAGATTCTGGTTGTTCCAATCCTGTAGCAATGAATGTGTCTCTATTGTCTGACTTGGAAGATCCAAGAAATAGACATGAGGTTCAAACATGAGATGACACAAGGCCCTTAGTTGAAAACATTGGAAATGTGAAGACCCCATATGGGAATATGAATCTACTTAGCAAGGTATTGTATGTACCTACCATAACCAAGAACTTGATAAGTGTTGGACAAATTGTAGAGAAAGGTTTGCAGGTAAGATTCACAAGAAATGGAGCATTTGTTGAAGACCCTCAACAAGGATTCAAGAGGATTGCAAAAGGTGAAAAGTCAGGTAGACTCTTTACATTTGAATTGCAAGATACTAGAAATTTAGTTCTATTCAATTATGGAGGACAAATCCTATAAGAATTAGAGACATGGCACAAAAGATTAGCTCATATTGGTCAAAGAAGTTTGAAGCAAATATGCAGGGATGAAGTTGTGCTTGGATCACCCAACATATCCAAGCAACATACGATATACAAATGCAGTGCATGTCAATTTGGGAAGTCACATAGGCAACCCTTTATGAAGAAAGGTTACATTCATGGTGACCTTTTGGAGCTAGTCCACACAGATGTTTGGGGACCTAGCAAAGAACCATCCATTTAAGGATCCAAGTATTATGTATCCTTTATTGATGATTGTAGCAGATGGACTATCCTATACTTTATGAAGCAGAAGGATGAAGTATTCAATTGTTTCAAGAAATATCTTGCTCTTGCTGAAAATCAAATAGGGAAAACATTATAAAGCCTAAGGTCAGATGGAGGGGGAGAATACTTCTCACATGAGTTTGATGCATATCTTCAAGATAGAGGCATTAAGAGAGAAATCACAACTAGGTACACTCCAAAACAAAATTGAGAGGCAGAGAGAAGAAATAGGACCATAGTGGAACCAGCAAGGTCCATACTTAATGAGAAGAGATTACCCAATTACCTATGGGCAAAGGTTGTGTCTACACACACTTATCTTATCAATAGACTCCCATCAAAAGCATTGGATGGTATGACAACATATGAAGCTTGGAATGGTAGAAGACCTAGCCTAGATCAATTCAGAATATTTGGGTGCATATCTTATGCACATGTTCCATCACAAATCAGAGGCAAAATGGACCCCAAGGCAGAGAAGTGTGTGTTTATTGAATATGATCGAAATAAAAAAGGGTAGAGGTTGTATAATCCAAGTACTAAAGGCTTTATTGTTAGTAGAGATGTCTTTGATGAGAACAATTCTTGGTTTGAAGATGATTGCAAAAAATTCAAACTACCTTATGATCTAGAGGAGGACTTTCCAACACTACAAAAGGTAAATGATCAACAACATGAAGGCACAAGTGAATCTTATGATGAGGAGAAGACACAAAAGAGGAACTTCAAGGCATGGAACAATAAAGGCAAAGAGAAGATGCAAGAGTTGAGAGATATTGAAGAATCTTCTCAACAAACAATAAGGAGATCAAGTAGGGAAAAGTAAAAGCCAAAAAGGTATGGTTTTGACACCTCACTGGTCACTAAGCATTCAATCTATATTGCTTAGGATATCAACTTAGAGGAGCCATCAACATTTGAAGAAGCCAAAAAGAGATCAGAGTGGAGAGAAGCAATGGAGCAAGAAATAGAGGCCCTCCAAGAAAATTAGACATGGGATCTAGTTCCCAAGAACCCTTTCATGAAGATCATTGGATCTAGGTGGATCTATACGGTAAGAAAGAATTCAGATGGTTTAATAAATAGGTACAAAGCAAGGCTTGTGGCAAAGATGCCAACAATCAGAGCTCCCATGAGTATAGGAGCTTCAAGAAATTGGAACATCTATCAGATGGATGTCAAAAATGCATCCTTGAATGGTTGGATTTCAGAGGAAGTGTACATGGCTCAACCTCCTTGATTTGTAGATGAATCACACTCTGAGTATGTATGCAAACTCAAGAAAGCTCTCTATGGAGTCACGCAAGCTCTTAGAGCTTGGAATCATAGGCGTGTTGCATTCTTGCAGGACAAAGGATTTAAATTGAGAAAGGCTGATTCTTTACTTTTCATCAAGAAGAATAAATATGAAGTTATATACTTGGTTGTGTGTGTGTGTGTGTGTAGATGGCATCATTAGTATAGGTGATGAAGCACATGGAATCAAAAGGATCAAAGCCCAAATGAAGGAATACATCAAGATAAGTGACCTTGGATTGCTGACTTATTTTCTTGGCTTGGAAGTTTTCTACACAGAAGAAGGAATGTTCCTTACCCAAAGGAAGTACATTAAGGATATGCTTGCAAAGTTCAAAATGCAAGACACTAATGTTGCACGTACTCCCATGGAGGTTAATCACAAATTAAGTGATCATGAAGGAGAATCAATTGAAGATATTACAAAGTACCAAAGCCTAGTTGGAAGCTTGAACTATGCTACCCTAACTAGGGTGGACATTTGCTATGGAGTAAGTGTGCTTAAACAATTCATGCACACTCCTAGGAAACCTCACATGGATGCAGCCAAAATGATATTGAAATACTTGAAGGCAACACTTAATTAATGAAGGTCTATCTTATCCTTACACATCCGACTTAAATGTGAAGCTATTCACTGATGCAGATTGGGTAGGTTCAAAAGATGATAGGAGAAGTACATCTAGATATCTATCTTTTGCAGGTACAAAGCTTATTTCTTGGTCCTCAAAGAAGCAACCTACTGTAGGTCTTTCCTCAACAAAAGCTGAATATAGAGGTTTGGAAAATGCAACACAAGAAGCAATGTGGATCAAAACCCTATACATAGATTTGGGATTGGATTTTGGCACTCCATTTATACTCGGAGATAACATGAGTTCACTTCATTTAGCTGCTAATCCTATCTTTCATGCTAGGACTAAGCATAGTGAAGTACATTATCATTTTGTTGGGGAGAGGATTTCCCACAAGGAGATCCAATTGTCCTATGTATGTACACATATCCCATGTACAGACATGATGACCAAATCATTGGATGGAAGAAAGCTCAAAAAATTTGAATCCATGATTCCATTACAGGAAATACATAAAGATTGAAGAGTCAAGCATCTTAGGCTTGAGGGAGAGCTGTTGGTACATTTGGCAAGCCTTGATGCTTGACCAAATATCAAGGTTTATGTCATAAAGTTTTGAGTGATTAATCACCTTCTAATAGCAAGCTAAGTTCTTTATTTAGCTATTTCTAAAATTTCTCAGGTCAATTGTAATTAGTGAGTGAGCACTAAGTGAATTTTTGAGAAGAACCTAGCTCATAAATAGCAAGTTTTTGGAACCCTTCAACTTTGAAAGTTAACTATTTTGATATAACTATTTGAGAGTGATGTTGCAAGGTACATAGTGGTTACAAATGCACATTTGAGAAGCTAATGGTGTCTACTAAGGTACTCTAAAGCTACATGGGCAGGTTTAGAGAAAGGTTTCTGCAGCACTACCTCATCTTTGGAGTGTATCCAACCATCTCCTCAGAGAGCATCCTTTGAACACCATGTGGTTAACCTCTCTTGTTCTTCTTGAGTTGGTTGTCCTTTGCTTCTCATCATTGGCGCCTTCTCATATCCAGATATGTAACCATAGAGGTTTCTCCCTTGAAGGTAATCTTCCATTCTAAGTGACCAAGCTGAGCAGTTACCTCGGTCCAATTTCTCTATGGATGAAGGAAATCCATCTCCCATGTTGATTTGTTGTTGCTCTGATACCACTATGAGTAGATGGATAGGAATGTTCGAGAGATGAGTTGGTATTGCATAGAACCTGCTCTACACCTACAAAGTTAACTCTAGGGATGCTTAATAGAATCCTTTAGCTTCAGTGCATTTGAACCACTAGGTGCTTTGGAGCATCATTCCCAAAAGTTTGCTTCAAAACAGATAACTTACATGTACTAGACTATGAAGAAACTTTCTATTTTTGAATAGAAGTGCTAAGTATTTTACTAAGTGCTCACAACTTGGTATGAATTGACCAGAGAGCTTTTGCACACATCTAATGGGATTGTGTAGCTAAGAATGGCAAGTTATTTCATCAATTTATCCACACCATACACTGAGATATGATTCTAACAAGTCAAGGGGGTCATCCCGAGATTTCAAGATCTAGATGATGTGCAAACACAATCACCTTCTATGATTCATAACTTGAGATCCTCTAAATCAAATGTGATGAAAATTGATACGAAAGTAGTAGACACTCTAATATGATTAAAACAAGTTAATGTGCAGCAAATGAGCAAGTACATACAGAGAAATGGATTCCATAATCTCATTGTAATGATGAAGTAGCAGTAGAGAACAGTAGAGAGAGGTATACTTGAAGAAATGTATCAAAATTTATATGCTAATGAACATATGATACAAGGGAAGTATAGTGGACTACTCATACATAAACTGAGCTCAATGTGTGCTCACTGATGTAGCTCAAAGTCTCTCAGAATGGTTCTCTTTTCCTGTGACCAAAATCATGTCTATTTATACTCATAGTTCAAGTTTGGATTTGAATTTTCCCTCAGAGCAGCGACCTCCAAAGCTGATCGATGCTCTCTCTCTCTCTCTCTCTCTCTCTCTCTCTCTCTCTCTCTCTCTCTCTCTCTCTCTCTCTCTCTCTCTCTCTCTCTCTCTCTCTCTCTCTCTCTCTCTCTCTCTCTCTCTCTCTCTCTCTCTCTCTCTCTCTCTCTCTCTCTCTCTCTCTCTCTCTCTCTCTCTCTCTCTCTCTCTCTCTCTCTCTCTCTCCCCTAAGTAGTTGCACCTCCATTTTTCATGCACCTCCACTTTTGCGGCACTCTCATGCGTCCTCTACCCCTTGAGCACCATATCTCAACCCTAATAACTTGTATCAGAGCTGATTTAGGGTTTCAAAGCTTCTGCACAGGTGTTGTATAGCAAAGAAAACCCCACTTTTCACGATAATCTTCGATTTCATCGCAAAAAAAGTTGCTCCAGGGCTAAGAGGATCACTTTGGGCATCTCAACAACCCATAACAGGCTATTTTCAGGTGTTTTGTAGGTCTAAATAGGTGTTTCATAGGTCATACTAGCAATACACAGGTCTTGCACCTTATGTATTGAATTGTGCCAAAAGAAATTGCTTATGTACAACAATCTTTTGCATTTTTCTGAGAACTTCAAAATTTTACAAGCAGGCTTTTGCTCCTATTTGGTTTTAAAGGTTGTGTTATAGCCTTATGCATGCACATTAAGATCAAAGGAAGTCAAATTTGTTGATTTGAAGCACAAATTTGCTTGCTAGAATTTTCTACAAGTAATTTCAAAAAATTTTAGATTTTGATTTTGTGCTCCAATCGGCTCGAGTTTTGCTCCATTTTGTTCCTACAAGTGTTTGAAGCTATTGTGCACTATTTTTAGAGGGGGTACCCTGATTTTGGTGCATCTTGCCCAAATTTCAACACACTAACCTCTTCATTGTGTAATTATGGCATCATCTTCCTCAGATGTGAAGAATCTATTTGAGATTCTACGATTTGAGGGAACAGGTTTCGACTTGTGGAAGGAGAGAATGCAAGGTATTCTCTTTCTGAAGGATTATGATAGGGCATTGGAGGTGGAAAAACTAGAGGACATGTCACAAGATGCATGGTTGATCTTGAACAAGAAGGTTGTTACATATATCAAGATGGTTGTCTCTAATGAGATCTTGGTAGATCTCAAAGGTTTGACCTCTGCTTCAGAAATATGGGCAAAGCTGAAGGCAACTTATGAAAACACTACGCCTGTTAACCAAGTGCATTTGATGTGGAAGCTTGTTGGCATGCAGCTAGATGAGTCCAAGAGTGCAGTTGAACACTTATCTCTCTTTACAGGTACTTTGTCACAGTTGCAGGACTCAGGTATGGCTCCTTTTGATGACAAGCTTAAATCCATTTTCTTGCTTATGACATTGCTTGAATCTTGGGAGACATTAGTAGTCTCATTGTCCAATAACCCCAACCTCACCTTTGATGGTGTTAGGGGGTTCTATACTTAATGAAGAGATCAGGAGAAAAGCAGTTGGTGAAGGTGGCAGCTCAACAGATAAGAGGAGTAATAATGCACAAAGGAACAAGAGTAAGAGCAAGAAAAGGGGTAATAGCAGCAAGGGTAAAAGCAATGATGTGGCATGCTATCAGTGTGGCAGGAAAGGCCTCAAGAAACCTGATTGTCGTTATTACAAGGCATAGCTTGAAAGAAAGAAGAATGTTGGAGATAAGAAGAAGGAAAAGGACGAAGACAAGACTGATGCACAGGACAACCAAAAGGACAAGGAGAAGGCCAATGTGGCCTCTAATGTAGTCATAAAAGAGTTGTCAGCTATTGAGGATATTTTATGCACTACTTTATCAGTTGATGATACGTATGCATTTGATTCCTCTCTAAATGTTCATTCAGAGGACATGTCGACCACCAAAAGTGATCTTATTGATGCTTTGCTGACCATTAATGATGCATTGGCCTAGACATGGAGTGTTGACTCTGGTGATTCCTTTCATGTGACTCCTATCAAGGAGTGTTTTTCTACTTTTACTGCAGGCATCCATGGCCATGTATACCTTGGAAACAATCATGCATGTTCCATTGAGGGTATTGGCACAGTGCATTTCTCTACAAATGGCACTAATGAGCTAGTCTTGCATAATGTGCATTATGTACCATGGATCAAGAAAAGCTTGCTTTCTGTGGGTCAAATGGATATGCATGGTTATAGCATTCTCTTTGAGAGAGGATCATGGAAAATGACAAAGGGGTCAAGGCTGATTGTGAAAGGCACAAAGAAGGGAACTCTCTACTACTTGCATGGAAAAGCCTTATCAGGGAAGTTTATTGCTTTGGCTAAAGTTCACTCCCATATGGAGTTATGGCATAAGAGACTTGGCCATATGAGCCAAAAGGGTATCACTAGGCTTTGTAACTTAAAGAAGCTTGATGCTAAAGGCACAAAGCTTGATTTTTGTAATGAATGTCAATATGGAAAGCAAGTGAAACTTTCCTTTTACTCTGGTGTGTCTCGTAAGTCTTGTGTACTTGATCTTGTTCATTCTGATGTATGTAGCATGCCTACCAAATCTATGGGGGGTGCTTTGTATTTCATTTCTTTTGTTGATGATTTCTCTATAAAAATTTGGGTTCAATTGCTTAAGTCTAAGCATGAAGCATTTGCTACGTTTGAGCGTTTTCATGCATTTGTGACCACCCAAACAGGTAAAAGGTTGAAATGCCTACGTACAAATAATAAGGGTGAGTACACGTGCTGAATTTAAGAAATTTTGTGAAAATTTGGCATTAAGAGGGAGCTTATTGTTCCATACAGCCCCTCTTCTAATGGTGTGGTTGAACGCTATAATAGGACACTTTGTGAGAGGGTGAGATGCATGTTGTCCACAGCTAATCTCCCTCATGGCTTTTGGGGAGAGGCACTCAAAACGGTAGTATATATATGCAATAGATCCCCTCACATGTCTTTGAAATCTGACATCCCTGAAGAGGTTTGGTTTGGCAAACCTACTTCATACGATCACTTACGTGTCTTTGATTGCGAGCCTTTTGTGCATATAAGGCCTGAGCTGAGAAACAAACTTGATGCTAAGTCCATAAAAGGCCTCTTCATGGGATATGGTGAAGAAGGTGAGATGGGCTACAAAACTTGGATACCTCAACTCAAGAAAGTTGTACGCAACCGGGATGTTGTTTTTAATGAGGTTAGGCTGCTTCAAAACAATTGTGCCTCAAGAGATGACCATAAAAGGGTCAGATGTCAGCATGACCAGCCACCTATTAGGCCCAATTTAGACCCTCAAATATTGATGATCTAGTGGTTTTTGAGCCAAAAGATAATGGACAACAAGATAAGGCTCCTGAAGGGCATATGCAGCCACCTATTCATGCTGAAAATAGGGCTGGAAATGATGTACAACAGCCCATTAACAATGAAGAAGGTCATATACCTTCTGATCTAGATCCATTGCCTGATAATTTAGACCATTGCGTAAGAAGATCTACATGTCCTAGGAGGCCAGTGAATAGATATGATCCCTCCATATGTTACATTATGTTATCAGATGAGGGTGAGTCTCTTACCTATAAAGAGGCAAAGCTATGTGAGCACAAGAAGAAGTGGGAGTTAGTCATGCAGGAAGAGATAAAGGCTTTGCCTGCAAATGATACTTTGGATTCGGTTGAGTTACCCAAAGGAAGGAAGGCAATTCCCAACAAGTGGGTGTACAAAATCAAAACTATTGATGGCAAACCCAAGTATAAGGCAAGGCTAGTTGCTAAGGGATATGCCCAAAAAGAGGGCATTGATTTCCAAGAAGTGTTCTCTCCAATGGTTAAAATGACCACATTATGTGTGTTATTTGCTCTCACAACTACCTTGGATTTGGAATTATTCCAAATGGATGTTAAAACAACCTTTTTTGCATGGTGATTTAGATGAAGAGTTGTACATGAAATAGGCAGAAGGATATGCCATTCCTAGAAAAGAGCATCTAGTATGCAAGCTGAAAAGGAGCTTATATGGGCTGAAACAAGTCACCAAGCAATGGTATAAGAAGTTTGATGCATTTATGCTCAAACATGGGTTTAAAAGAAGCCATTCAGATCACTGTTTGTACACCAAAAAGGATGAAGATGGCAGCCCAACCATTCTTGTACTGTATGTAGATGGTATGTTGTTGGTTGGGAAGAAAAAGAGCACACTGAATGCTCTAAAACAGTAGCTTAACTCTGCATTCTCAATGAAAGACCTTGGGGAAACTGAGCATATTCTTGGTATGTGAATAAAAGGGGATAGGCAGCAGCATACTTTGCAAGTATCCCAAGAAAAGTACATTGAAAAAGTGCTAGATAGATTTAATGTGGCTGATGCTAAGCCTCTTCGAGTGCCATTGCAGCCACATGTTAAGCTTTCCAAGGATGTCTGTCCCAAAGACAATGATGTAGCCAATTACATGAAGAGTGTTCCATATGCATCATCTTGTGGTTCACTTATGTATGCTATGGTTGCTACTCAGCCAGACATTGCTCATGCAGTGGGAGTTGTGAGCATATTCATGGCTAATCCTGTTAGAGCTCATTGGGAGGCAATAAAATCTATCTTGAGATATTTGAAAGGAACTAAAAACAAATGCCTAAGTTATGGAAAGGGCCCATTGGAGTTGAAGGGATTCTGTGATTCTGACATGGCAGGTGATGTGGATACACGGAAATCCACAAGTGGCTATGTTTTCACTCTTGCAAGTGGTGTTGTATCGTGGTGAGCAGATTGCAAAAGATTGTTGCTTTGTCTACTACTGAGGCTGAATATATTTCATCCGCTGAGGCTTCCAAGGAAGCAATATGGTTAGCACGTCTTCGCACTGAGTTTGGTTTGCCTGACAGAGCACCTATGCTTGGTTTTGATAGCTAGAGTGCCATATGTTTGGCAAAGAATGCCACGTTCCATGCAAGCACAAAACCTATTGATGTGCGATATCACATCATTCAAGAGGTCCTTGACGATGGCCTTATCACATTGGTTAAGGTCCATGAATAGGCTCTTAAGCCCACGGAAAAAATGGTTTTACAAGACTTTATTCGGTTTAAATCCCTCGGAATCGGTCCACTTGGATTACCTGGAACCCACAATTATCTCGCAATGGGTTCTTCTTATGGTTATGCACTAGCTCATATGTTCCCGGCAAACGCACCAAATGAATAGGCTCTTAAGCCCACGGAAAAAATGGTTTTACAAGACTTTATTCGGTTTAAATCCCTCGGAATCGGTCCACTTGGATTACCTGGAACCCACAATTATCTCGCAATGGGTTCTTCTTATGGTTATGCACTAGCTCATATGTTCCCGGCAAACGCACCAAATGAATCGTCCACGTATAGACATCCTTGTTTGGCAGAACAGAGAACATCCGGTAAGCATCAGGTAATGCTTGGCATTTTCCATACATTTGAACAACAAGGTTTGCGAAGAAGGCATTCCTGTCATAGCTATTTTCAATCATTTGGGCATGCAATTGCCTGCCTAGGGATATCTCCTTTGTTTCTCCACACTGTCTGAGAAGGCGCTCAAGTGTCCCCATGTCATCAAAAACTGCATGTTGCCTGAATGGCTTAGATAAGCTGCATAGGACTCTGCTACTCTTCATAGTTTCGTCCCATAGTCACATATCCACGTTTGACTGTGACAACATTAATAAGAAAGGCCACATACTACACGCCTATTATCAGGGCATTTCAAACCAAGGCAAAAGCAAGTCAGATTCAAAAAGGTGACTGATGTCTCTTTAATCTGAAGGAGACTCATAGAGTAATTCATGTCTACAATTGTGATAGGAAAATCCAATAAAATATGTTTAAAACAAAAAAAATCAAGTCAATAAATTTTTATATCAAATTTACCGCACAATCAGTGCCATAGGGGTTATGAAACACAGTTACCCCAGCAGTCTCAACGAAGAAGGTAACTCACACACTGCAGGACCAATCAATTTGGTAGTTCGAATAAGAATAATAGCCAAAGCCAAAAACTAAAAGTTTAAAGTCCTGTTTGAGAAATAGCCATCCAAAAGTTGGCGATGTGTGTGTGGCCATTTCCTTGATCGAGATATAAAATCAATCTCTCTCTCTCTCTCTCTCTCTCTCTCTCTCTCACCATGGCATTACTATGCTGATTGTAGATGTGTCCACAGTGACCTTATACTGCAAAGAATATCCTAAAGGTGTTGTCAGAACAGATCACATTTTTCGTCTACTTTCCTATGGGACAGTGTGTAGAGTATACGGCACTTCAACAGCTATTGTCAATATGCACCAGCCGAAGCTGCTGTTTATACGGAGTTGTTCTGCTGTCCCAAACGCCATCAACTTCTCGAAGCAGTAGAATGGGCGCATACAATAGCTAAGCACACTGTCCCGATCATATATGCTGGGTTGTAACTATAACATATGTAGATTAAGAGGCGAAAAGGCAACCAAACCCTGTCTTGAGCACATGCAAATAAGTCCTCTCCATTCTGGCGCAGTAGCAGCGCAGTGAATACCATCACGAATGATTTTATGTACAGGATTCGCAGAGAAAGATGTCTGACCTGCATCCTCATTCTTGAGTGTCTTCTTCTCATCGAGTCAGATCTCCTTCTCTCATCTGTCACCCGCTTGCGTGCACCCACCCCCCCTTCGATCTGTCTTTTTTTCAAAAACGATGGCCACCCTCCCCAAAAGATAAGGTAGAGAGAGCAACGGAGAGAGAAGATTCTCCCTCAATACACGTATATGCACCCATATGAAAGATGAAGGGTGCCCTTTTTAGTTGCACAAATTTTGCCACATGCCTTCAGAACACATAAGAGTGTAACTTGATCTGGTTCCACAGTTTGTTCCTGCATGGACTCAAAATTTCAAGAGCACCATGAGCCATATTCTCCAAGGTATAGCTAGTGATGATTGCTCCCCAGCACACAACATTCTTCTCAGGAAGTTTATCAAACACACGTCTTGCTTCTAGTATGACTCCACTTCTCCCATACATGTCAATCAATGAACTTCCCAAGACCACATCTCCATCAATTCCAACTTTTGCCAAATAGTCATGTATGCTCCTGCCTTCGCATAAACTCCCTACATTTGTGCAAGCTTTCAGTGCACATGATAATACATACTTGCATGGAGGTAAACGTCTTTCTTGCATTTCCTCATAAAGCTGAACGGCCCTTTCATTTTCTCCTAAAGTGACATGTGCTGAGATGATTGCCTATCTGATCAATGATCCCTCTTATCTGTAGATTGGTGCCAAAAAACTTCCCGATGCGGGTCTAATAAATGTGGATATCCTTTCTCAGCATAACCCAAAATGAGAGAGTCCCATGTGACCAAGTCTTGACTTGACAGCTTATCAAAAACATATTGAGCTTTTGATACCAAGAATAAATTTGCATACATACTGATCAAGGCACTTCCCAAAAATAAGGTCCTTGTTGCAAATCCTTGTCTTTCAATACCTGCATGCAACTCTATACCTATGTGAACCGCTCCTTGAACAGCATAGGCTTTCAAAACACAAACATATGTGACTTCATTAGGAGCAATTTTTCATCTGCTCATAGCAAGCAAGAGCGTTATCAGCATGATCATGTTCTACATATCCACATATCCTGCAAACCGGGCATTCCATGACACCACATCCTGATTCAGCAGCCTATCGAAGACTTCGTGTGCTTTTCTGATCACGCCACACTTGACATACATGTCTATCAATGCATTTCCAACAACAGTACCAAGTTCCCGATCCATTCTGATCATGATGGCGTCATGTAGTTGCAAATACTTTTCATCCATTGATTATCTCTGCAAGTACCTGAAATCAAATGTATTTTCCTGCCACATAGAACCACATTAGTGCATCAAAACCAACCAAATTGTGGGCTAACATACTCCCCTCTTCTTATCTGCGAAGTCGTCCTCGACGAGCCAAATCTGTTCCTGGACTCAAATTATCCAACATGTGATCATCACTGAATCAAATACAAATCTTTACCTTGCATGACCATACTCTTCTTCCTCAATGTAGCACCTGCAATCATACTCATACAATCATTTGTTAGTACCAAAATCCAATCATTTCACTTACCATCTTCGTCCATCTTGATGTATCTTCATCGCCATGTCCACCTGTCTACAAACTTCATCAAACATTAGAATCTTTTTTCATCAAATCCCAATAACATCTACAACCAAAATGGAAAGACAATCATCCACATCACATATATATGCTCGGCACACACATCATGATCCCACATCACACATGCATACTCAACACACTTTCCACACACACCATATATAATCAAAACCATTCCCCACTTCCATTTTTCGTTTCTAGTTGGGTTCTCTCGCCGATTGTTCATTCCCCTTCTAACTAGGGTTTTCACTACCCGCTTGCCTTCCTATCTATCTCTCTGTTTTTCTTGCTCGTCAACTAGATCAGATGCTAGGTCACCACCACACCACTCTAACTTGATGGATACACGATAAGGACCACTCAAGTCTAACGTCGGGTCACCTCGACAAGACCGCTCATCATCAACGTGCTTCAGGACATTGCAAGTAGTTGCACAACCTAAGAACCAAAATGGGCACCTCTCAAGAATTCGAAGACGAACAAAGTAACTAGCACGCTTGGATCCCTTGAATCCAAATCTCCCACAAACACTTTGAAACCAAAATCCTAGCCGAGCTTAAGCTTCGATTCGATATGCCTCATCAGGAGTCCACACATTCCCATATCCCCACAACACAAACACATATATTCCCTTCCGAGCATCATGCTCTCTCACCTCTCTTATGTCCCCCCTCGAGCGAGGAATTCTTCTCATTCATTTTTTCCACATTTTTTTTTTCTCTTTTTTCATCATTTTTTTTTCACATATTTACTCACACTTGCCGGCCTACGCCGAAGCTGGATGCGACTCGTGGACTCGACCACCCGATCGAGTTTGTTCCACCCATCTACCAACCCAACGCAGCGCACGACACACAGACAGCTAGCCCTATGTGATACCGACGTCGGTTCATGGCTTTGACCACCCGGCCAAAGTGGGTCCACCCACCTATCAGCCCACATAGGCGCGTAGCCACACTCACACATACACAAACATATATTTTTCTCATTTTCTTTTCATTCCCGCATCTCGAGAGTTAGGAGACAAAAGAAAGGATCTTTTCCCAACCATCCCAATCACGACACACACACATATATCCCCTCGTGGACATCCCAATGAGACATATCTCCTCTTTGCTGCCACTCAAGCCAAAATTCAGCCACTAATGCCATGGTCAACCCGTCCTCGCAAAAACCCACACACACTAATTACTTTGCCGACCTGAAACCTCAGAAAGTGTCACTTCAGTTCCTAAGTGTACAACACACTTGGTCCACCCGTCCTCACATCTCTGACTCGCAATCCACAAAGCAAACCCTAGTCAGACTACAGCCGTCCTCACCAACATCCATTGCCTCGTCTATTTTTTCATCTCCAACCTCTGCCTCGCAGAGATTCTACATGATTCGACAGCTTGCTGATATTGTCCTCTAGCCAAGCGATACGGTCTGGAAGGCCACCATTCATTACTACACCTCTTAATGCCTCGAGCTTCAAAGCTAAATCCCTTATCCCTTCTTCTTTTCGCTCATCACTACCTTGGAGTCGAAAAATCTCATCATCCACTTGATGGAACCGAACCCACATTTTCTTCTTCTCCTCTTCTAAATGGCTCATCTTTCTTTCTATTTCCAAAGGAACCTCCTCGCTCCTCTTGACTTGGCCAGACAACTTTTCAACCTCTTCTTGAATCGACCTCTCCTCCCAGATTCTACTCATATTTTCTACTTCCAGATCATCCACTTTCTTCGACAATTCATTCTTCGTCCTTTCTAACTCTGTTCCGAATGCATCCAACCTATCCAACACCGCTTTCAGCTCTTCCTCCATTTTTCCTGCTTTCGGGTCCTCTACCTGTACTCGCATCTCATCGTCTTTCCGATTCATCCACCTACCGAGCTTGCTACTCAGTCTTGCATTCTCTTTCTCTACACGTCTCATTTTCTCATCACTCTCCGCTTGGGCACTTTTCATTCTTTCTAACTCCAGGTGGAACTCGTCACATGCCTTACCCGCTTGATCACTGTATCGACAGATTATGCTTTGTACCTTCTTGATTTCCTGCTCCATTCCTTCGACTCTCCTCATTAGGTCATCCTCGTCTCTTGAGAGCTCTTCTTCGATCGCAACTCCAAAACAGTCGGCTACCATCAAGCCGGATCTCAAGTCCCAGACCACGTTTTCACTCTCGGGCTTCACAAGATCTTGCCTCCAGCTTTTGTTTACTCTTTTCCTTTCCTTGTTTTTGTTTTTCAACATTCGTACTTGCTTTTCCCAAGTTCCTAGGATCTCGGCCATTTTCACTTGATTTTCCTCTAATTTCTCTATTTTGATCCTCTCGTTATCTCGCTCTACCTGAAGCAAATTGACTTGACATTCCAAGCTCATTACGAGTTCTACCAAGTCTCGATCATGAGATCCAGTGTCCTTGCTTTCACTTGCTCTCGCAGTCTCCGTTGACGAAGTGACTCCACCTTTGTCAACTTCCACATACAAAGAGGATAAACACCTATCCGATTGATTCGTTGCGACCTTTGTGTCAGTCATCTCTTTTGAGCCACACACGTGCTCGCATAGTCTCTTTTTCCCGCAGTCCTCACATGTGGGGACAAAATCCAACGGGGTGCATACACGAGGGCAATATTTGGCTATATGTCCAATCTGCTCGCAACACCAGCATCTCACATAATTTGATATTGGGCCAAATCGCCACCCTCGGTTCAAATGACGTCTCATGGTCGGATGAGAATCTATCCATCTCCTATTTTGTCCAAAATTCGGTTGCCTCATATTGGCATTCTCCAAACCACATGCTGGCTTTTGTTGGGCCATTTCTTTAATGAAGGTTGAAGCAGATTTGGGATCGACTTGGCTGTGCCACACAATTGGGGCACCAAGCGAACTCGTAGCACTCTCGATGAGATGTGCTAAGCCAATTCCCGGCAGACGCACCAAATGAATAGGCTCTTAAGCCCACGGAAAAAATGGTTTTACAAGACTTTATTCGGTTTAAATCCCTCGGAATTGGTCCACTTGGATTACCTGGAACCCACAATTATCTCGCAATGGGTTCTTCTTATGGTTATGCACTAGCTCATATGTTCCCGGCAAACGCACCAAATGAATAGGCTCTTAAGCCCACGGAAAAAATGGTTTTACAAGACTTTATTCGGTTTAAATCCCTCGGAATCGGTCCACTTGGATTACCTAGAACCCACAATTATCTCGCAATGGGTTCTTCTTATGGTTATGCACTAGCTCATATGTTCCCGGCAAACGCACCAAATGAATCGTCCACGTATAGACATCCTTGTTTGGCAGAACAGAGAACATCCGGTAAGCATCAGGTAATGCTTGGCATTTTCCATACATTTGAACAACAAGGTTTGCGAAGAAGGCATTCCTGTCATAGCTATTTTCAATCATTTGGGCATGCAATTGCCTGCCTAGGGATATCTCCTTTGTTTCTCCACACTGTCTGAGAAGGCGCTCAAGTGTCCCCATGTCATCAAAAACTGCATGTTGCCTGAATGGCTTAGATAAGCTGCATAGGACTCTCCTACTCTTCATAGTTTCGTCCCATAGTCACATATCCACGTTTGACTGTGACAACATTAATAAGAAAGGCCACATACTACACGCCTATTATCAGGGCATTTCAAACCAAGGCAAAAGCAAGTCAGATTCAAAAAGGTGACTGATGTCTCTTTAATCTGAAGGAGACTCATACAGTAATTCATGTCTACAATTGTGATAGGAAAATCCAATAAAATATGTTTAAAACGAAAAAAATCAAGTCAATAAATTTTTATATCAAATTTACCGCACAATCAGTGCCATAGGGGTTATGAAACACAGTTACCCCAGCAGTCTCAACGAAGAAGGTAACTCACACACTGCAGGACCAATCAATTTGGTAGTTCGAATAAGAATAATAGCCAAAGCCAAAAACTAAAAGTTTAAAGTCCTGTTTGAGAAATAGCCATCCAAAAGTTGGCGATGTGTGTGTGGCCATTTCCTTGATCGAGATATAAAATCAATCTCTCTCTCTCTCTCTCTCTCTCTCTCTCTCTCACCATGGCATTACTATGCTGATTGTAGATGTGTCCACAGTGACCTTATACTGCAAAGAATATCCTAAAGGTGTTGTCAGAACAGATCACATTTTTCGTCTACTTTCCTGTGGGACAGTGTGTAGAGTATACGGCACTTCAACAGCTATTGTCAATATGCACCAGCCGAAGCTGCTGTTTATACGGAGTTGTTCTGCTGTCCCAAACGCCATCAACTTCTCGAAGCAGTAGAATGGGCGCATACAATAGCTAAGCACGCTGTCCCGATCATATATGCTGGGTTGTAACTATAACATATGTAGATTAAGAGGCGAAAAGGCAACCAAACCCTGTCTTGAGCACATGCAAATAAGTCCTCTCCATTCTGGCGCAGTAGCAGCGCAGTGAATACCATCACGAATGATTTTATGTACAGGATTCGCAGAGAAAGATGTCTGACCTGCATCCTCATTCTTGAGTGTCTTCTTCTCATCGAGTCAGATCTCCTTCTCTCATCTGTCACCCGCTTGCGTGCACCCACCCCCCCTTCGATCTGTCTTTTTTTCAAAAACGATGGCCACCCTCCCCAAAAGATAAGGTAGAGAGAGCAACGGAGAGAGAAGATTCTCCCTCAATACACGTATATGCACCCATATGAAAGATGAAGGGTGCCCTTTTTAGTTGCACAAATTTTGCCACATGCCTTCAGAACACATAAGAGTGTAACTTGATCTGGTTCCACAGTTTGTTCCTGCATGGACTCAAAATTTCAAGAGCACCATGAGCCATATTCTCCAAGGTATAGCTAGTGATGATTGCTCCCCAGCACACAACATTCTTCTCAGGAAGTTTATCAAACACACGTCTTGCTTCTAGTATGACTCCACTTCTCCCATACATGTCAATCAGTGAACTTCCCAAGACCACATCTCCATCAATTCCAACTTTTGCCAAATAGTCATGTATGCTCCTGCCTTCGCATAAACTCCCTACATTTGTGCAAGCTTTCAGTGCACATGATAATACATACTTGCATGGAGGTAAACGTCTTTCTTGCATTTCCTCATAAAGCTGAACGGCCCTTTCATTTTCTCCTAAAGTGACATGTGCTGAGATGATTGCCTGTCTGATCAATGATCCCTCTTATCTGTAGATTGGTGCCAAAAAACTTCCCGATGCGGGTCTAATAAATGTGGATATCCTTTCTCAGCATAACCCAAAATGAGAGAGTCCCATGTGACCAAGTCTTGAGTTGACAGCTTATCAAAAACATATTGAGCTTTTGATACCAAGAATAAATTTGCATACATACTGATCAAGGCACTTCCCAAAAATAAGGTCCTTGTTGCAAATCCTTGTCTTTCAATACCTGCATGCAACTCTATACCTATGTGAACCGCTCCTTGAACAGCATAGGCTTTCAAAACACAAACATATGTGACTTCATTAGGAGCAATTTTTCATCTGCTCATAGCAAGCAAGAGCGTTATCAGCATGATCATGTTCTACATATCCACATATCCTGCAAACCGGGCATTCCATGACACCACATCCTGATTCAGCAGCCTATCGAAGACTTCGTGTGCTTTTCTGATCACGCCACACTTGACATACATGTCTATCAATGCATTTCCAACAACAGTACCAAGTTCCCGATCCATTCTGATCATGATGGCGTCATGTAGTTGCAAATACTTTTCATCCATTGATTATCTCTGCAAGTACCTGAAATCAAATGTATTTTCCTGCCACATAGAACCACATTAGTGCATCAAAACCAACCAAATTGTGGGCTAACAGTCCATGCATCATAGGACCCTGCAGATGTTCTCACTAAGTGCTTACCCAAAGCACAACATCAGTTATGTATCTAGATGGTGGGAGTCACTTAGCTTAAATGCGTCATTTATGCCTTTAAGTGGGAGGTTGTTGGGGTAAAGCTCTAAATGACCGTGTTATAGTGTATAAATGTGTATAGGCCTATTGATAAAGGATAAGTCACTTATTCTTTATTTTTTGGCCGAAGTTCAATGTGAACTTGGCCAACCCTAAAAGGGTTCTATAAAACGTAACTTAATAACACTTTTGGCTCTCTCACTTGTAGAGCAACCACCTCCAAAGATGATCGATGCTCTCCCTCTCTCTCTCTCTCTCTCTCCCTCTCTCTCTCTCTCTGTCTCTCTCTCTCTCTCTCTCTCTCTCTCTCTCTCTCTCTCTCTCTCTCTCTCTCTCTCTCTCTCTCTCTCTTCTAAGTAGTTGCACCTCCATGTTTGTCATGCACCTCCACTTTTGAGGCACTCTCACGCATCCTCTACCCTTCCAACACCACATCTCAACCCTACCACACTTCCACTTTCAGTATAGGAGGTTGAGGGCAATCTCTTATAAACTGATCTCCCCCACACCTATAGCAAGTTCCCCTTTGAAAATTTCTCCAATTCTGGTTACTCAACATTCTTTGTTGGGGCATGAACTTGTTTGGCACAAACATGAAAGTAACGGGGTCTAATTCATAGATTCCATTATTGTTCTGATAGGCAAAGTATTGATTTTCCTTGTTGGCCAACCTCTCCTATTCTTCGTATTCCTCTAGGTAGGATATGGATCCTGTTTCTTCTAAATCCTCATAATACAATGGTGTTGAAGGTGTTATTGCCCTTTCCAAATTCTCATCAAAAAGTATGTATTTTATTAGCACTACATTGGTAGGTATTGGTGGTTGTTGGCCGAGGACAGGTTGTGGACTTTCTTGATTGGCTATGTCTCTTACTGGGTAGTGATTTTGGTACCCTCTTTCCCTCCCTAGTGGTTGGTGTGTCTGTCTTGCTGCATTGTTCCACTGCCTCTCTGGTGGGTAGAACTAGATAGCTCTTTTATCTCCCTGAAAATGCCTTCTTGGTTTGGTGCAAAGATTGGTGTGGTGGATCTCTCCACAGTTGTTGCATCTAGGGCTATGGTTTCTCTGGATATTTGTCTGTTGGATTCCCATGTCCCCTATCATCATCAATTTCTATGGCTTCCCTTATGCACTCATCCAAGGTTGTGCACCTTCTACAATAGACTAGAGTTCTCAATTAAGCATTATATAAGCCTTCTGTGAACAAAGATATCCTCTTTTGCATAGAAGGTTTTTCTTGAGGAGTGCATCTGTCTATGTATTACTTGAACCTTCTAGCAGCTAACCTGACTCATTCCTTTGGATTATGTTTAAATGTGTGTATCAAGGTGGAATATCATGTTTAATTCCTCTCTTGGAAAATTTTCCAATAAATTCCAAGAAGAAGGTTTCAATGTCATGGAAGGTCTCCATAGCAAGGGGTTGAAACCATTTGGTAGCTAAGTCCTTCAAGGTTAGCCCAAAAGCTTGGTATTGAGTGAAGAAATCTTCTACCTCCTTGGCTTTGAGCACTTGTTTGAATTCTGCCACATCATCATAAGGATCAGTGGAACCATCATATTGGTTTCTCATGCTCTTCACCACTTGATTTGGTCTCAGCCTTCTGTAGTGTCCTCCATGCCTTTCTCTATTATTTCTTCCTCGTACCTCAAGGTTATGTCTCTGTGGTCTGATATTTCCATTGTTTCTAGCCTCTAGTCTTGGGTTTCTATTCACTCTGATGGGTGATATGCATGGAGGTTCCTGATTTTCTCCTCCTGATCTATTTCTGGCCTAATTACTTGTCTCACCAATTTCTCCAAACTTATTTCTTCTTTGAGGATCTACATAATGTGAGTTAGGGTGTCTTTGATCTTCTCCCCCCTCTTGAGTGGTGGCATTCCGTCTAGAAAAGATAGGTTGGTTTAGGTGGGTGTAGGAGCCTTTCAACTCATCTACCAATTTCCAAAATCTTTTTCCTTCCTCATTCATGAAAGTAGGTGACTCTCTAGGTTCATTGTAGTTTTTAACGATTTTCATGTTCATGTGTGGGTGGCCTGGCTGATGTCTGCATTAGCTGGCCAATAAACATTTCCTGTGTCTAGGTTCATGTAAAGCAAGGTTTCAATTTGATCACATGGGAGTCTGATGACTTGCTCTTGATGTGTGCAGATAGACTATCCTCTTGGAGTTAGGGCTTCCTCCCAATCTTCCCTTACTACTCTTTTGTTAGGTACTTCTCCTTGTTCATTGACATTTTCTTGATCTTTGGTTACCATGTAGATGGTCCCATCTCTTTCTACAAAAATTCCATTCACAAATTGAGTGATAGGTGTCATGTTGAGCAAAGAGTTTGACCTAAGTCTTACCACATACCTCTGAATCCCATCCTTGTATATGTAGGCTCCAAACCTATTGGTAAATTCAAATCTAAGTATGTTTCTGAAGACTCCCTCACTCCCTTGCTCTTCCTGCATCCTGTTGGTTGTGGCTTCCTAGTTCCCTAAGTTTTGTGTCTGGTCCAGATTAGGATTAGGGTTGGTTTCAGGGATAACTTTTCCTCCTCTCAAATCCATGGAGAAATGTGCACTCATCTTTTCGAGTCATTTCAAAAATCAGAAAAGATGAGTGCACATTAGGGATCTCTCTCTTTGTGGTTAGTTCAAAAAATCACGATTTTTTGGCAGAGTCGTGATTTTTTGCGTGCAACATTTTTTATCCTATCTTTTCTTTTTCCTCAAGTTTTCCCCTTTCCTATTTTCCTCTCCTTTAGTGTGCCTTGAAGCTATCCTGAAAAAAATTGCTACTGTCTTTCAAAGGGTTAGAGAATCGTGATTTTCTGGCAAAGAATTGCAATTTTCTGCCTGCTCTAACCAATGATCTGGTAATGTTTTCCTTCAAATTTTTCTTGGAGAGAAAGTTGCAATTTCCTTGTACAAATTCACGATTTTCTCACTGTTTTAACTAGTCAAGCAGAAATTTGCGAACTTCTCCAAATAATTTGTCAAAGACTCGTGATTTTCTTCATGAAATCCTTTATTATATATATATATATATATATATATATATATATATATATATATATATATATATATATATATATATATATATATATATATATATATATATATATATATATATATATATATGTGTGTGTGTGTGTGTGTGTGTGTGTGTGTGTGTGTATATATATATATATTCAGAGATTCATGATTTTCAAAAAGAAATTTGTGATTTTCTCCGCTAACTCAAGAGATTCGTGATTCTCTTGAGTCAGGCAAAGATTCGCAACTTTCTTACAATTGAGAAGCCATGATTCTCTAGAGTTAGATTTTTATTTTTACATTTGTAGTTTTTAGTTGAGAATTTCACGATTTTCTTGTCAGATATCCTAATTCTCTGGAACTCTCAAGAGAATTGCAATTGTCTGACCTGAAAACCCGATTTTCTAGACTTAAATGTATTTTCCCTTCCTATTGGTCACTACTGAGAAAGTCGCGACTTTCTCAACCCATTCAAAAGATTATTTTATTCATTTCCTTGCTGACTCAACACCTCACGATTTTCTCCCGCAAGTCAACCCAGAGAATTGTGATTCTCTAGATATGATTGATACCAAGAGCTTTGATGTTCCAACTATGCTCTAAAGAGGCGCCTATAAGTGCTAATCAAGTTTTCCCATTTTAAGTTGTCATGCAAGTCATTTAAGGCCCTCAAAAACTCAAACTTAGAATGTCGCGATTTTCTTTAATAATCAAACATGCTCTTACACTCATTCATTGATTGTCAAACTATTGAAAAAAGATGTAGGAGTGTTATCTAAAGCCTCTTGGATGCTCAAACTGCCTAAAAAGATTGTTGGTTGGAGGCACACCAAGATCACAAGTCATGCTTTTTCTTTGCTCTCACACACTTAGAAAGTGATAGAGTCTTGAATGTACTGCGTTTTATAGCCTGGAGAAATTCATAATTTTCTTCCACAAAGTCGCCATTTTCTCAATTCCATAGATTCATGATTTTCTTGGACAAAGTCGTGATTTTCTTGGAGAAACTCGCGATTTTCTCATAAATGAAAAATCTTCCAAAGTTCAAAGAGTCACCTTTCTTTTCTAGACATCTTGGAGAAAGTCACGATTTTCTTGGAGAAATTTGCGATTTTCTCACAGATCCAAAAAATCTGAACAAAAATCTCCCAATAAATCTCAAGGATCCACAAAATTTGAACAAGATCTTCTGTCAAATCTCAAGCATCCACAAAATCTAAAGAAAATCGTGATTTTCTCCCATGTGAAAGTAGAGATTCGTGATTTTCTGGCAGAGATTCACGATTTTCTTGGAGAAAGTTGCGATTTTCTTGCAATAACTTTAACTCTCCTTCCAAAAAATTGGACCCCTTTGACTTGCTCTCCTGCATTTTTACTCAAATACATTTGATCCCTCCACATCAAGAAGCTTATTAGACATCATAGTTATGAATTTCTTCCTTAATTAGTATTCTTGATAAAACACGATTTTCTGAGTGGTAATTCACAAAAAGTCATAATTTTCTGAAATCTCCTGCAACATCCAAAATGAGTTTTCAAGGACTAGCTTCCCCCATTCATGCTATCATTTCCATCCTCTTTTTGTGTCATTTTATTTTATGTTTGTTGATTTTTTTTTTTGGTATTTTGGTTTTTAAGGTTGCAAAAAACAAAAAGTCGTGATTTTTCTCACAGAAAATCATGATTTCTTGAAGGAGATAATCAAAGGAGAATAGATGTTTTGTGCTTCAAAAGGTTGCCTTTTCACTCTCTTCCCTCATATTTTCTCCTAATCCTATCCTCAAAGGTCCTCCTAACAGAGGCAAAAAAGCTTAATCAAAAGAAATTGCAAAGTTTCAAACCATTGAGCAAGAGGAAACCATTTTGAGTGTGCTAAACTCCCACATGGCCATCCTTTCACTTCAATTTGACTGAAAACTTCACAAGGGCCAAACACACTTGATCTTCTATGCATCAAATGAAAAGTACATACCTAGCTTGACCTTCCATCAATCTTGCAGCTCCCATAGTTTATCTTGTCCAATAGTGCTACTTACTTGTGGTTTTGATACCTCCAATCTAGGTAACTCGTCCCCGGCAATGGCGCCAAAAAAGAGAACTATGTTGACATCCTTACCTTCACCTTCCAACAAGTCTCTGTCCCATTGCAGCAATAGGGACTTGATGACAAAGAAGTGGGAGAGGGAATCCCTTTTTAATTTGTCAATCCAAGAACAAGCTAACCCGATTGGTGCTTAGAGATTAGTGCTTCACAAACCACACATCAATCATGCACAAAGGATGCAAGCAAGCACACCTGTATGAAGATCCATAAGGAGTGAAGATGGTAGAACAAACTAGAAGTATAAAAACATGAATTTCTAAATAACATGACTTTGTGTAGATATGCAAGTTGGAAACTTCAAATGATCATAACTCCCTTATACAAGCACCAAATCAAGTGCGTCAAGTGCTTTTTCCATGCCATTTTTCATATAGATTTCAAATATGAACCTGGAATTGGGATTTCAAGAATGTATAAGGAGGCGAGAGAGATTCATGTTCGGATAACCTCACTAAGGTGATAACAAAGTATGAATATGATAGAGATTACTCCTCAAGGACTTCATGAAAAAGTAGAACATACATCCACAGCTTCATAATCAACCAAGTAACACATCAACACTTCCATAAAAACACAGAGAAGACAAAGGAAACAAGAGATGACACAGGTATCATAGCCAAAGGAGCTTCTCTTCTCATTACTGCAAAAGATACAAGAGCAAATGGCCCATAATTCTTCACATTTGTGGCTTTTATACCGTCTTGGAGAGAATTGCAATTTTCTGCCTGGAGAGAGTCGCGATTTATTGCAATGTTCTTTTCTACACAAATGGGAAGGCTTCTTCCTGTCTAGTTGGGGTTGGATGCTCCTAGGTCACTACAGGAAGACTCTTCCTAAGTGTTACAAAATTCGCAGCTCTTATGTACATGGCGTCATGATAAAACACTACTTGAGTTATTTTTTTAACAATAGCTTGGAGCATCACTCTCAAATAGTTATATCAAAATCGATAACTTTAAAAAAAAACTTACTATTTATGGACTAGGTTCTTCTCAAAAATTCACTCAGTGCTCACTCAGTGATTACAATTGATGCAAGATCCTTTAGACATAGCTAAATGAATACCTTAGCTTGATATGATAAGTTAATTCACTAATTTAGGATGATTATGTGACGAGAAATGATATTAAGAAGTTGGGGAGTAATCCTGACTTTTTAGGAAGATGACAGTGAGCAAACATACTTCGAGAAAACGTGTCTCACAATCTAATGAACCAAATGATATGAAAATTGATATGTGACAAGCAAAAAGTCCAAGGTACATATACCAAGTTGAATCATATCAAATGAATGAGTATATGCAGAGAAATTGACTGAGCAAAATCACTGAAATGAAGACTTAGTAGCAGATAATAGTACACATGAAATGACTTGCACTAACTGAATCAAATGTGTATAATTATGAAAGTATAATACAAGGGAGATGATGTAGGCTTACTCATACATGTGTGGGCTTAGAGTAGCCACCATCTTGAAGCTCAATGAGTCCTTCTTCTTTGTGTTCTACCCGCAATTAGAAATCATGTGCTTTTATAGTTATGAGATGAATTATGAATTTTGAATTTGCCACCTAAACTTGATCCTACCTTTTATGATAGTGATTGATTTGATTCCAACTACGAGGAGGGTATGAATCGCATCTTGTAATGTCACGAGATTCCTTCAATCATTCTTTTTTACTTTTATCTCAAGTGTTAAATCTCATTGATTTTATAAGAGGTGTTCATATGTGCCTTATGAGTAATCACTCAAAATTTTATCTGATAAACCTTGATATTTGTTCAAGCACTAAGGCTTGTCAAATGTACCAACATCCTTGCTAGCAATCTTTTCCCTAACAAAATGATAATGTACTTCTATATGCTTAGTCCTAGCATGAAAGATAGGATTAGCATCTAAATGAAGTGAACTCATGTTATCTCCAAATATTAATGGAGTGTCAAAATCCAACCCCAAATCTATGTATAGGTTTTTTATCCACATTGATTCTTATGTTGCATTTGCCAAACCGCTATATTCGGCTTCTATTGAGGAAAGAGCTACAGTAGGTTGCTTCTTTGAGGACCAAGAAATAACCTTTGTACCTGCAAAAGATAGACATCCAGATATACTTCTATCATCTTTTGAACCTACCCAATCTGCATCAGTGAATAGCTTCACATTTAAATCGGATGTCTAAGGATAATATAGACCTTCATTAAGTGTTCCCTTCAAGTATTCTAATATCCTTTTGGCTACATGCATGTGAGGTTTCCTAGGAGTGTGCATGAATTGGCTAAGCACACTTACTCCATAGCAAATGTCCACCCTAGTTAGGGTAGCATAGGTCAAGCTTCCAACTAGGCTTTGGTAGTTTGTAATATCTTCAATTGGTTCTCCTTCATGAGCACTTAATTTGCGATTAACCTCCATGGGAGTACCTGCAACGTTATTGTCTTGCATTTTGAGATTTTCAAGCATATACTTAATGTACTTCGTTTGGGTAAGGAACATTCGTTGGTCGGTCAGTGTAGACAACTTCCAAGCCAAGAAAATAAGTGAGCTATCCAAGGTCACTTATCTTGAATTCTTCCTTCATTTGGGCTTTGACCTTTTTGATTCCATTTGCATCATCACTTGTAAGAATGATGTCATCTACATACACACACAAGTATATAACTTCATATTTATTCTTCTTAGTAAAAAGTGAAGAATCAGCCTTGCTCAACTTAAATCCATTGTCTTGCAAGAATGAAATGAGCCTATGATTCCAAGCTCTAGGAGCTTGCTTGAGTCCATAGAGAGCTTTCTTGACTTTCATACATACTTAGGGTATGATTCATCTACAAATCCAGGAGATTGTGCCATGTACACTTTGAAATCCAACCATTCAAGAATGCATTTTTGACATCCATCTGATAGATGTTCCAATTTCTTGAAGCTGCTATACTCATGAGAACTCTGATTATTGGCATCTTTTCCACAGGAGAGAAAGTCTCCTCATAATCAATGCCTTGGGTTTGAGCAAACCCTTTAGCCACAAGCCTTGATTTATACATGTTTATTGAACCATTTGAATTCTTTTTTACCTTATAGATCCACCTAGATCCAATTATCTTCACGGATGGCTTCTTTGGAACTAGATCCTATGTTTGATTTTCTTGGAGGGCCTCTATTTCTTCCTCCATTGCTTCTCTCCACTCTTATTTCTTGTTGGCTTCTTCAAATGTTGATGGCTCCTCTAAGTTGATATCCTGATCAATATAGATTGAATGCTTAGTGACTAGTGAGGTGTCAAATACATACCTTTCTGGATTTTTCTTTTCCCTAATTGATCTCCTTATTGTTTCTTGAGAAGATTCTACGATATCTCTCAACTCTTGCATCTTCTCTTTGCCTTTATTGTTCCATGCCTCCTGAAACAATTCTCAGTTGTATGGTTAGTCATGCCACATATGGCACATGGAGAAGAGACTTGGAATCTCCCCCTCCCTTGTCTATCTCCTCTGCCTCTTCCTCTTGTACCTCTACCTCTTCCTGCAAAATTAGCTTGGGAGGTACTAGCTTCATCATCAGATCTTTTGTCTTTGCCTTTGCTATCCTTACTCTTATTCTTATGAGTGTATAGGATAGAGGATTGATTACCTTTTGAGTTCTCATTGTTCTTCACAAGCTTGGCTTCATGAGTGAATAGTTTCTCCATAAGAGTATTGAAGTCAGGTACCTGCATATCCATGTATAGATCCATTATTGTGGTGAATGCTTCCGATTTATCATCCCCCTTGATTCCATTGATAATGTGTCTCACAATCTGCTCCTCTTCAATGACTTCTCCAATGCTTCCAAGTTGATCAGGTAGGTCCTTCATTTTGGTGATAGAATCAGTCACACTTTTCTTGGGTATCTTCTTTAGTGTGGTGAATTCCATCTAGAGTTGATTCTTCCTAGCTCTAGTGCTTGAAGAGAAGAATGCTTCAAGAGCATTCCATGTCTCTTGTGATGTCTTACAATTCCTAATGTGTGGAAGTAAGAAATCAAAAACTGAGTTGAGAATATAAGACCTTGCTAAAGCATCCTTTAAGCACCATGTTTTTAACCTTTCTTGTTCTTCTTGAGTAGGATGATCTTTGCTTCTGAGTATTGGCATCAACTCATCTCCAGATATGTAACCATAGAAATTTCTTCCTTGAAGTTATGCCTCCATTCTAAGAGACCAAGCAGAGTAATTACCTTGATCCAATTTCTCAATAGATGAAGGGAATCCATCTCCCATGTTGAGTTGATGATAGATCTGATACCAATATGAGGAGATGGTTGGATACACTCCAAAGATGAGGTGGTGCTGCACAAATCCTGCTCTACACCTGCCAATGTAGGTTTAGAGTACCTTAGTACACACCTTTAGCTTTCCCAAATGTGCATTTGTAACCGCTATGTACCTTGGAGAATTACTCTTAAATAGTTATATCAAAACAGATAGCTTTCAGAGTTGAAGGGTTCCAAAAACTTGCTATTTATGGACTAGGTTCTTCTCAAAAATTCACTTAGTGCTCACTCAATGATTACAATTGACCTAAGAGCTTTTAGAGATAGCTAAATCAAGACCTTAACTTGCTATTGGAAGTCACTTCACTAATTTAGGATGAGTATGTGATGAGAAATGATATTAAGAAGTTGGGGGTGTAATCCCGACTTATTAGGAAGATGACAGTGAGTAGACATATGTGACTTGCAGAAAATGTATCTCACAATATAATGAACCAAGTGATATGAAAATTGATACTTCATAAGTAGACAGTCTAAGCTACATAGACCATCAAATGAATGAGTATACGCAGAGAACTCGGCTGAGCAAAATGACTGAAATGAAGACTTAGCAGCAGATAACAGTACACATGAAATGACTTGCACTAAGTGAATCGAATGTGTATGATACAAGGGAGATGATGTATTATTACTCATACATGTGTGGGCTTAGTATAGCCAACAGCTTGAAGCTTAATGAGTCCTTCTTCTCTGTGTTCTACACGCGACTAAAAATCATGTATTTTTATAGTTATGAGGTGAGTTTTGAATTTTGAATTTTTCCACCTAAAAGTGATCCTACCTTTTAGGATAGTGATTGATTTGATTCAAACTACTAGGTGGGTATGACTTGCATCTAGTAATGTCACGAGATTCCTTCAATCATCATTTTTTACTTTTATCTCAAGTGTTAAATCTCATTGCTTTTATAAGAGGTGTTCATATGTGCCTTATGAGTAATCACTCAAGACTTTATTAGATAAACCTTGGTATTTGTTCAAGCATCAAGGCTTGCCAAATGTACCAACATACTCTAGCAAGGTCATACATCCTTAACTGAATCTCTGTGTTTTTTAATTCCACACATCATGAGTTGCAAGAATCGACAAGAAACTTGGAATGCTCTTGAAGCATTCTTCTCATCAAGTACTGAGGCAAGGAAGAATCAACTATGGATGGAGTTCATCACACACAACAAGATGCCCAAGCAAAGTGTGACTGATTTTGTCACCAAAATGAAGAACCTAGCAGGTCAACTTGGAAGCATTGGAGAAATCAATGATGAAGAGTAGATAGTAAGGCAAGTGATCAATGGAATAAAGGCAGATGACAAATGGGAAGCTTTCACCACAACCATGGACCTTTGCATGGACATGCAGGTTCCTGATTTCAACACCCTTATGGGACAATTGTTCACACATGAGGAAAAGCTTATGAAGAATGGAGATAACTCAAAAGGTAATTGTTAGTCGGTCGGCCGCCGGATGGGGACATGTAAAACCAAATCTTGGGTTCGCACGCGCGAAAAGCAGTTACACAACAGTTAGAATTTCTTATATAAAGCAATGGTTAGAGAGACAGAGAGAGAGTCGGAGACGACGAGTTGTGGAATCACCAGAATGTTCGTTTGAGTGATTGTCCGAACGATTACTGTAACTTCATTTGTTACTTCTGAGTTTTCTGACTAATTCATGATCTGCTGGTTTCTATCTATTGTCTGTGTCTGTTACTTCTAGATCTTCGATATAGTTGTGAGCGTCATTCATCATATACTAACTCATCGAACTGTGGTCGAAAGTGAATCGTCTGTAAGTTCTTGTTGTAATCGTGTATTAAGAGCACGACTGGGTTAGTGTTATTTTGTGGAATGTTCTGCCAAGTGTTGAGTGAGGACCGTAGAAGTTGTGATAATGCAATAATACTGCAAAGTATAGCATTGTCTTCAGTGTCGTAATCGGTCATCAGACGGTAAGGATTAACGTGCAGAAGGGAATCCTGAATCGCATACTAAGTCTTTAGTGCGGTGTAATTTACTGGTTAGTTCTCTGTGTTTCGGATATTGAGCGGATTATGATACTTATCTGGTAAAGATTGAACCCTTAGTTTATGTCTCTGGCATCTGTGGTAAGATGATCTTTGTAGTGTTGTAGTGTATTCATTATGGGCGGGCCGAGCTAAGATGTGAACAGTGAAAGTCGGCGTATAACGGAATCTTACCAAGTTTCAGCAACTCTCTATATCCGAGGTGGTTGCATTTGGGAACTGAGTAAAGGGCCTCTGTCTAACAGACCCCTACCACTCCCAAGAACCCACGACTCGAGTAGACACGTTCTGACAGTTAGAACAGCGCATTAATTCAACACTGGCCTTAACATTGGCCGTTTTGTTCGCCCCAGTCTAACACTTGGTTCCGTCTGTGGGAAGGTGGCATCAAGATTGCCATTTACCTGACGAAAGTGTTATCTGTGGGAAGGTGGCATCAAGATTGCCATTTACCTGACAAAAGTGTTATCTGTGGGAAGGTGGCATCAAGATTGCCATTTACCTGACGAAAGTGTTATCTGTGGGAAGGTGGCATCAAGATCATTATTCGTCTGTCGAAATCGAACATCAAGATTACTGTTTGTTTGTCGAAAGTAGCAACAGAACCAGATTGTCGCAAACTTGTTGTGGAAACGTGATTATAAAATTTTAATCGATAGTGATACTACGCGATTAGTACAAAAGATGATACATGCCGGTTACTCGATCCGGTGAAACGTATCCCAAGAACCGTCAGTCTAGAGTACTTAATGTACTAAAGACAACCCCGGGAGGTAGAAGTACAACTAGGTCTGACCCAGTTGTCAAGAATGTCAAGAACATTAGAAGTGATTCCGGTCATATTCTAGTGGAACATGTTACGCCTCTGGTAAAGTCCGGTACTATTTCGGCACAGTCTGTTGAAGATATAGTAACTCCAGAATCTACCAAGCCGCAGTCTGAAGCTAGTTTAACAATCTTGGATAAAGATTCAAATTTGTTTACGACTAGAAACACTTTAGCCAAAGAAATTGGCGAAGGCGAAAAAACACCTCATTTTGGCGAAAATTCGGCACATTCCGATGATATTTCGATAACAAAATCACAGTTTTTCGGTGATAGTTTACCCTTTTTTTGTGAATCTTCAGCCCAGCCACCGCTTTTTGGAGTAAGTTTCCCTACATTTGACATTAGAAAGGAAGGTAGCCTGTTCAAAACCGAGATTCGAAGCATACTGAACAAGATTATCGAGCCGGAAAGTGCACCGTCCGACGATACAGATTCCGATAGTTCAGATATTCAACCCCGAGATACAGAAGTTAGTCGCAATACACTCGCCATGAACGGGCAACAACAACAAGAGCAATAGCAACAACAAGTATGCCCACCAAGGCTGACTCCGACAGGAGTGACGTACACAAATTTGGTGGATTCTTAGGAGATGATCCGGATGCTCACGTACGCACATTCGAGATAAGCTACGCAGTTCTCAACCATCCACCTGATCCGGCATATAAGGCTATTGTTTTCCAATCGACATTGGTCAACGAAGCAGCTAGATGGCTTACCGAATATGATATTAATCATTTCGGCACCTATGAAGCAGCGAGGAATGCATTTTTGCAAAGATTTAGGCTAAAGAAGAATCCAGCCAAAATTTTTGATTACCTGCAAAACAATAGACAGAAGATAAATCAAACTGTACAGGAGTACGCTACTCTATTCAGGACGCATCTAAGGCAGTTACCACCAGCACACGCCAACCTATCGGACGACGTTATTACTCAGTGGTTTATCAATGGCTTGACTCCACAACTTAAACAGATTATGATCATACGTTGTGTAGGATCTATGACGCTAGATGTAGTAATCGCAATGGCTCTACAGCTGGAAAACAAGGTTGGAGGATTTACAGAGGATCTGGAGTGGTTAAAAACAAACAGAAATGTTACCGAAGATATGACCAGACAAGTATACTGCATCACATGCAAGAATTCAGGCCATACTAGTGCCACTTGTGCACTTAATCAGTTATTATGTGCCATCTGCAACACTACCGGACACACCACCGAAAATTGCGCATACAACGCCAAAGTGCAGGGAACCGCAACTGTCAATGCTATTATACAGGAACCAGGACAACCAGCCAATCATTATGTACCTCCGCAAATGAGGAACAATCAGCAACAAGGATATCGAAATTACAGAGGACATAGAAACAACAACCTAATGCAAACCGCTGGCAGACCGGACCGCCACCGAAAAATCCCAATTTACCACCACCGCGCTGTCATTTCTGTGGTGAATTTGGTCACATTAGAAGATTCTGTAAGGATGCATCTGAATATGATCAGAGGAAGAAGGAACGTCAAAATCCAATGGCTAATATGGTACAAATTACACCAGTGGAAACACACGCTGCAGTAATTCATACCCGCTCCGGTAAACAACTGCAGCCTGCAGCAGAATTATTTGAACCAGGTATACGCGAACAACAAAGGATGTACAACAAGGCTAGTCAATGGACCACCGCAGAACCTCCAGTCTTCCCAGATCCTATTCCGATAACCCAGACCCCATTAATCAAAGAAGGAACACAAGAACAAGATTCCAATTCAGCAGCAGGCACATCATCAGCAGCAGATACATCAGCAGCAGCAGGCATATCACTAGCAGTAGACACATCATTTTCAGCAGGCGCATCATCTTCAGAATCTGGGGAAACAATCCACTCACAAAAGGCCTGGGAAATTTTATATAAAGCATCCATCAATCTTCCCTTGGGCCAATTACTTGCACTAGTACCGGGAGTTCAACAGCAATTTCAACAACAGTTCAGTCTTGTGCCTCCCTGCATTCCTGCAACAGAAACCGTGCAACCGAAACCTGATTCTACGGTCGATCATTTAGTTCCTTTGATTATGGTATGGTATAAGAATCATAAAATCACACAGGTAATAATTGATGGAGGATCTGGAGTCAACATTGCTACTGTTGCACTACGTAAAAAGTTAGGGTGGATCGAAATCGAACCAGTTCAATTTTTTGTCAGAATGGCCGACCAATCAAGAGTCCATCCCATAGGACTTGTACGAAATGTACCAATCACTTTACAAGGTACAACATTTAAAATGACCTTCGTCATACTAGATTTACCGGAATCCACTCTTGATTACAACCTCCTTTTTGGCCGACCTTGGCTGAAGCACGCTAAGGTGATACAGGATTGGTCTGCACAAGAGCTCACTTTCAAGGATAAAAATTGTAAATACATTGTAAAATTAGATGCCATACAATCGTGTGAGTTTCATGCTAGACCGTATTTGGCAGAACCAGTTCATATGCTGGTTTGTCAAATGATGAAGAAGAAGAGTTTCTGAAAAATAACATTGACTTGATCTCCCTAGGAACTGTTGATCTATAATCTGTTGTAGATAACTGGAACCCTGTAGTTTGTACAGTAATGACTGTAACAAAAAAAGATAAGAAGGAAGATACTGCGATTATAGATGACGCTCAACTGCAACAACTTTTTAAGCCAGTTGACGATACAGAGAAGCCTCGACAATTTTATGTCTCAGAAGATCAGTTGATCACTTATAATTTAGGCGATGAAGATCATCCGCGTCCTGTGAAGATAAAGCAAAACTTATAGGAAACATTTCAAGCAGGCTTAATCCAGCTACTCCGAGAATTCTCCGACGTCTTTGCATGGGATTACAAAGTTATGAAAGGATTGGACCCGCGCATTTATCAGCACAGAGTCATGCTGAAGCCGAAAGCCAAACCGAACAAACAACCCAGCTACCGGATGAATCCAAACTATGCATCACAAGTAAAGGCAGAACTTGATAGGCTACTTAAAGTCGGATTTATTGTACCAATAGAACATGCTGAATGGATCTCACCAATTGTTATTGTCCCAAAAAAGAATAAGCAGTTGTGAATATGTGTAGATTACCGGAAACTGAACGCAACAATAGTGTCTGATCCTTTTCCGATCCCTTTTCTTGACACAATGCTTGATAGAGTAGCAGGACATGAAATGTATTCATTTTTAGATAGGTACAGTGGATATAATCAAGTTAGAATGGTTGAACAGGATATACCAAAGACTGCCTTCATAACCAACTGGGGTGTATTTTCTTGTATTGTTATGTGGTTTGGATTAAGAAATGCCTCAAGTACATTCCAAAGGTGTATGCAGGAAGTATTTTCTCCTTATCTTACCTCTTTTATGCAAGTCTATCTTGACGATTTTTCAATTTTCGGTAAGATGATAGCACACCTGTTCCATTTACGGTGCTGCTTTGAAAAATGCAGAGAATACAGACTCTGTTTGAACCCAAACAAATCTGTGTTTGCGATTTCATGTGGAAAGTTACTCGGTCATATTGTATCTGCACAAGGTATACAGGTAGATCCAGAAAAAATCACGTCAGTATTAGAAGCTCCGGTGCCCACTACACCGAAGAAAAATATGTGCTTCATGGACCAAGTAAGATGGCATGGACGACACTTACGGTGGCTTGCTCACTTGGCAATACCTCTGAACAGATTAATCACCAAGACTCCTCGACAGTTTGAGTGGACTCAAGAATGTCAGATAGCATTTGATCGTTTAAAGAGTTTATTAACACAAGTTCCCATCTTACAGCCTCCGGACTGGGATCGCCCATTTCATGTATTTGTTGATGCTTCAGATATAGCAATAGGAAGCGTTTTGATGCAACAAATTGATAAGTGGTTTAGACCAGTGTACTATGCAAGTCGCAGATTAGCCCCTGCTGAAAAGAATTACTCTGTAACAGAAAGAGAATGTCTAGGGCTACTATATTCTGTCAAGAAATTCAAGCATTACTTGCTGCGCCGTAAATTTACTTTTCATATAGATCATGCTGCACTTGTCTATCTAGTTCGGCAACAACATCTAGGTGGTCGATTAGCACGATGGGTTCTGCTTTTACAAGAATTTGACTACGAAGTCCTTCATCGGCCAGGCAATTCACATGCCTTAGCAGATTTTCTTTCTCGACTAGATTCCGGTGAAGCTCCGGTAGGTATAGATGACACAACTCCGGCGATTTATGTTTCTGAACCAACCCATGATGAAATTACAGATACACCTTTGCCATCTACATACTATGATCAGATATTGACATTTCTCACTGATGGATGCCTTCCATCTCAGACTTCTACGGCAATACGCAGGAAAATTACAGTTTTTAGCCGTCGATTTCGGTTGATTGCTAGAGAATTATACTATGTGGATCATACCGGAATTTTACTTCGATGTATTCCACCACATGAAGTTAACTCAGTTATTACTTTGGCTCACTCAATTCCTTCCGGTGGCCATTTTGCTGCAGACTTAACACACTGGAAAATTCTGCAAAGTGGTCTCTGGTGGCCAACTATGTACCAAGATGTATCACAGTTTGTCAAACAATGTGATACTTGTCAAAGATTTGGACAGCCCCTACAACTTCATATTTTCCCTCTGCAACCCATCTTACCACTGGAACCTTTCCAGAAGTGGGGTCTAGATTTTATCGGTCCGATTACACCTCCAGCAGTCTTCAGTAACAATCGTTATATACTGACCTGTACAGACTATGTAACCAGATGGGCAGAAGCCTGGGCTTTACGGTCTGCTACAGCTGTTGCAGTAGCAAAGTGTCTGCTAATCGATGTCTTTCCACGTTTTGGTTTACCACTGGAACTTGTTTCAGATCAAGGCACTCATTTTGTAAACAATTTAATGAAGGCACTTACACAGTTGTTCCAGGTCACGCATAAGTTTAGTTCTCCTTATTATCCTTGTGCTAATGGTTTGGCCGAAAGTACAAACAAATCTTTGCTGAATATGCTCCGAAAACTCATTTTAGAAGCATTGGAAAGATGGGATCAACTGCTACCTGCAGTATTATGGGCATACCGGACTACATACAAGGTATTTCAAACTAGCCTATGGATTAGAAGCAATAGCACCAATGGAGATAGTTATACCAAGTTTACGAGTAGCAATCACTCAGAAACTGCTACCGGAAGACTCACTGTCATTTCGGTTGGATACACTCAGAGGATTAGACAAGCATCGATGGCACAGCTTTTTAACTATGCAGGAAGTACAACTAAGACATGCTCGGACGCATGATCGACACTTGAAAACTCCAGTTTTTACGGTGGGACAACTTGTCCTTTTTTATAATGCAAAGTCGAATCGTTCTGCTGGTAAATTCAAATTACGATGGTATGGCCCTTACCGAATTTCAAAACAAGTGGGCCCAGCAACTTTTCAGTTGACTACGTTGACCGGAAACCCTCTTCCGAAAGTAATCAACGGTTCGAAGCTACGGCCATACCAACACGCGTCTAACCCGCACTGAAACGTTTTTCGGTGGGCCGCGTCGTTTGGCGCTCGCTTTTCTTCCCTTTTCTTTTCCTTTCTTTTATTTTATTTTTGCGTACTTAAGAATTTAAGTCTGTAAATATCTGCATCTTGATTAATTATTATGTCATAAGCCGCCCTGCTCTTTCCAGCTATTCACGCATGCACAACGAAGTTAAAGAATTATCATTTCAATACCGCACGATGATTAATCATCCCTCATTACCCTCCACCGCAACGCATCTATTTAAACTTTTCTGTTTCGCTGAAAATCGCTATTGTGTTTGTGTGCTTGTATGCTTGTGAAATCCCTGTGTGCCTGCGTTTTGAGCCTGTTATCTGTATTGCGCCATGGAAACTTTGGCTAGTTATGCCGCTTTCCGTGATGGACTTCCTGCTGACATAGGAGAGTTCTTGCGCACCCGTGGACTTGTAAATTTCGCTGAATTGCCTTGGCATTCAGTGGAAGCCCACCCCTTCTTTGCACAGATCATATCTGCCATCGCTCAATCACCAGCCAACGAGCGAAGATGGGCTTTCCCATCGTTACCTTCTCGAACAGTAATCACATTCCAAACCTTCGCTGAGTCATTCCGCCTCACACCGCAAGGTTGCGAAAATGGCCCAAGTATACCAATTGCCCGCATGATAGAATTATTTCCCCGATATTCATCCAATGGATACGTCATCTTATGTCGACCGGAACCCGAAAGAACCGCACTCCAATTCTTGGTAGCAATCCTAAATCTACAGAAGCGCACTTACGGCATATCCCGCCCATTTTACTCTGCCATAGATTTAGCTGCCAGAGAGCCAATAAACTACGCATCTTATTTCTTCCAACGAATCCATAAGGAGTGCGTAGCAATAATCAAACAAGTAAACAAGGGTAGTACGCCTAGATCTAGATTGCCCCATATCTTGTCATTTCTCTTTCCGGCAATGCTCGCAGCCCAACCACCACCCCTGGGGCCCATTCTGAGACATGAAGAATCGATACAGCTGCTAGAGGACGATGAAGAAGAAGATGAAGAAGAACTCAACCAGCTATTCCGCCGGAAACGAATCAGAATCAGCTCGTCTGAGAGTGAAGCACAGAAGTCAGCCGGAGAAGATAAAGAAGAAGATAAAGAAGAAGAAAAGCAAGAAGAAGACTTATTCCACGACACTGCCACATCCATGCAGCATGAGTCATCCACGCAGTCATCATCATCGGAGCAACAAGAACAGGAAAAGCAGACTGAAACAGAAACCATCTCTACCGAAGAAGCTTCTCAGCAACAAACTGAGCAGGAACAACAAGGCGATGAACAACAAAATGCTAAAGACGCATTGGACAGACTACTTAAGGCAGTGGAATCCACATTTGCGGAGCAGGAACAACAAAACATAAATCAAGTAACAACTCAAACCATAACCCCACTCCCCCATCGAAACCACCCATCATCCCCATCCAGCCCATTCACCCTGCCGAAACCGTCGAGTCCTCATCCTCCTCCCTCAACTACTCTCCACCAAACTCCCAACAGCTCCTCAACGCATCCTCTTCCCGACCACAACCCTAGCTACCCCTTCCTTCCATTCCCATGCTTTCTGAACTGGCCAATATGGGTCAAGTTCTGATCAATTTATCTCAGCAACTGCCCATCCACATGAAGGCAGCCACAGACAATATCCACAACGCGCTACAACATAAAGTTGACATGCTAGAAGCTAACATCAGCCCCTTACAGGAAGAAGTACTAATTGCTAAAGCCGAAAAACAATCCCTGCAAGAGCAATTGAATGAATTACAGGCAAAACTCACCGAACAGGAGATGCTGATCAATCAGAGAGATACAGCATTGGCAGAGCTCACCGAAAAAGACAAGTTATTAACCGAAACACAGGCAAAAGTCAGTCAATTAAAGCTAGACCTGCAGGATAAGGAGGATGTCAGAGTTGCATTAGGAAATTTGCTGGAAGAAACAAGACAAACACTGGACGAAGTGGTACAAAAAGGACAAGAGCAACACGAGCTGGCGATGAGAACCACTGAGGAACTCCTAAGATTTAAGTTAGATTTCGATCAGGTAAACAACATTTTACGGCGAAAGCTAACACAAGAAGCTCAGACACAGAAGTTGATAACAGATCTAAAAAGAGAACGCGACGCATACTCCAGAACTATACAGTACCAAAACCAGGCGATTGAACGAAGAGAAAATCAGCTTGAAAATCAAAAGGACAGAGTAATCAATATGTAGCAGCAACTGGAAGAAATGAAGGTCTCAAGAGATGTAGCCCTGTCTAACGAGTTCTACCTACAGGAGGCCTTTTTGCAAACACAGGCCGAGATTTTGCTCATCAAAGCCATAGCTCTAAGCTCTGTTAGAATAGATGCACAGCTAGTAGAGCCGAAAACTCTAAAACAGATGTTAGAAACTCTAAAGAAAAAAATAGCCCGTACTTTTCGATTAGCTAGGAATATGTATTTAGAAGGAATAATAGACGAACAATAATGTTGTACAACCTGCGGGTTCGAGTCCACCGTGCATGCCAGTGTTAGTCGGTCGGCTGCCAGATGGGGACATGTAAAACCGAATCTTGGGTTCGCACGCGGGAAAAGCAGTTACACAAAAATTAGAATTTCTTATATAAAGCAATGGTTAGAGAGACAGAGAGAGAGTCGGAGACGACGAGTTGTGGAATCACCAGACTGTTCGTCTGGGTGATTGTCCGAACGATTACTGTAACTTCATTTGTTACTTCTGAGTTTTCTGAGTAATTCATGATCTACTGGTTTCTATCTATTGTCTGTGTCTGTTACTTCTAGATCTTCGATATAGTTGTGAGCGTCATTCATCATATAGTAACTCATCGAACTGTGGTCGGAAGTGAATCGTCTGTAAGTTCTTGTTGTAATCGTGTATTAAGAGTTAGTGTTATTTCGTGGAATGTTCTGCCAAGTGTTGAGTGAGAACCGTAGAAGTTGTGATAATGCAATAATACTGCAAAGTATAGCATTGTCTTCAGTGGCGTAATCGGTCATCAGACGGTAAGGATTAACGTGCAGAAGGGAATCCTGAATCGCATACTAAGTCTTTAGTGCGGTGTAATTGACTGGTTAGTTCTCTGTGTTTCGGATATTGAGCGGATTATGGTACTTATCTGGTAAAGATTGAACCCTTAGTTTATGTCTCTGGCATCTGTGGTAAGATGATCTCTGTAGTGTTGTAATGTATTCATTATGGGCGGGCCGAGCTAAGACGTGAACAGTGAAAGTCGGCGTATAACGGAATCTTACCAAGTTTCAGCAACTCTCTATATCCGAGGTGGTTGCATTTGGGAACTAAGTAAAGGGCCTCTGTCTAACAGACCCCTACCACTCCCAAGAACCCACGACTCAAGTAGACACGTTCTGACAGTTAGAAGAGCGCATTAATTCAACACTGGCCTTAACATTGGCCGTTTTGTCCGCCCCAGTCTAACATAATCAATCCTCATCTCTCTACATGGATAGAAACAAGAACAAAGATAGTAAATGTAAAGGTAAAAAGTATGATGATGAGGGCAGCACCTCTCAAGCAAACTTTGCACGTAGAGGTAGAGGCTAAAGAGGCAGAGGTAGAGGAGGAAGGCAAGGTGGGGGGAGATCTCAAAGTTCCTCTCCATGTGCCATATGTGGCTTAACTAATCACATTACCGTGAAGGAATCCTAGAATTCAAAGAGGAAGAGGTTACAACAGAGGAGGCTATGGAAGCTCAAGAGGTAGATTCAACAACAATAATGGTTACAACAACAACTCATACAACAACAATAATTATCAAGGAGGATACATAGGAAGGAGAGACTACAACAACTATGCAGACGATCAAACTCAAGAGGATTCATTACCTCTTATGAATATGACTATGAGGCAAGGTAAAGTAGATGAACATGTATTCTATATAGACTCAGGTTGCTCAAATCATGTAGCAGGAAATCTGTCTCTACTCTTAGACTTGGAGGACCCTAGGAATAGACATAAAGTCCAAACAAGAGATGACACAAGGCATCCAATGGAGAAGATAGGAAATATGAAGACTTTAGATGGTAATATGAACCTATTGAGCAAGGTATTGTATGTACCAACTATCACCAAAAATCTCATAAGCATAGGTCAGAATGTTGAAAAAGGATTGCAAGTCACATTATTGAAAAAGGTTTGCAGGTCATATTCAAAAAGAATGGAGCATTTGTTGAGGATCCGCATTAAGGATGGAAATTGGGCATAAGATTTTAGCTCATATAGGTGAAAGGGCTCTAAAGAAAATCAGTAGGGATTAGAGTGTTCGTGGACTACCAAATATATCCAAACAACACATGATTGACAAATGTAGTGCTTGTCAACTTGCTAAGTCTCACAGACAACCATTCACAAAGAAGGGAAACATTCATGGAAACCTATTGGAGCTATTCCATACTGATGTATGGGGGCCAAGCAAGGAACCATAAACATATAGAGGTTCACTAACATTATGTTAGAGAAAAGATCATGAGTAAGGAGATACAACTCTCGTATGTATCCACACATCAACAATGTGCAGATATGATGACAAAAGCATCGGATGGAAGCAAATTAAACATATTCAAATCAATGATTGTACTATAGGAAATCATGAAGGACTAAAGACTCAAAGCATCTTAGGCTTGAGGGGGAGCTATTGGTGCAATTAGCAAACGTAAGTGCATTGCTAAAACCTTAGGACTACACATTCATCTAGCTCTTCACAAGACAGAACCACATATGAACACTTGCATGTCAATTTGACTGTATTCACTTTGGATAAACGTAAAAGCCAAGAGAATAAGGAATCTCACAAACTTAGGGACTTAAACCCATGACTCATGTGATAATAAGAATCAATTTGAACCATCTCTAAAGTGTAGGATCACTTTTAGGTGAGGGGAAATTCAAATTCAAACTTGAACTATGAGTATAAATAGACATGCTTTTAGTCGCAAGAAAAGAGAGCCATTCTGAGAGACATTGAGCTCTGAGCACACACTTGGCTCACTGCATGTATGCATAGTCCACTGCAATTCCCTTGTATCATATGTTCATTCGCATGTACATTTTGATACATTTCTTCAAGTATACCTCTATCTACTATTCTCTGCTGCTCCTTCATCATTACGATGCTTTTGTGGAATCGATTTCTCTACGTGCACTTGCTCATTTTCTAAATTTTAACCTATGTTAATTAGCTTAGAGTGTCTCCTACTTGCATATCAATTTTCATTATATTTCATTCAGAGGGGCTTGAGTTATGAATCATAGAAGGTGACTATGCCTGCACATCTTCTAGATCTTGAAATATCGGGATGATCCCCCTGACTTGTTAGAATCATTTCTCAGTTTATGCTATGGATAAAATGATGCAATAACTTGATTTAGTTAGCTACACACTCCAATTAGATGTGTGCTAAAGCTCTTTGGTCAATTCATACCAGGTTGTGAGTTTTGAGTAAAATGCTGAGCACTTCTATTCCCAAAATAGAAAGTTTCTTTATAGTCTAGTACATACAAGCTATCTATTTTGATGCAAACTTTTGGGAATGATGATCCAAAGCATCAAGTGGTTCCGAATGCACTATTGTGAAGCTAAAAGAGTCTGTTCAACATCCTTGGAGTTAATTTGGTGGGTGTAGAGCAAATTTTGTGCAACACCAGCTCATCTTTGGAATGTACCTATCCATCTCCTCACATCATCATTATCTACATTCACGTCAATAGACGCAAGTGACTCACATATGCTTTTGATTTTCAGGGAGTATTCACTTACCAATATGCTAACAAATAGCGAGTACAATACCTTTTGTGCTCTCAATTGGACTGTAGTCCATTCCTCTTTGGTAACTGTGGAGCATTTTCATTCTCTCCTTTGATGTACCTCCAATAGCCTTTTCTCATCAAGAAATTCGTCATTTTGAATCTCCAAGCATGAAAGTTATTCTTGTCCAGCTTATCACTCATAAGCAAAATCATTCCATCCACACTTGCCATTTCTATAGCAATTTGCAACACCACAAAAACACTAGAGGTAGTACCTCTACTTGAATATTATCACATTGTGACGTGACAATTTGATCTTAAAAAAACACAGTTTTTGTGTATCAATAGTACATGGAATCACTTGAAATTCTAGATTTACATAATATTTGAGTGTTGTTGAATAAAATGCAAGTCATAGTTTTACAAATTGACCCACCTTGCGAGCTGGAAACGGTGGTTGATATCGCTCTGAAACAAAAATATGAGAAAAACAAGTGACCCTAAACTTAAAGGGATAAATTTTGAGAATATTTGATGCCTTCTACCTTCACACCAATTTTCGTAGCAATCTAAGGTCATTTGTGAATCACACTTTCTTGCATACTCTTCTCTGTCAGCATTCTCTACAAGCTCTCTATAGCCACAATGGCTCTGATACCATGTCACGAGGAAGGAGATAAGGAAGATAGCTCTCTCACACTCAAAGAGGAGCACATACACAAGTTGAGGCAAGGAAGAATGATCTTCTTCTACTACTACTACATAAAAGGAATATAGAAGAATGACCTAATACAACAATACAACTAGTGGAATATATAAAGAATAGTACATAAGGAAAAACCCAATGTCCATGAATGAGTGAGCTAGCAAGAAACAAATGTGCGATCACTCTCGATAGATGAATCTAGTAAAGCTCACTAAAATATCCCTGACATATCTTAGCATGATTGTTATACATGTCAGAGAAATAAAAAAGTGATACGTTTCATCCTTGATCATAACATGTTGAGCTTGATATCTCAACACATGGATGATGAATGCCTCGACCTAGGTCACGGTGATCATCTTTTGAGTGAAATGGAGGGAGAGGGTTGAATGATCAGCATGAAACCAAGGTCCTTTCCTATGTTCTAATTGTGTCTTGAAAGTGAGGACAACAGGATAGTGATCAGAGAAAACTAAGTCCACACATTGAGAGAAAGATGGGGGACTAAGTTTATCAATGATATTCTATGTAATATAGCTTTTGCAAAGTCTAGTTGTTTGCAAATGAGTCCCAAATTGGAGGTTTGACCAATAGCAGCCATAATCATCTTTGACTTCCACCAAGTCATGGTGGAGCTTAACTTGATCACACACGTCTTTCTAAAAACCATCAATAATTTTCCTCATTTGTTCCCATCTATCAGATTGAACTTCTACCACATTAAAGTACCCATATAAGATGACCTCAAGGGTAGGCACTCAAAAGCATTCCATGTAGTTGATCTTTTCGTGTCCAAATTAGGAACATACACTGATGCAATGGTGAACAGGGAGAGGGCCCTCAAAAGAAGAAGCAAACCACCGATGGTTCAGTTCCACCAAGGTCTCCACTAAGAATGTGTGCCAAACCAGCTTGAATCCTAAAGCCGCATCAGCACTCCCTAGAAGTGTTGATTGGTGAACCACAAGTGAGACACATAAATGCTTTTAAGTCTCTTTTGAAGTTCAACACTATGCAATTTGATCTCTTAGAGATAGATGAAGTCAAGGTTTAGCTTCTTTTATCTCAAAGCCATTCACCAAACATATCTGCCCTTGAGGGGTTTGAAAGCTCTCAAATTTTGAACAAAACAACAATAATTTTTTAAGGTTGAGGTCTTTGTGGGTCAATGACTTGTCCCTCGCTTTTTTGCATTTATCTTCCTCTCTTCTTAAAGTTGAGGGTTCTTGGAACACTAGCCATCCTTTGATGGGGCTCTTTGAAGGGAACCCAATTGGGTGTCCCCTTTCAGAGAAACCACCAATGCAAAAGATCTCAAAACTTGACTAGCAATCATAGATCTAATCATCCAAATTTTGCTCTTAGAGGTATCTTGTTTCTTGTGCCCTTCTTGATTGACTTATTTGCTTGGGGAGAAATTCTATGGGGCTTCCTCATCAAACAACTGTTGCTTCATTTCACTCATATATTCTAGAAGAATGAACTCCTTTTCCAAAAACTTTTGAGCCCTTTGGGTCACATCACCTTTGTTAATCGTAGCCTGCATAATTTGTTGATCTTGTTTTGCCCTAAAATATTTTTTTCTTAATGGGTAGTCTCTGATTTTGTGGCCTTGCTCCTCATAGTGAAAGCATCCATTGGGTAGCTTTTTGTATATTAATTCGTGTTTGAGAGGCTTTTCTTCACCAATATCTATGTTAAATTTGGAGGGTAGATCCAAGTTAAGATCCCCTTCAATGCATACGTGAGGGTGTCATCTCATGTTGAATGGGTACAATACACCTTTAGATATGAAACCGCCAATATTTTCCCTAAACCTTAATGGTCTACCGATAAGCATAGCGATCTCCTTAATAGAACCATAAAGGAGGTAGGGAAGGTTAGGAGTTCCATCGAGAGAAGAAAGTGCAACGGTTTAAACTTATTAGGAACAAAATCTGGGAACCACTTGAAGTGGCATAAGGTTGTGCATTGAACTTGCTAGACACCAATCTCAAAGGCTTGGAAGGCCATTTCCTCAGCCTCAAAAATCAGAAGCACGTGGTTTTTCAACAAAATTTGACACTTCATAACAACCAATCCAAGTAAAAAATGCTCCTTGTATAACCATTGCCACAGGATTCAAGAGGTGGATTAGGGCCAAACATTTGCCCAATGAGGCAAATCCTCTTTAAGTCTTCTTGTTTTGCCAAGATGATCTCCTAGGAAGGATGGCAACAAGAGGTTTCCTTTCAAAGAGGTCCATAGAAGCACATGACACCTTGTCCTCCGACATCATACCCATGTTACTAACTACCAAGTAGGGAACAGTTCCCGCCATATCCCCAACTGGAGCGATAAAAAACCTTAGCTATCAAAAAAGGCTGCAAGAGTGGGGTGCTTGAAAGGAGGCAATAACCAAAGCTCAAACCCTAAGGTCCTATGGCCTTTAAGGAAGGAGATAGAGTTTTTCTTCGAATATAGCAAAGTATACCTCATTCTCTACATCCAAATGTGCAAAGCTTCACCAACGTGTCATGGAACTTGGAAGATAGCTGAATAGCTTAGTAGTTTTGCATACCAATTTGAGATTCTTCCACATTGTAGAGCCCATCCAATATTTCATGTTAGTAAGCGTAGAAAGTATGTTTGTAGGGAAAATAATGTAATAGAGGATACTTTTTTCCCTTTCAAAAACGTGAGAGTTTAGACCATTCTCTACATAAGAAATAAGAACTGTTGAGAACCCATGTCATTTAGGAGCATCTGCTAAACCGCAAGAGGATTTCCACTCACCGGGGAAAGAGAGAATTAGACAAAGAGTCCAAGTAGGCCATTCATTGTGAGTGTGGGACAAGGGAAAGATCACCAAGGTCCCTAGTTTGGAGGTTATCGTAGGTCCTATGAATGGTCAGTTGAAAGATTGAGTCTGATGTCCACATGCCAAGGCTAAAAGCATTTAAAATACTAGCGATTTTGGGCCACGGGGATAAGTTGGATGGCACATGCATCATTTCCAAATTCTCTTCTAGCATTTATACTAACTAATATTGTGTCTTCAGAGAACATGAAAGTTGAACTACCTTCAGTTAGTACAAAATGAGGGTTCCCAAGAGTATCATTCCGTTCACTTCTAGTTTCCATGAAATTTTAACTTTTGTCGAATCATAGAACATAAAAAACACCTTATGTGATCTCCTTTTTCATTTTCCGTATTTTCTCTGAATTTGATTTGATCGTCCACTCTCATTTTCTCTCTCTCTCTCTCTCTCTCTCTCTCTCTCTCTCTCTCTCTCTCTCTCTCTCTCTCTCTCTGTCTCTACATATATATATATATATATATATATATATATATATATATATATATATATATATATATATATATATATATAACCATGAAAATAAACCTGTAGAGCGAGATCATGAATGAGGAATGAAATACACAAAGGATAAAGAAGAGGATAGAAATGCTCATAGAATCAAATCTGTTAAAAACTCTGGTTGTTATATATTCATGCAATACATATTTGATAGTTCTTTATTGAGCAAAACTTCTATATGCGTTGAAAGTACAAGCCTTCAAAGAAAGTATTTAAGACAGTTGATATAATGTTTGCTTTTGAAGCTGATTAATTGTGACATATAAAGACAAAAGGAGCATGTTGCAATTGACTGATGACATGAAACGATATCCTCACGCACACCGTTCCCACGTTTTGCTTTACTGTCAAGAAAGAACGGGAGAAAGAAAAAACAAGAAAACGTCCTCTCTCTCTCTCTCTCTCTCTCTCTCTCTCTCTCTCTCTCTCTCTCTCTCTCTCTCTCTCTCTCTCTCTCTCTCTCTCTCTCTCTCTCTCTCTCTCTCTCTGTGTGAGTGATATCAAGGACAAAAAACCAATCACACAGAATAAAGAAAAGGGTAGAGATGAACATATGATGAAATGTTCTAAAAGATCTACTATTTATGTATTCCTGAAATACTTATGCTCACCTTTTTTAATTGAGAAAAACGTCTGTAAGACTTCAAAGTACAACCACTCCAGATTATTAAGAGAGTTGTTATAATAGTTGCTTGAATGTGATCAAATGTGTCGTACACAGACAAAAGAAGGATGTTGCAATCCATGAATGAGATGAATTGATTATATCCCCATGAATAATGTGTCCATTTCTTGCTTTATTGTAAGCATTGGCTGTTTGCATGGATGATATATTGCATCATTGTAAACGGAAACATTGAGATGTGATGATATACATCTAATCAACACTGAAATCAAAGCTTCGTCATTATGAAAAACCAGGTGCTTGCTCAGCACCTACAGTAAACTTATAAAAACATGGAGCAAGCAATTGAATCCACAAGTTCTCATATGCAGACAAGAGAGCCAAGATCCACTATGTATTATTGCCTCATCAGAAATGGAATAAGGAGCTTAGTATGCTGTACCTTATTTCAGTTTCCTCTTTCAAAGTGAAAGATCTCCATCTCAATGATACAGAAAGAATTTCTGAGAAAATATGGAGGTATAATTCAATGTATTAAAAGTGAACATACTCCTGGAATTCGGAAATGAGTAATCAATCTTAGAATGAAAAAGAAACGATAACTTTGTTAAGATGGCATAGAACTGTGAAAGAATGCAACATGCATAGTTTTACACAGTATAAGCTATTTGACGTCTAGTTTTGTTAGATCATGAAAGATTGTAACAAGGAACATGTACCAAGAGGTAAGCTTCATGAAGCTGTCCGTTCAGACTTGCCTGCTGTCTGTCGTCGGAGATGTGTTCTTTCATCGGCGACAAGGAATGTCGTCTGTCCATTGACTGCGTCAAGCCACTTCTGTCCGTCGGAGAACTGTCAATAGGTTGGCGCCCTTGCCGTCTTTCGTCTGGTCATTTGTTATCAGTCGCCCCGCCATTGCTGCGTTTGGAGGCCGTCCGTCGTGGTAGGTGGATTTTGAGGTCTGTGGCCCCCGCGAGCTCCACTTATTGCACCACATGGTCAATCGCGACAACCCCGGAACCAATCTTAACAAGCCTGTTCTATTGCTCGTTGCCAAGCTTGTCCATCGCACCACTTGAGCAACCCCTCTTTCTATTCCGCCATGAGGACCGTCGTGCCAAGCCCGTCCTGAGTCCTGACTAATGCGAGAGACTCGTGAAGCAGGCTAGAAGTCTTTTTTATTTAATTTGGGGCGTCAATCATGTGGACGCGGCTATGTTGCACGATAGAGTAAAGTGGTTGGGAGTTTTTTTTTTTTTTTTTTTTTTTAATAAAAGGAAGTTCGGCCTTAGCCTATTCTCCCGGACTTTAATTAAAATAAAGAAGAAGAGTTACAAGTGAATCGGACTAGTGCTCATGGGATCTCCCAAATCTCACAATGTAAGGGAGGAGTATGGCAAGCTAGAGGGCATTACAAATGAGGCAGATAAATCTATCATCACCCTCATGTGGGACCCATTTGGGTTTCAACTTGTTGTTTTCGAGGAGATAAATACAGTGATGTCTAAACGGTGGAGATCTCTTATCTCGGGAAATTCTTTTACCTAGAAGAAACAAGGATTTCTCAATTGACCATGCCTTAGGAGTTTGGCCAAAATTGACAGCACATCGCAAGTGGTTGCGAGTTTCTTTCATGTTTTTATTTGGTTTAAAGAAGGGTGACTTTTATAGTGGATTCACACATGTCGTCCACATGTATGAACTTTATGTTCCGGGTCCACAAAATTTGTGACGGACTCACCCTCTCGGAACAGTAGTGTGCCACACTGACGATTACTTTTTATTGGTCAGAGTATTGCTTCAGCCAATAAAAAAACGTCAAAGACTTTATTTTTAAGAGTGTCCACCATTCTATGTAAACAGGCAACTAGCGATATCAAAAAAATAAGCATGTTCCGTACCACCCAGTCTGAACCCAGCCTTAGTGTAAGCGCATTTCCAAGCTTATTCAAACTAAAAGGAAAAAAACGCAACAAACATCAAAAGAACGAAAAAGGGAGAAAAAAAAAAGAGAAAAGAAAAAAAAAAATAGAAATATGAAGGAAGTTAGCAAAAAGTGGTATAGGCCACCAAATCGTTGAAACCCTTGTGTGCATTGTTGTGAAGTTTAGACCATGGAATCATTGAAACACTCGTATGCATTGTTGTGGGTTTAACATAAGATTCACTATTGTGGGTTCACCATAATATCCATTGTTTTCTTAACGATTTGTTGTTGCCTCCGTAGCTCTTCAAGTGCCTCGTTCTAGTGGCTTTTCTTGAAGGCTAAGACAATTTAAAGCTCAAGGTGTAGATGGGTGTCCCATTTCCACTTGAAATATGAAATATGGTAGGGTCTATTCGTACATTGTTGATTAGTAACCTGGGATTGATGCCGGAGCATAAGGCCTCACGTGCTTCTCTAGAACTCTTTGGAATTAAATCTCTTGTTGTGACTTTTCCTTGGGAGAACGTTTTGCCTAAGCAAAAAGAAGTGAAGAGGATTTGCCTCATTGGGCAAATGTTCATTGGGCAAATGTTGGGGCCTAAGATGTCTCTTGAATCCCTCCAACAATGGTTCGATAAGGAGTGGATTCTATGTGGATTGGTTCTAAGCAAGTGTCAGTTTCTGTTAGCAACCATGTGCTTGTGCTTTTTGAAAATGATGAAATGGCCTTCCAACACTGGCAGGTTGTCAGCTTCTAGGTTAGGGCACAACATTATGCCTCTTCAATTGGTTTTTTGAGTTCTTCCCTAATAATTCAAAACCATTATGTTATCTGCTTTGGGTGGAACTCCGTAACTTTTCATACTTCCTTCATGGATTTAGTAGGGAGATCGTTATGCCCGTTGGCCAACCATTAGCCTTTAGAGAAGATGCCGGTAGTTTCATATATGAAGGTGCAGCTTAATCATTCAAAACGAGATGGCTCTCTAGATCTACATTGAAGCATATCCTAAACTTGGATCTACCCTCCAAAATCAACATAGATATCAGCAAAGAAAAGCCTCTTGAAAAAGAAATAATATACAAAAAACTCTCCTAATGCATGGTTTCATTATGGGGTACAAGGCCATAGAATCAAAGAGTGCCCATTTTAATAGAAAATAGTAAGGGCAAAACAAGATCAGAAAAAGGTGCACGTTATAGTTAACAAAGCCAATATGACCCAAAGGGTTGAGGTGTGTGCCTTTGAAGAACATTCATCGGAATTAGAGAACGTTAAAGAAACACAACTCAAGGGACATAATGATGATACATTCATAGAAGTAAGGTGTAGAGGTAGAAGAATTCCCAAAGGTTGTTTGGGGATGAGTCCCTCGCTCGGCCCTTAAAACAAATATCTTCCAGAATTTAGAAAAGAGATCAATCTTTTAGACTACCCATGTGAAATGAATCAATAGTTTTCTGACGAGGAAACGTGAGAGAATCATTCCACAAAACAAGGCAATCAAGAAGGGCATAACAAAAAAGATAACCATGACGATGAAAGTTCAATAATTGTGTCTAGGGTTCTTGATAAGGTTTCAAAATCTTTTGCAATGGTGGTTTCTCAGAAAGTGAGACACCCAATAGGGTTCCCTTGGAAGAGCCCCTTCAAAGGATGACTAGTGTGAGAGAAACCCTCATATTCAAGAATAGAGACAATGATAAAAGCACAAAAAAGAGTGACAAGTCCCTGACCAACAAAGACGTCAACCTTTGTATGATTGTTGTTTCATTCAATGTTCGAGTGCTATTCGACCCTGAAGAACGATTGTGTTTAGTCAATGGCTTCTAGATAAAAGACTCAACCCAGAATTCATATGTCTCCAAGAGATGAGAATGGATTTTGGCACACTTTTTTGGTGGAGAACTTGATGGAACAGAACCATTGATGGGTTTGTACTTCTTTTAAGGGCTCTTTATAATATACCATTGGGTCCGTCTATGTGTCTAATCTAGACATGGAAACTAGACATGGAAAGACTGTCTGCATGGCATGCTTTGAGCTCTTTACCCTTTGAGATCATCCTATGCAAGGACTTTAATATGGTGGAAGTTCAAAATGATAAATAGGACCAAAGGGAGCATGGATTCTCTTGGTCAAACATCCAATCAATGAATGATTTGCAAAAAATTTACGTAAAATAAAATAGAAGAGATAATAGGGTAAAAATGAAGACAAGTCAATCTTGCTTGAGGAATGATTACATGGATCCTATGTATTGGTGGGGCTTCATTGACACAAGGAAACAGAGCACTGGAAGAAGGATTGGATGAATACTAAAAGGTTTAATTATTGGTCAATAATCTAAGATCTCTTAGATTATTGACCAATACTTATTAAATTTCAGAATTCAACCTCGTGGTCTAAGGCTTTGTTGTTCCAAGGAAAAGAGAAAAAAATGCAGATTCTAAGATGAACTTGTTAAATTAGAAAGTGCACAAGTTGGCTTGGAAGTGAGAGAAAGAGGTTAATTTTTTGTACCTCAATCTTTTTCTTACAAAAGATGGCTAGTTAAATAAAATAGTTAAAAAAAGGAGTAAGAAAAAATCTTGAAAAACATTCATAGATAAGACATTCATAGGATAAGATAAGATGGATCCGTGTGCTCTTTAAGAGGAAGAAACCACGAAATCACTCTGTTTCAAGAAAAACTTCTCATTTGCTTTTCGCATGTATGCAAAGTAGTTCTTATGCAAGACACGTCAAATCTTTGGTGCTCTTTGAAATTGATGTTAGAAAACACAAAAAAGGGTAATGGTTTTCTATAGTTGACATGTAATGGTTTTGGCTAGTTAAACTAGTCGTAACTTTGTCTAACTATTGCTTCATGGAATACGAGGGGTTCTCTGCGTACTATGTCCATTCACTTATATAGTTTGTACTTTCAAAGTTAAAATCGGGGGAGTAGGTGTCTACCAAACCTCCATTAAAGAAAAGAATATAGCCCCTTTTTTTTTCAATGGACTCCAAGATCTATCTTTCAAAGTAATCTAGTCCATTTCCTCACAAGATATGAAGACTTCTGTAATATTTGGAAGTAATTCTTCTTTTGAGTGTAAGTATGGCTAGAGATAAGCTTTTTCAATGATTGTTATGCCTAAACTATGCTTTTTTTATATGAAGACCTTTGTGAGGTTAGACTCAAGTTTCTAAATTGTACCCCCCTTGATGAGAGAATTGCAATTTCAGCAAAGTCATACATTCTAAAGAAAAAAGTTCCAAGTTTTATTTAAGAGCTTGGAGAATGACGATAGACTCATGGAAGCATAGTACACGCATAAAACAACTGATCATGGGCATAAATCCATGAAAAATACTCACAACGTCCATGTGAAAGTACCATGAAAGTTAAATGAAGTGAATGAACTATTGCAAAGAGCTTTCTAGTTCTCATTAATTGTCCAAAATGAATCTCTCTTACAAAATAACTTCATTTCTCTTTTGTACTATTTTAAATGTCCATGTTCTCACTTAAAATAGATCCTTCTAAGCTTCTAATCTAAAAATCTACAATCTAGAGGGCTCTAAAAATTCTACATAAAATATATATGATACATCTCATCATGAGGAAGATCTTCATGAAAATTGGGATAATTTATCCTAACAAAAGGTACAAGTTTTTATTTTTTTCTTTTACAAAAGCTTGCTCTTGATAGCTGATTTTCCATTCCCAATACTTGTGGGATTTTCTTTTGCTCTAGCATTCAAGATGAGGTCCATGCAATCATGACTCTAAAGAGAGAGGGGCCTAGAAACACCAAAAACATTTGCAAAGTGATTGAGAATCAGCTCACAATTTTTAGTATCGAAAGCACAATTCAATACCATTGCCTTGGGGGAATTCTTCAGCTAAGAGGGGCTTGAGTCTTTGTAGGAAAAGAGTAGAGAAGAAGGAGGAAGACATTTTGTGCCAAAAGTCTATATACCTTGATTAAAATAGAAGATTACAATAGATTTTGTTGCCAAAATAAGATAAAACATTTAATGTGTGTAACCCTTTAGAACAAAATGTACGCAAAAGAACAACAAAGTACTCTAGTACTTGTGAATTCAACCTCTCTTCCGCTTCTTCACCTTAGCCTAGTGGCTTGCTCGTGTGGACCCTTGCACTCAAGCCCTTTATAGGGTTCAAGTCTTAAGCACTTATACACTTAACTTGCATACCTCCTTGATAGTACTGTGTCCACACCATTACGGCGAAAAATGAACCCCATTGGGCCATGTAAAGAGCAACCAATCATATTTTAGTAGAAAGAGAGAAAAAAAGGAGGGCATGGAGAATGATGTGGTATGTACCATAAACATATATCATGTGACCTATCCATGGAAATCTCTTGATGGTCGATCCTAATGTGCTCTTTTTTGCATGAATACGACTATGTATGCTCAAGTTATGGGTGTTGAAAAAGCTTAGAATAAGTGCAGCTATGTCCACTCATTCACTCTCATTGGATCAGAGGGAATATTCCAAAAACATATTTGACTTTAAAAGGCCCAAAAGGGCTCATTTTTACTCTTAACGCCTTGGTTGCCTTTTTCCTAGAAGAACATAAAAGAGCATATGATACTCTCCCTTTACTAATCACTAGCTCTCAAGCCCTTTGATGTTTGTTGGATTATCCCTACACACTCTTCACTCTTTTTCTTTTTGCATATTTTATACTCTTTTTCTCTCTATTTCTAAGTGTGTGTAGGTCTATGTGTTTAGATATCCCCAATTTGCTTAGTGTATGCTTTTCATATACTCCTTTTGCTTGTCCAATCCTTTGGCACTTGACTTTCCTTGACATGTGTATCTCGAGCCTTGGTTGTGCAATCGATCTTAGTGTATCTCGAGCCTTGGTTGTGCAATCGACGTCCCCACTCCTCAATGAATATATTTCCCCAAGCCTTTGTACTTCATACGATGTCTTTCTCTTGCTTTCCTTGAAGATCCTTTCACCAAGATCTTCTTGTATCAATTTCAACGACATCCTATTTTTTCTTATAGTAATTTTATAAAAAAAACAATATGAATGGGGGGCCACACGACGGTTTGTGAGCATACATATTGTGCACTATCTAGTATGCTCACTAGATAATTAAATTCATGAGCAAGACAATTGTGAGCATACACATGTGCACTATCTAGTATGCACAAATTGTTTTACAACTCCTTGGTCACATGTGCAGAACTTGTGCACCACTTTGCCAAGTCAGCATCACAAGAATCTTAACACTTGCCCACCACTTAATGGGCTCTCCATCTTGGAGAGTAAAAAGAAAAACCATGAGTAGTTGAAATGTCACCACAACACGTCTATTTTAGAACCTTGGAAGGAACATGTGAACAATCCTAACTGAGAAAAAAAGAAAAATTTTGCAAAGGAACATCACCAAAAATTGATCATTACCAAAAGTGGTAGCTATCAAGACCAAGTATCCAAGATGGATGAAGAAATTTGATGAGGGAATCTTTATGAAAGAGCAAGAGGATTAGGGAAAAGAGTGGTGCAAGGGGAGGGGTAGGAGTGAGAGAGGAAGGTGGGTGGGTAGGAGGGCTCTATAGAGAGGTTGGAAGCAAAAAAAGAGTAAGAATAGAGCAGATATGAGAGATGCATGTGGTGTGAAACACGTGGGGAAAAAGAGATGGAGTAGACCAGGTGGAACATGTGTGGATGAAAAATCACATGTACAATGTGGACAAAAGAGAGAGGTTTGGAGGGAAAGAAGGAAAGATACAGGGATTGTGAGAGAAATAATGATCAAAATCAATCTATACATATTGATTAACATAAAATTGACCCCAAAATCACAAAAAATGGCCATCCAAGGCACAATCAAGGTCGATGACCATTTTTCATGTAAAAAGAAAAAGTTTTCATAGAATTGTATAAACATTCAATACAATAGTAAGTTGGGGGGCTGGCGGGGGGGGGGGGGGGGAGAGAGAGAGAGAGAGAGAGAGAGAGAGAGAGAGAGAGAGGAGAGAGAGAGAGAGAGAGAGAAAGGAGAGAGAGAAGAAACGGAGGTGTCGAGCACAAGGAAGGACCTTGTTTTTTAACGCTCAAGGAAAAGAGATGGGCATCACCCCTATTTTAAAAAAAAAAGTAAAAATATAAGGAAAAGTAGGAAAATAAATAGAAAGAATGCAAGAAAACCCCCAAAAAATCTCAAAACATTCTTAAAAATGGCGCACAATGCAAAGAGACATGTCCCATTCAAATCACTAGAGAACTTCCATTTCCTCATTACATATTTCAAGAAAAATTATCGTAGAAAATAAAAGAAATCCAAAAATATAAAAAAATACCAAAAAACCTAAAAATTACCAAAAAAATCTAGAAACTTTCTAAAAACATCCTCATGACTTAACCTATTGAATGGCATCGAAGTTTCAATAAAGACCTTAAAAACAAGTGTGTAATATTAGTTGATAATGCCAAAACTAATAAAATAGAGAAAGCAAAAGGAGGGTTATTTAGAACCTCGTCAAATTTCACAAAATGCTAGGGATACAAGGAAATTTAGTTGCACTCTCGATAGATCTTGAGCCTGGAAACATTTACTACTAGTAGTATTCCATTGCGCTTCACTAGAGCATTTCTGAGTCCGAATGGAATTTTCACATAAACATAGATTCCCCATGGTGGTGATGAAGTCCATCTTGTCTCCATCCTTAGGATGGTTGGATATTTGGTTGTATTCACTAAATCCACTTGAAGCTATATAGGGTTTGCCAAGCCAGTTCTTCAATAACCTTTTCAACAAACGGCATAAGGAATGCATCAAGACCTATTACCTTTTTGAGTGATCTAAAGTCCACACATATCCAAATTTTACTAGTTAATTTGTTTGGCTTAATGATCATAGGAGAAAGCCATTCTGAATGCTCCATCCAAATGATAATTCCAACATGCTACATTTTCTCAATCTCTTGGTAGACAACTTTGTTATACTTTGGATTCAAGGTTTAGCTTTTAACCCTCACTATTTTGGCTCCTTCTATTGGTGTAATCCTATGTTCCCCAAAATTTGCAGGGACTCCTTCCAAATCCTTGTAATGCCATGAAAATACATCAGCAATATGTTTCATAAAAGAATTTACCTTTGAAAGCAACTGAAGGTAGTTCCATAACCATGTGGCCACCAATATAGGATGAGAATTATCTTTGTTTCCTAGCACAATTTCTTTGACTCGCTTCCATTCCATCAATGTGTCTGGAGGCTCTTCTTCATCTTTAGAATCTTCCATCTCTTTTTCCCACATAGTCCTTGTGTCAAATGTAGGAGGACTCTGAATATCAATTTTGTTGAGATATCAAGCTCAACATGTGTTGATAGAGGATGACACGTATCACTTTTTCATTTCACTAATATGTATAGTGGTCCCGCCGGTATATGCAAGGGATACTTCATTGAGCTTTACTAGATTTACCTACTAAGAGTGATGGCACATTTGCTTCTTGCCAGCTCACTCATTCATGGATGTTAGGATTTTCCTTATGTATTGTTCTTTATATATTTTACTAGATGTATTGTTGTATTAGGTCATTCTTGTACATTCCTTTTATGTAATAGAAGAAGAAGAAGAAGAAGATCATTCTTCCTTAGCTCAAGCTCTATGTGTGCTCCTCTTTGATTGTGAGTGTGTGTGTGAGCTCTTCGTGACATGGTATCAGAGCCAGCATGGCTTTAGACATCTCATGGAGACGGTCAACAGTGAAGAGTATGCAAGAAGGCATGGAGAAAGAACAATTCATAGATGACCTCACATTACTATGAAAATTGGCATGAAGATAGACAGCACCAAAATATTTTCGAGAATGATCCCTTTAGGATCACATGTTTTGCTCAAATTGTTGTTTCAGAGCCATCTCAACCTCTGTTTTGAGCCTGTAAGGTGGGACCCATAGAAAACTCAAGTCAGTTTGCAAAATTATAACTTGTGTTGTGTTCGAGAACACTCACATAGTCTAAATCTAGAATTTCAAAAAAATTTGTATACTGCTGATACACAAAAACCGTGTTTTTTTCATATCAATTTATTACATCACAGTGTGACAATATTGAACTAGAGGTACTGCTTCTAGTGTTTATGTAGTGTTGCAAATCATTATAGAGATGGAAAGTGCTGATGGAATGAGTCAACTTATGAGCGATAAGTTGGACAATAATAACTTCCATGCTTGGAGATTTAGAATGATGAATTTCTTGGTGGGAAAAGGCTACTGGAAGTACATTGAAGGAGAGAATGAAAATTCTCTGTAGTTTCTAGAGAGGAATCGAACTAAATACTAGTTAAGAGCATTAGAGGAATGGAATCAAGAAGCACAAAAGGTAATGTATTGGATATCTGTTAGCATACATGATAGCATGATCGGGCAGATATAGGATGCCAAGACTTTGAAAGAGGCTTGGGAGAGTTTGTTCACATTGTATGAGACCAATACAAAGGCATGGAAATCGAAACTCAAGAATGAGATGCATACATTGGAGAAGAAGGCCATTTTGGTAAGTGACTACACCTTAAAAATCAAAAGCATATGTGAGTCACTTGCATCTATTGTTGTGAATGTAGATGATGATGATAAGGTGGAAGTGTGCCTTCGTGGTTTAGGAGCTGCATATAAGTAGTTCAGAATATCTATTCAGATTGGGGAAAATATTCCAGATTTTGCTGATCTGATGTCTATGCTGATTATTGAAGAAAAGAATCTTGGTGAGGACTTGAACTCTCAAGGAAAACCTAGTTCTGAGCAAGTATTCTACTCTAGCATAGGAAGAGGTAGAGCTAGAGGCTTTGGAAGTGAAAGAGGACACAGTAACCAAGACCAAGGTCAACATCAAAATCATGTAGGAGCTAGAGGCAATTTCAAGGCTGGGGGAGCCAAAGAGGCTGTAGAAATTCCCAAAGAAATGAATCAGGTAATGACAACAAAGGATGTTGGATTTATGGTAAACTTGGATTCTTTGAACATGATTTCAGGTTGAAGAATCAAAATAACAGAAGGAAGCAAAACAACAATGCATCCAAAAGTGTAGATGATTTGAGTAACTATTCATGGTCCAACATCACATGATGAATATTATGTCTACTGATGTTTCAAAATTGAACTGTAATGTCTAGTATGTTGATTTAGGTGCTTCAAATCACATGACGATTCATGCAAAATGGTTTAGTAGTTTGCAAAAAATTCTTGGATATGTTGAAATAGGCAATGATAGATCACACCCTATCGAGCATACAAGAAACATAGAACTGTCTATCGAGGATGGGAAAGTAAAACATCTTGATGATGTGCTGCATATTCCAAATATAACAAAGAATTTGGTTTCTGTTGGACAAATGGTTGATCACGGATTACAAGTCAGGTTCAATATTGATGGGCTATATGTGGAAGAATACAAATAACATGGAAGATTGATTGCCTAAGGAAACAAAGTGGGTAGGATGTTCATCCAATTCCTTTGCGCTAGATCTTTGTATGAGCAATAACTCCTGCACCTTTTGCAAGCATGGCTGCATTCTTGCAAAGGCTGAAATTGGTAGTCAAAGGAGATTGTCAATGGACTACCAAATTTCAAGGCTACAAAGATGCAAAAGGTATGTGCGGGATGTCAATTTGGTAAACAGCCAAGAGCATCATTTCTGCATGACAAGCATGTTAGTAAGAATGTGCTAGAAATGGTACATACAAATGTTTGGGGTCCTCCAAAGACCACGTCTATGGGTGGTTGCAAGTTTTCAGTTACTTTCATTAATGACCATACACGGAAAGTATGGGTATATTTCATGAAAGAGAAGAGTGAGGTGTTCACTCACGTTTAGAATTTTAAAGCTATGGTGAAAAAGAATTCAGGGAAGTATATTCAGACATTAAGATCTGATGGAGGGAGGTGAATACATGTCAAATTATTTTAGCAACTTTCTAAAAAGTAGTGGAATTCAACATTAATTTTCATGCAAGTACACACACACACACACAACAGAATGGCATTGCTGAATGCAAAAATATACATATTGCAAAAATAGCAAGAGCCTTGATGGCAAAGAAGAATATGCCTCATTGTTATTGGACAGACGTTGTGCACACTGTTGTATACATCATGGAGAGAACTCCTACTGCTATTGTACATCAAGTTATACCTGAAGAGAAGTTCACAGGTAAAAAGCCAAACATATCACATATGAAAGTTTTTGGCTGTATTGCATATGTACATATTCTTGATTATTTGAGGATGAAGCTTGATGCAAAAGTAATAAAATGTATCTTCATTGGGTACTCCCTTGAGAAAAGGGAGACGATAGGTGGCGGTAAGCACAGATGTGGTATTTGATGAAATGTCAAGCTTCTATGCAGATGCCAAAGCACTTAATCTAGAACAAAATGGCAAAGAAAATGCTGAAAAATCAAGTGCAAAATCTCAAGTTTTGAGTGGAAGGGATGCGTCACCAAGCAATAGTTCCAACTCAAGTCCATGGAGTCAAAGATTGCATGGAAATTCATTCCAACAAATTCATCAAATACATCCAAGAAAGGTAAAGAAAAGCTTTTTGCTTGTAGCAAAACATCTACAGGTTTTGAAGACATTGATGGAGATTCAAGCAGTTCAGAAAAGAGTCTTGATGAGGAACTTGGATTTCCCTCTACCAAGACTACAAGAGTAAGAATGGCACATGCAAATGATACAAGGAGGAGTCACCTAGGACCAAGAAGATCTGGGAGGATGCAGAATTTAGTGCAACGATTGGCATATGACAGTTACATGGCTTCTCATTGTGCCTACATGACAAAGGTAATACAAGATGCTCAACCCTTTTGTTTTGAAGATACAATTGGGAATGCAAATCGGGAGAAAGCTATGGATGAGGAGATGGCTGCACTTTATGAAAACAAAACATGGAAGCTGGTTCCATTGTTAGATGGAAAGAAACCCAAAGGTTTGCATTATGCATTGTTTTATGAAGCTATTGTAGATTTCTACGTTCATGGATACACTAATGCAGATTGGGTTGGTAGTATTTTAGATAGAAGATCTACTAGTGGCTTTCTATTGTCACTTGGGAGTGCACCTATTACATGGAGCACCAAGAAGTGACCCACTGTGGCTTCGTCGAGTACATAGGCTGAGTATAGAGGTGTTGGAATGGTATCATGTGAAGCATCATGGTTAGAGATGCTACTTGCAGATTTAGGTGTGGAAGTGCAAAAGCCGATCATTATCTACTGTGATAATCTTAGTAGCATTAAGCTAGCACAAAGTCTTGTTTTTCATGCTAGAACAAAGCATATCGAGGTACATTATTGTCACAAGGAAGGATACAAGGAAGAGAGCTCACACACACACTCTCGCTCTCAAAGAGAAGCACACATAGAGATTGAGGTACGGAAGAATGATCTTCTTCTTCTATTACATAAAAGGAATGTACAAGAATGATCTAAAAACAACAATACAACAAGTGCAATATATAAAGAATAGTACATAAGGATAGTACATAAATAATAGTACATAAGGATACAACAAGTGCAATATATAAAGAATAGTACATAAGGATACAACAAGTGCAATATATAAAGAATAGTACATAAGGATACAACAAGTGCAATATATAAAGAATAGTACATAAGGAAAATCCTAATTACCAGAATGAGTGAGTTGGCAAGAACCAAATTTGCCATCACTCTTGAGAGATAAATCTAGTAAAGCTTAATGAAGTATCCTTGACATATACCAGCATGACCACTATACATGTAAGAGAGATGAAATAGTGATACGTGTCATCCCAGATCATCACATATTGAGCTTGATACATTAACACTCCCCCTCAAGCTCAACGTCATGTCCTGTAATCTAAGCATCTTCCAAAATTTCTTCAACTTCTCAGCTCCAAATGCTTTAGTGAAAATATCAACAACCTGCTCATCTATCCTCACATAAACAAGGTCAATATCACCTGCTAATACCTTCTCCCTGTTGAAATGATAGTGTACCTCAATATGCTTTGTTCTAGCATGTAAGACACGATTTCGTGCTAACTGAATGCTGCTAAGATTATCATAATAAATGATGATCAACTTTTGCACTTCCACACATAAATATGCAACTAGCATCTCTAACCATGATGCTTCACATGCGACCATTGCAACACCTCTATACTTAGAATCTGTACTCAACAAAGCAACAATGGGTTGCTTCTTACTGCTCCGTCTAATAGCTGCACTTCCACTTGAGAATAGAAAGCCACTAGTAGATCTTCTATTTGGAATACTAATAGCCCAATCTGCATTGGTATACCCATGAACCTGCAAACCTACACCAGCTTCATAAAATAATGCATAGTCCAAAGTAGCACTCACATAATGTAGAGTGCACCTCAAAGCATCTAGATGCAGCTTCTTGGGAACCTGCATAAAAGATTGACTTTCAAGTCCAATAGTGTAGCTTAGATCAGGCTTGTAATTGTGAGATATATCAAATTTCCCACAATTTTCTTGTACATAGTAGCATTTTCCAATGTTTTGCCTGATGTACTATCCAACTTTAAATTCTAATCTAATGTCATATAAATTGGCTTAAAATCATCCATACGATACTTTTGCAGCATACTTAAGACATATTGCCTTTGCTTTTGAAGGAGATAGTGGACACCTTCCAAAGATGACATGGTGCTGCAAATTCCTGCTTCACACCAGCCATAACTAAGTTCAGGATTGCAAAGTAGACCTCTTGAGCTTTCAAGGAAGCACAAATAATCACCCAAGTACTTTGTAAGATGATCCTCAAATCATTGGATCAAAACAGATAAGTTGGAATTTCATTGTGAACCAAAAACTTGCTATTTTGGTCACTACACCTGCTCAAAAGATTGAACAATTCTTTTCTCTACTAACAAATGAATAAAATACTTTTGTGGATATATAATTAACTAAGGTAGCTAACTTTCACAAGTTATTTCACTTGAAATGATCAACTATGCACTGAGAATGAAGCTTAGCAAGTTAGAGATGCATCTCGACATTTCCGGGAGTTAATAGTATGTAGACCAGAGGGCAATATTTTGCACATAACTCAAGGTAGGTTGAGCCAATTGAAATGAAACTTTGTAGCAAGAAAATAGACAGTCTAATGAATCGATATTAACTTAAATCATTGCAAATGATCAAGTATACTCACTGTTCTGAGTGATACATGACAGAGTAGAAAAGATGAGGTATGAGAAAACTATGTGTATTAATGCACATAAATTACATTGACATTGGCAATGAATGATTGCATAATGTGAGGGAAATGGTAGACATATAATGTGAGCCCAATTTCCACTATAAATCCCTCTAATTATCTCTCTAAATCAGGCTCTATCAGACTACTCATTCACGTGACTAGATAGTCCTTTTTTATAGCTTTTTGTTGGAGCCAAGATTCAAGTTTGAATTTGAATCTTTACCTGAAATTTTTCCAAAGTTTTAGGAATTGATTGCCATAAATCCTCACCAAATTATTTCTGGAAAGATTCTCCTAAGAACTGGTGATTGCAAGTGCTTCTATGTATGCACTTTTACAAGGAGTAAAAATCAATCTTTTACAAGGGATTATTCATATGCTAATACATGAATGAACATATGATTTTTAGGATAAGTGATCAAGCATTTAGTCTTGGAGTAATTGCACCAAAAGCTCCCCTCAAGCCTAACATGCTTGGGCTTCAACTCTCTTTAATCTTCTACAATCCAATCATCATCTTGAACGTGTTCAATTTAGTTCCATCCAAAGATTTAGCTAGAATATCTACACATTGCAAGTTTGTTGATACATAGGACAATTGTAAGTCCTTGGTAAGTAGCTTCTCTCTCACATAATGATAATGCACTTCTATGTGCTTAGTCCTTGCATGATATATATGATTAGCGGCCAAATGTAGTGAGCTAGTATTATCTCCAAAGATGATTGGAGTGTATGTATGTAGCCCCAAGTTTGAGTAAAGTAGCTTTAACCACATTACCTCTTGTGTTGCATTTGCAAGACCCCTATATTCAACTTCACTTGATGACAATGCCACAATTGGTTGTTTTTTTGAAGACCATGAAATCAACTTAGATCTTGCAAAAGATAAGTAGCCAGTGGTGCTCCTCCTATCATCTTTTGAGCCAGCCCAATCTACATTAGAGTATAGCTTGATATCCAAGTCAGATGTAAATGAATAAAATAGCCCTTCATTTATGGTACCCTTCAAGTACTTTAAGATCCTTTTGGCAGCTTCCATGTGAGGTTTTCTTGGTGTATGCATGAATTGACTCAATGTACTCACCCCATAGCATATATCCACTCTTGTTAGGGCTGCATAATTGAGACTCACAACAAGACTTTGATAACCTATAATGTCTTCAAGAAGCTCTCCTTCATGAGTACTGAGTTTGTGATTCAATTCCATGGGTACACCTAAATTTTTTGCATTTTCCATTTTGAACTTAACTAGCATATCATGGATGTACTTTCTCTGAGTAATGAAAACAACAAATTCTATATAAACAATCTCTTAACTAAGAAAATATGTAAGCAACCCAAGATCATTGATCTTGAACGCCTCCATCATCTGAATTTTAATGGTCTTGATGCCATTAACATCATTTCCTATAATGATAATGTCATCCACATAAACAAATAGATAAATAACCTTTGAATTAGTTCCTTTGTGAACAATGAAGAATCTGCCTTGCTTGCAACAAAACCTTGGTCCTGCAAGTATGTGACCAGCCTATGGTTCCAAGCTCTAGGAGCTTGCTTTAAACCATACATTGCCTTCCTTAATTTAAATACATAATCAAGTTTGTCTTTGTCTTCATATCCTGGTGGTTCAGCCATGTAGACCTCTTCAGAGATCCACCCATTAAGGAATGCATTTTTAATATCTAATTCGTACAAGTTCCAATTCTTTGAAGCAACAATACTTACTAAGACTCTGATGGTTGGCATTTTTGCTACAGGTGAGAAGGTCTCCTCATAATCCACTTCATGAGTTTCAGCAAATCCCTTTGCCATTAGCCTTGCTTTATACCTCTTTATTGTGCCACCTGAATTCTTTTTCACTTTGTAAATCCACTTGGATCCTATTACCTTCATGAATGGTTTTTTGGGAACCAAATCCCAAGTGCTATTTTCTTGAGGTGCTTCAATTTCTTCCTTCATAGCTTCTCTCCATTCTTCCCTTTCTTTAGCTTCTTCAAATGTAGATGGTTCCTCTGACATAGACTCCTTGGCCATGTATATAGAATGCTTGGTGACTAGTGATGTGTCATAGGTGGTTCTTCTTTGGTCAGATTTGGAAAACCATTCTCCAAATCATAGGGTAGATTTATTTTCTTGCAATCATCTTCAAACCAAGAGTTATTTTCATCAAATAACACATCCCTACTAACTGTAAATCCTTTGTTAGTGGGATTATACGATATATATCCTTTCTGATTCAGATAATAGCCAATAGATATCCATCTTTGAGCTTTGGATCAAGTTTTCCCCTTATCTATGAGGGTATGTGTGCATACGCAATGCACCCAAAGATCTTACAATGATCTAGAGAAGGTCTCCTACCATTCCATGCCTCATAAGGTGTCATCCCATCTAGAGACTTGGATGGAAGTCTATTGATTAGGTAAGTGGTTGTGGAAACAACCTCTGCCCATAGATAGTTAGGAAGTTTTTTCTCTTTCAACATTGATCTTGCAGCCTCTACTATTAAACTATTTCTTCTCGCTACCACTCCATTCTGTTCAAGAGTGTACCTTGTTGTAATATCTCTCTTTATGCCTCTATCCTATAAGTAGGAGTCAAACTCATGTGAGAAATACTCACCACCTCCATCAGATCTGAGCCTCTTCAAACTTTTACCTATTTGATTCTCAACCAATGCCAAATACTTCTTGAAACAAGTGAAGACTTCATCTATGCTTCATAAAATAAAGTATTGTCCACCTACTATACTCATCTATGAATGAAATGTAATACCTTGACCCTAAAATTGATGGCTTTCTGCTAGGACCCCACACATTTGTGTGCACAAGCTCCAGGTAGTCTTCATACATGTATTCTCTTTTGTTGAATGGTTGCCTATGTGACTTACCACATTTGCATGCTCCAAATTTGTAAATCATGTGTTGCTTGGACACATTTGGGATGCCAAGCACACTCTGATCCCTGCATATTTGCTTCAATGTCCTTTCACCTATATGTCCTAGTCTCTTATGCCATATCTTTAATTCAGATAGGGTTTGGTCCTTATAATTGAAGTGAGCGTCTTGTATCTTCAACTTCAAAGGTAAAAAGTCTACCAGATTCTCACCTTTTGCAATCCTATTGAAGCCTTGGTTAGGGTCCTCCACATATGCTCCATGCCTTGTGAATCTAACATGTAAGCCCTTCTCAACAATTTGTCCAACACTGATTAGGTTCTTGGTTAAGAGTGAAAATGATGTGCTTTTGATCATTGCTCTCTATGTTGATGACATGCTGCTCATTGGTCCTAATGAGAAGCATATTGGTGATTTTAAGGCTGATTTTCATGTCTCTTTTAGGATGTCAAATTTGGGGCATTCACATCATTATTTGGGAATTCAATTTATGAAAGTTGATGGTGGAATAGCTCTATGTCAAACAAAAGATATTGAAACATTATTGTAGTGTTCTGTCCTTGAAGATTCCAATCCTATTGCCACTCCTATGCAATCTCTTGGCCTTGAGGATTGCAAAACCTATTGCGACACCTATGGAAATAGGTTTTGGGTTGAGTCTTCATGATGTTGGAGATGCATTTGATGTTGTTCTCTATCAATAGGTTGTTGGATGCTTGATTTAATTATGCATAATGATGCCTAACATTCAGTTTGTTGTCTTTGAGATGAGCAGGTTTATGCATTGTGGAGGTGTCAACCATTGGAAGGCAGTTAAGCGCATATTTTGCTACTTGAGTGGTACTTGATTACTTGGATTGTTTTATACCAAGGGGGGATAACTAGCACCATATTTACATGCTTTTTTGACTCTGGTTGGGCAGCCTTCCACAGATGGCTATACATGGGCAGTAGAGCATGGCCGGCCACCGCCTGCATAATTGCCATACACGACTTAGGTCTGTTAAACTGACCTAACAAATATAAATGATTTCTGACTTTGAGAGGGAATATTCCATGGAATATTCCCTTTACCATCATGCTAGGGGTGCTTGCCCTCGACCCCCACCAGGGGACCCTGGTAACTCCCTTTCCTTACAATACCTTACATGGTCCAATATGACCTTCATTCAACATGCAAGTTGGGATTCCCATCAATTGGGTAATGCACGCTTGGCTTCTCCTCATAATGGGGGCCTTACAAAATGTGCATAAAATCATGAGGGGGTAGACATTGATCATATACTAACACCCCCCCTCAATGTTTACCGAATGATAAATCAAGTTGAAGGCTTTTTACTAGAATATGCTTCTTGAGGAGTCATCCCCTTCAGTGCTTTCGTGTAGCTTTGATTAAGGATGTAGACTGATGTATTGATTGCTTTTGTCCAAACTGAATTAGGCATGTCTTGAGCCTTTAACATACAACGAGCCATTTCAACTACTCTCTTGTTCCTATGGTAAGTTGCATTTTCACACCATGCTCCTTACAGTAATTATTGAATTTTGTTGAAAAGAATTCACCTCCTCTATCTGCTTTGAATTTCGTCAATTTCTTTCCTGGTTCATTTTCCACATTCTTATGCCACGTTTTAAATTTTTCAAAAGCATCAGCCTTCTCTCAAATGAAATAAACCCACATCCTTGTATTATAATTGTCAACTAATAGCAGAAAGTAGAAAGATCCTCCTAAATCCAACTCTTCAAATGTAAGGGGAGTTGATCTTACCTAAGTTTTAAGGGATGTTACTTTTCACGAAGAATACACACGCATCTTTGAGCTAGCTCCTTTGGTGTTATAACAACACAAACTATAGCCAATTGATCTTGAATATGTTTTATCCGTTTGATAAAATCTTCAGCCTTTTCAAAATCAGAATGCTTTTCATTTGCCAACTGATTTTCTAAATTTTGTATCCTAGTGTGGTTCTTGGTCTCATATGGACGAGCCAATATGCCCCAAGCCTCATGTGCTTTAGTAGTATGTTGAACTAAAGTAAGCAGAGAATCACTTACACTAGTGACAATTGCACATAATGCATCAGCATTCCTCCTCTTCCAAGCTCGTAGAAGATATGGATCTAGTTGAATCATCAATCTTGAATTTGTTGGATCTTCAAATAGTATAGGCTTTGGATCTAATCCCATCAGTCCCATGACAGTGTCAAGTAATTCATAAGATTCCAAAATTGCAGAAATTTTGAACTTCTAAAGTATATAGTTAGTTCCATTGAGCCTCCCCTTAGTGAATGCAGGTGGACAAATTTGAATAGGTGCAGCATTAACATTAGCTGGAGCACCAAGACTAGTGTTTGAGGATGAAGCCATCATGTAATCACTCTAATGATCTACTGATATTCTAGTCTGCTAGTAGGCTGAAATAGTGATACTTCTCAAGCTATTCGAACCTTATGGCTCTGATGCCATGTGAGACAATAGTTACACAATATAACATAGGAGCAATAGCAGAGAAGATAACAAATATAGGAGAATCTCAACAATTTTCTACTAATAGCAAGTAAAAAGATGATGGTGTTGTCCACCTATGTGCTCTCAAGGTACAACTTAAATGGTGATCTAGACAACTCTAGATAGGGAGATACAAGGTAGAGGTATGTTGGCTTGATTTGATATCTCAAGTAGTGCAGACATCATGTATATATATAGGATAATGGGCAGTCTTCCACAAATGGCTATACATGGGTGGTAGAGCATGGGCGGCCACCGCCCACGTAGTTGCCATATACGGCTTAGGCCGATTAAACCAACCTAAAAAATATAAATGATTTTTGACTTCGAGAGAGAATACTCCATGGAATATTCCCTTTATCGTCATGTCGGGGGTGCTGCCCGGGACCCCCACCAGGGGAACCTGATAACTCCCTTTCCTTACAATACCTTACATGGTCCAATATGACCTTCATCCAACATGAAAATTGGGATTCCCATCAATTGGGTAATGCACACTTGGTTTCTCCTCATAACGGGGGCCTTACAAAATGTGCATACAATCATGAAGGGTAGACATTGATTGTTGGTGCAATTATACCCAAGCCCACATGCTTGATCAATTCACTTATGTTTAACTTATTGGCATAACCCATGAAAGGCCTCATATGATCAACCTCTTGTAAAAGTACTTCACATTTATCCTTGTAAAAGTGGATTACACTCACAAGGGGTTAGGAAGCTCTAAATCATATATCACTTGGTTGTTGAGCAATGAGAGAATCTATCCTATATGTTAGCATTAACCTTTTAGGTAGAGGTTTGAATTGAATTCAAACCTTGGCTCCAAGTTCAACTATAAGAGGAGGATCAAGAAGACCCGCATGTATCTCGAGTTAGAGAGATCATTTTTGTAGTACTTTCATTGTGAAGTGAGAGATCACATCATAGCTTTTTCATCTCTCACACATTGAGCGATGCTTGATTGCCAATGACATTGTATTTGTACATGTTTAATACATATATGATCATTATATTGTCATTTTACTTCTCTGTTATAACTCCATCAGAACAATGATCTTTTGAGAGATTTTTCTCAATGCCTACTTGATCATTTGCCATGAATTAAAGCATGATAGGACCAACATACTATCTACTATAATCATACAAAGTTTCATTAGCATTGCTTCTCAGGGTCGTCAGATATTAGCACATCTTTGCTCACTGATCTAATGATTGTAGAAGCCCATGAATGTCGGGACAGAGATATGATTTACTAAATAATTTTCTTTGCATGTAGTCCATCATTTTTTATGAAATCACTCATGATTGTTAGCTTACTAAGTTAGTTAGAGTTCCCCAAAAGGAATTAAGCCACTTGCTATTGTGCTCAGAGAATTGTTCAAAACACTGAATAAGTGTAAGAACAAAAATAGTTCTTGGATCAACTCCAGCATATCTGTTTTGATTCATCTTTTTGAGAGTGATGTTTGAAGGTCCATAGGGTGTCTAATACATCCTTTGGCAAGATAAAAGGGCCCACTACATATCTCTAGAGTTCATTTGGCTGGTGTAGTGCAAACTTTTTGCAGCACCACATTATCTTGATCAAGTGCAATTCCATCCTCACAGTGGTATGAGAGCAAGGTTGGACAGCATGGCAGATGGATTTCCTTCATCAATTGACAAATTGGATAGAGGTAACTACTCATCCTGTTCTTTAAGAATGGAAGTTTATCTTTAAGGTAGGAATCTATATGGTTGTATAGCTGGAGATGAAGTTATGCCAAGTTTCAGGAATAAAGGTCAACCTACAGAAGAAGAGCAAGAAAGATTGAGCACATGGTGCTCCAAGGATGCACTTGCAAGGTCTTATCTCCTCAACTCTATCTTAGATTTTTGTTGCCTCACATTAGAAGTTGTAAAACATCACAGGAAGTGTGGAATGCACTTGAGTCCTTCTTCCCTTCAAGCACAAAGGCCAGAAAGAACCAACTATGGTTGGACTTCACAACACTCAAGAAATCTTCCAAGCAAAATGTGACTGATTTTTTCACGAAGATCAAAGATATTGCTGATCAGCTAGGAAGCATTGGAGAAGTGATATATGAAGAACAAATTGTAAGGCAAGTAATCAATGTCCTAAAAGCAGATGACAAGTGGGAAGCATTCACCACAGCAATGGACCTATACATGGATATGCATGTACCAGGTTTCAATTCATTTATGGGACAAGTACTTACTCAAGAGGCCAAGCTCATGAAGAAGGGAGAAAGTTCCAAAGGTAATCAAAATTTTGCTTTGTATACTGATAAACGTAAAGCCAAAGATAACAAAGGAAGAGGAAAGAAAGTGGATGATGAAGCAAGTACACACCAAGCTAACTATCCAAGTAGAGGAAGACATGGTAGAGGTAGAGGTAGAGGAGGAAGACAAGGTATGGGGAGACCCCAAGACTTTAATCCTTGTTTTATTTGTGGATTAACTAATCATACAATTGAGAATTGCTTTAGGAATTCAAAGAATCAAAGAGGCAGAGGCTACAATATAGGAGGTTATGGCTACTCAAGAGGAAGGTTCAACAATTTCCATGGCACCCACAACAACGACTACAACAATTCAACCTACCAAGGAGGATACAAAGGGAGAAGAGATTACAGAAATTACACAGAAGACTCAAATCAAGAAGACTGTCTACTCCTTATGAATATGACAATGTCACAAGGTAAATCTGATGAGCATGTTTTCTACATAGATTTAGGTTGTTCAAATCATGAGGTAGGAAATGTGGCCCTCCTATCAGATTTAGAAGATCCAAGGAACAAGCATGAAGTGCAAACAGGTGATGATACAAGGCATCTGGTGGAGAAGATAGGAAATGTAAAAGCACTTGATGGAAACATCAACCTACTTAGCAAGGTACTCTATGTCCCTACCATCACAAAGAACTTGATAAGTGTAGGATAGATTGTGGAGAAAGCCCTACATGTAAGGTTCAAAAAAGGAGGAGCATACGTTGAAGATCCAAGTCAAGGATTCAAGAGAATTGCAAAGGGTGAAAAGACTCGTAGATTATTCACATTTGAATTGCAAGACACTAGTAACATTGCTCTCTTTAATTATGGTATTCACACACTCACAGAATTGGAAGTATGGCACAAAGGGTTAGCACATATTGGTGAAAGATCATTAAAGCAAATTTATAGGGACCAAAGTGTACATGGAATCCCTAATCTATCAAAGCAACATATTATTTATAAGTGTAGTGCATGTCAATTTGGAAAGTCTCATAGGTTACCATTCATGAAGAAAGGATATATGAATGGAGATCTCTTGGATTTGGTTCATAGAGATGTATGAGGACCTAGCAAGGATGCTTCAATATATAGATCAAGGTATTATGTCTCCTTGATTGATGATTGCAGTAGATGGACTATTCTATACTTTATGAAACATAAGGATAAAGTCTTTTCATGCTTCAAAAGATATTTGGCTCTTGGGGAGAATCAAACAGGTAAAACACTAAAAAGGCTAAGGTGAGATGAAGGGGGAGAGTACTTCTCCGATGAAAAACACTTTCCTAATTATTTATTGAGGCTGTATCCATAGTCACTTATTTGATTAACTGGTTACCTTCAAAATCACTTGATGGCATGACACCATATGAGGCTTGGAATGGAAGAAGACCAAGTTTGGAAAAGATTTTCCAAAGCTTGTCAAGAATAACCCTTCTAAAATTGAAGAACAAGATACCTCAAAAGATGATGAACAAGATACCTCAAAAACTCAAAATGTGGAAGTCTAAAGGTAAAGCTAAAATGCAAGAACTTGGAAAAGAGTTAGAATCGTCACATTATTTCCTAAGAAGGTCCATGAAGGAGAAAAGAAAACTAGAGAGGTATGGGTTTGGTACTTCTCTATTTACTAAACATTCAATTTATCTAGCACAGGACATAAATCAAGAGGAACCCTCAACATTTGAGGATGCAAAGAAGAAATTGGAGTGGAGGAATGCAATGGAAGAAGAAATTGAAGCTCTTGAGGAAAATAACACTTGGGAATTAGTTCCCAAGTCTTCATCAATGAAAGTGATAGGCTCAAGATGGATCTACAAATTGAAGAAGAACTTAGATGGCAAGGCTTGAGGAAAAAGGCTTTGCACAAACTCAGGGAATTGATTATGAGGAGACTTTCTCTCTTGTGCCAAATCTATCAACAGGTATAAGGTAAGGCTTGAGGAAAAAGGCTTTGCACAAACTCAAGGAATTGATTATGAGGAGACTTTTTCTCATGTGGCAAAGATGCTTACAATAAGCGTCTTGTTTAGTATTGCTTCTTCAAAGAATTGGGAGATACTTCAATTGGATGTAAAAGATGCATTCCTTAATGAATGGATAATAGAAGAGGTGTATATGGCACAATCACCTCATTTTGGGAATCAAATACATCCTGATTATGTGTGTAAACTTAACAAAGCTCTATATGGACTCAAACAAGCCCCAAGGGCTTGGAATCATAGGCTTGTTTCATTCTTGTAGGATAAAGGATTTCAACCTAGCAAGGCAGATCCATCACTCTTCCTCAAAAAGAGTAATTTTGAAGTCATCTATTTGTGTGTGTATGTGGATGATATTATACTTACAAGAAATGATGCAGACGGGATAAAGAAGATCAAGGAATAGATGCAAGAAGAGTTCAAGATAAGTGGCTTGGGTTCACTTACATACTTCCTAGGATTGGAAGTAGTATATAGAGATCATGGTCTATTCCTTACTCAAAGGAAATACATTAAAGACTTGTTGACAAAGTTCAAGATGCAAGATTGTAGGATTGCAGGTACTCCAATGGAGGTTAATCATAAATTGAGCTCACATGAAGGTGAATTCATAGAAGATATCAGAGGTTATCAAAGTCTTGTGGGTAGTTTGAATTATGCCACATTGACAAGAGTAGATATATGTTATAGTGTGAGTGTGCTAAGTCAATTTATGCAGACACCTAGGAAACCTCACATGGATGCTGCCAAGAGGATACTCAGATATCTCAAAGGGACCATGAATGAAGGGTTATACTACCCTTATGTATCTAATTTAACTCTAAAGTTGTTCTCAGATGCAGATTGGGCTGGCTCCAAGGAAGAGAGGAGAAGCACCTCAGGATACCTTACCTTTGCAGGGTCAAAACTTGTCTCATGGTCATCCAAGAAGCAACCCATAGTTGCTCTCTCTTTTACTAAAGCTAAATACAGAGGTCTTACTATAGCTACTCAAGAAGCAATGTGGATGAAGACACTATTTATAGATCTTGGATTGGAAATTGGGACTCCAAATATTTTTGGTAATAACATTAGGTCCATTCACTTGGCTGCCAATCCAATTTTCCATGCAAGGACTAAACATATTGAAGTATAGTATCATTATGTCAGGGAAAAATTTCTTAGCAAGGATATTCAACTATCCTATGTATCAACTCATTTACAATGTGCAGATATACTCACAAAGGCATTGGATGGAACAAAGATGAACATGTTCAAATTGATGATTGGTTTGCAAGAAATCGAGGAGCAATGAAGACCAAGCATTTTACACTTGAGGGGGAGTTGTTGGTGCCATTATAACCAAGCCCACATGCTTGATCAATTCACTTATGCTTAACTTATTGGCGTACCCATGAAAGGCCTCATATAATCAACCTCTTGTAAAAGTACTTCACATTTATCCTTGTAAAAGTCGATTACACCCACGAGGAGTTAGGAAGCTCTAAACCATGTATCACTTGGTTGTTGAGCAATGAGAGAATATATCCTATATGTTAGCATTTACCTTTTAGGCTTGGCTCCAAGTTCAACTATAAGAAGAGGATAAAAAAGACCTACGTGTATCTCGAGGTACAGAGATCATTTTTGTAGTACTTTCATTGTGAAGTGAGAGCTCACCTCATAGCTCTTTCATCTCTCACACATTGAGCAATACTTGATTGCCAATGACATTGTATTTGTACATGTTTAATAAATATATGATCATTATATTGTCATTTTACTTCTCTGTTATAACTCCATCAAAACAATGATATTTTTAGAGCTTTTTCTTAGTGCATAGTTGATCATTTTCCATGATTTAAAGCATGCTAGAATCATCATATTGCCTACTATAATCATAAAAAGTTTCATTAGCATTGCTTCTCGAGTCGTCAGATATTAGCACATCTTTTCTCACTGGTCTGATGACAATAGAAGCCTGTGAATGTCGGGATGGAGATATGATTTGCTAAATACTTTTCTCTGCATGTAGTCCATCCTTTTTTATGAAATCACTCATGATTGTTAGCTTACTAAGTTAATTAGAGCTCCCCAAAAGGAATTAAGCCAATTGCCGTTGTGCTCAGAGAATTGTTGAAAACACTAAACATGTGTAAGAACAAAAATAGCAAGGTTTTTGTTCTTGGATCAACTCTAACATATTTGTTTTGATTCATCTTTTTTAGAGTGATCTTTCAAGGTACATGTTGCTCTAGCACAATGGTAAGTACCACGTTAAGAAGCTTCACCTCCTTAATTGTCAATCCGCGGAAGAGATAGGAGTGATATGAAGATCGTGAATGTGAGATGAAGTGAGAGTGAAGGTGAGAAGCATAGAAATGCACACACACATACACACACACTACGAAGAGACAAGCAAGACACAATGGAAGGTGGGAAATTAGCTCTATTACTCAAGAACACTCTTACAAGCTCAAAATAGCTCTAAGCTCACACTAGCCAACACTAACCAACCTCAACAATGAGCTCTCTAGCTCTTTTTATAGTTTCTAGACTAGTTTTGACCGGTTTCACATCTAGTGACGGGCATAGTTAAAAATTAGGTCCTAGATGCTATTTGGAAGGGTAAACGGTATCTAAAAATAACGAAAATTGATACGCTTGTTCTACCTAAGCTCCTCAAGCTCGAGGACTCCTCGGCTTGCACAAAATGGAGCTATGGATTACAAAATGGGGTTTTCTATGTTACATATGTTACAATTAGTGATAAAAATCACTGTTGAATGTTTTGAAAAGTGATAAAAAACATATTTGTTCAAAAAATTGATCCGACTGGCTCCCTGCTCCGTCGTTACATACTTCCGTGTCGTCTGTGCCTCTGGTTGCTTCCAACACCCCCCTCCCTCTCGCTTCTGTCGTCCTCGACAGAACCTTGTTGTGCAGTCTGTCGGATGTAGTTTTGTAGGAGGTCGTGAGCGAGGGTGTGCTCAGATACTCGAATGCCTCGGGCTAGGTCTGCCTCGAGTTTCTCCCAATTAACTGGTTGTGGTTCATCTGATGGTGGGAGTCTGTAATGCGTGGAATACACCAACTGTTCACAGGCAAATAAGTGCAATAAGTGAGTCGGCCTGCTGATGAACACTTCAGAGTGGTATTCCCAGAAACCGGTGGTGAACATTTCTTCGAATGTTTGCTTGTAGCACGCCGGTAAATACTTGACTCTGCTATGCCAGGCATAACACACCCGGAGCAATGGCGTCGTACTCATGTCATATGCGAGATCCAAGTTGCCATGCTCAAAGCCCGGGGTATTAACATGTGGTGCTTTGACTCGCCGGAAGACTTTAAATATCATTTGCATCATGTCAAATATCTTGACAGTCATATGCGCTGCTATATCATCCATATATCTCAAGCGAGGGAGCCAGTGACGAATCGTTGCCATCATGTAGCCAATCGTCGGTGATCCTGTAGGTGGCCTGAAATATGGGTAGTTCAGCCAGTCTTGGCACTGCTTATTGTTTTGTACCTTAATAGCAAAGGCAGTCCAGGAGCGGCGTCGTGGCACTGGTCCCCAACATGGGTTGTATTTTAAATGTAAAGGTGCCTTAACCCATGTGCTCATCATTTCAGGGTACTCCTGTAAAAGACGTGTACGCCAATCTGGTTGATAAATAGTGCCTTGTTGCGCATCCAGTGGCAAGTCTTCAGGCTCGAATTGAGTTGCATGTGATGGCTTCTTGCCAGTTCGCTTCTCTATGGCCAGCTGGTATTCGGCCATTAGCATGAAGTAAGGTTTGTATTGAAGCTCATGCCCGGATATGTACCTGCGTGGGGCCAATTGAGCAAAGTAGGGAGATTGCAAAATTCTTTCTTCGATCATGGCCATAGCATGTAGCTGTGCCTCTACTCTCGCTGAGTGCGTTGTTCCAATTTCCTCAATAGTCTTCATCCACGCGGGGGTCGGAAGTTCGTACGTCATCTGACCTTCGGGCGTGACGCGTCCGCCTGGGATGGGTTGTGGCTCGTACGCTTCTTCAAATGTTTCCTCCACCGGGATGGTGACCGTTTATTCCTCAGCCGGAAGCTCAGGTGGTGAATCTGGTCTTGGTGGCGCTTCATATACGTCAATTCTTGACTGGAGAGTGATTACCTGGGCCCGTAATGCGTTGAGTTTGTCGAAAATTTCAGGGTCCACAGGTGCTGGTAATTCTGCTGCTACTTGTACTTGTGGTGTTGCCGGTTCTCTGAGCTGTAGTAGCTTGTGATCTTCCTCTAACTTCTGATGTTCTTCGTTCATCCGATCATAGTCCTCGAGCAGTCTAACATGGTCTTCTAGCAACATCTTCATTGCTTCGGATGGGATTGCCTTGAATCTGCTAGGACTTAAGGGTTGTTCGGGATGGTCCAATGCCGCTTCCAAATTCTCTCTATTCTGCTCTTGGAGTCTCTGGTTCTCCTCTTTTGCTGCGGCTAGGTAGCTTCTTAGTAAGCCCATGTTTCGTGTTAGCGTTGCATTGCGGACTGTCTGGGCTCTGAATAGGTTATCCAGGTCAGCAGTGGCTTCCTTGGTCTTTTCTTCGCTTTCTAGTTCCAATTTGTGATAAGCCTCGCGTAATTCCTGGTAGCGGGTGTTCAGAGAGGCATTCTCAATGGACAATAAATTAAGCTGCGACTGTAAGTCATTGGTTGTCCTCTGCAGCTGCTGATAATTATTACCAAGAGATGTGAAATCATCTCTGACTTGCGTCATACACATGAACATCTGTCGGAATGCATTATCTACAGTGGGTGATAGTATTAACGGGGTGCTAAATGAAGATGCAGTTGGTGTAGATGCAACGGGAACGGGGAATGGGGATGGGAAGGTGGATGATGTAGTGATTGTTGAAAATTGTGATGTGCCTAAAAATGTTTGTGACGGGAGTGAAGTGAGTGATGGTGCAGCGGGTGGTGAGATGTCCATGTCAGTGGACGTATCTAGTGCGGTGACCGTGAATATGGGTGTGATCGTGGGTGCTCGTGCTGGTGTAAATACGGGATTTACAAAGGTTGAGGGGTGATTTACAGGGGGGCTGGCTGGAGCAGCTTGGTGGAAAGGGGAAAGAGGTGTTACAGTGGGTCGGGGAGGTGAGACGGGGGAGAAGGTTAATGGCGGGGGAAATGGGAAAAGGGGTCTTGGAGTTGTGGGGAAAGATGGAAAAGATTGATGAAGGAATGGGTTGGATAGAAAGGTGGGTGTGGGAGGGGGTAGACTAGGGCTAATGGGCGCGGGAATTGCGGGGTTAGTGGTCGTAACGACGGTTTCTGCTACACCACTGGCGAATGAAGATGTGGGTCTGGGGGAAGGAGGGTGAAGAGGGGAGGTTGGATGGACGGGTGGTGAGAGAGGAGCGGTTGGGGTGGTCGGTACTTCAGTGACTACTGAGGTAGGTACAGTTGTAGCGCGGGGTGGGGAATCTACAATGATGGTTTCTACGGCCAATGAACATTCGGGGACGAGGCGTGCCTCCCTGGCTTGTTCTGAAGATTGTGCTCCGGTTGGTACACGAATGTATTCGCCGGGCTTTGAAAGTAGTCGTACTCTGCGGGGGTCAAACTGTGGCAGTGGCTTTCGTTGCAAGTACTTGAGTGCCTCGTTGGAGCCTACTGATTGGACTAATTCTTTGAATCCTTTGATATATGCGTCTTCGAATCCGCCTGTGACAAGTTCTTGTTCTATTATTTTTTGGCTCTCTTCCTCTGTCAGCTTCTTGCATGCCCAAACTTTTTCCATAGTTCTATACAGCTTCTTGATAGCTAGAGTGTAAGCTGCTGCCTCGTAAGTTTCATCTTCATGGGTACTTGTATCGCCATGTGTGTCTGTTTGTTGGCCTTGGCCATCTGTCTGTTCATGCTCTTGGGATTCATGGGTTCCTTGGCTAGCTTCGTCGTCTCCTTCGTCGTCATCGGTTGCTGTCCTTTCGTCATCAGAGCTGGACACGACCTGTCCTTGTGGCTGATCCCTGGGTGTGGTAGGGTAGCTAGGCCTTTCAAATTCTTGAGAAAACAAGTGTCCTTTTGAATATTGGAACTGATTGGAGAATGCATCGGGCATCTCAAAATCAAAGGTTTGGTCCAGTGGCTCTGCTTGTCCTGGTTCTAAATGCGGTATTGGAAAAGAGAAAGCTTCCGCACCGATAGTGGTGGGAAGTTCAGCTGCTGTGGTGATAGGTTCTGTGGTTGTGGCTGCTTGGGGTGCGACAGTACTGGTGGTGCCCTCTGTGACCACTGGTCTAGATAACCTTATGCGAATCGGTTGTACTGTGGGAGTGGCTGCTGTTGGTGACTGCTCTGGAGATGGTTGTGGAGAGGGTGATTCTGGGACTTGTAGGCATGGGATAGTACCTCTCATCCGCTTTCCGGCTCTGCCTTTGCTAGACTTTCTAGCCTTCCTAGTGGTGCCTTTGAATGCTTTCAGTTCCTCACTGGTCATGGCACGCTCTATGGGTAAATCATATGCCAAGCACATATATATGATCCTGGTGAGGGCGCAGCATCCATTGATTACCTTCTTTCTCTCCCATCGATGTTGTGCCAAATAGAGCTGATCAATGATCCAGCTGGCTAGATCAACCGTTTGCGGTCCAGTACATGCTAAGTATAATCCGAACCAGATTCTCTTGTGGGGCATGGTAAAACGATCCTGAGCTGGGAAAGCAAAGTGTTGCATGCATATCCGTAATGGCTTAGAGAGCTCAGGTGTTATAGCAGAAATATCCTCCCACTTAGTTACGTCACCACGCTTCATCTGCTCTGGGACTAGCCGTTCTTTCTCCGTTGGAGTGTGTGTTCCATGAATCTTGATGGCAGCTCTGATTAAATCCTTCGAAAGATAAAATCTTTTGTAAGGTGGATCATCCACTAAAGAAGGCAAAATAAAGGTTCCTGGGATGTCCTTATTCTCTGAGGCCAGCAAAGTGGTGATTAAGTAATAACACCTATAAAAGTCAGGTTTGGGTAGAGGATCACTGAAATACTCCGTGAAGCCGGCTCTAGCCCAAACATGAGTTAAGTCCTGGGTGTTCTGTAGGCCTTCGAATTCTATTGAGAAGAATTGATACTTGCCCCATGTGCGGTCATCAAATGTCATATTTGCTTCAAAAATGAAGTCAGCATCAGCTAATGGTCCTGCTAGGCCTTGGAACCAGTGAGAGTTACGGTGTATCTTCTCTATGTATCCCATAGGTGGGTTATCGATTGGCATGGGTCCCGGAAATCCTTGGAACTCTGGCGGTGGAGCGGTCGGGTGGGATTCTGCGCGTAAAACATTGAGGGGCACCGCAGCCACGCTGGGGCCTGCTTCCGATGGTCCTGCTTCGGTTTGCATGATGACTGATGAGCTAATGGAAAAGATCTGCTACAAAAGATTAACACATTAGTATGGAAAATAATTATGATCCCATTAAGGTGAGACCGCAATCCCTTTCCATAACCGATGTGTAACCCGTGTAGCCAAGTGTCGTGAAGTGATTGATGCAATGATTATTTGCAAGACTAATGCAGGTCTCTAGACGCATACATGCTTCAGATTATGCATACATTTCTTGATGAGCTTTTATTATGCATGATGTGGGGTTTTGGTGTATGAATTTATACAAGGTTTGGTTGAAGGTGAATTAGTACAAGGGTGGAGTTTAAACGGGGTGGGAGAATTGTTAGATACGATGGTACAAGAAGATGTTTGGATACATTTCGATATCCATTTCCTAAGAGTCTTTGAGTGGGTGGTGTGTTTCTGCTGAGGGACAAAAAGTGGTATCGGGTTTGGTGGTATTGAAGGATGAAAAGGTTTCTGAGGGGTATATATTACATGGCTCGAGGGTTGGGCTATAATACATTGTTTGGGTACCCAAATCTGCATGGGTGTGGGTCTATGGATAAGATATTTCTTGGCGATCCAAATCTGTCGAGTATTGGTACTTGTAAAAGAAGATCGAGGGGACTTTGGATGCTGACTCTGCTTCTATTGAAACTTTGTCCTGTTCTTGTCTGCTGTGTTGCCAATAGCCTCTGGTTGCTGTCCTTTTGGCACCCATATTTGTTTTGTGCCACTTGTTCTGTGATGTTGATACTGCGGTTTTCCTTGCCTTGTCTGGTGTTGTCGTCGGTCTGGGTTCCTCTGTTGTGGTTGACTCATTCGTGGTTGGGTTTGAGAGGTCCATTGGACGCTCTACTTTGGAAAAGAAGGGAGATCCAACACTTACGTGACCTGCCCATTAGGAAGTGATTCGTTATTTATCTTTAATCTAGGCCAGTCCGCAGCAAGTTTGGAAGGATGAGCACCGCAGGGTGTTGTGCTCATTTGGCCGCTGATGCAACCCACCTGACCGCTGATTGTGTTCATCTGCCCTAGCGGTTGGGTAGCTGCCCCTTCTAGTTTGCAGGAAGCCCCAGGGAAGATCTCCTGTCGTTCTTCTGATTGACAATTGTCCCTAGCCAAGCCCGAGTGGGTTGGAGTAGACGTAACGTAACTGGTCTGACCCAAGATCTTCCGGTCTTCCTTCGCATGCGTTTCATAGGGTCTAGGGTTACAAACCTCAATCGGAATGCCGTTAGGGAAGTCAAGCGGTATCACTCGCTTCTGTTCTAAGGTTCCAATCTATAAGGAGCCTTGTCTAAGATTTAGGTCCACTGAGTGATCGTATAGCCAATCTTGGCCAAGGATAAGGGGTTCTATCAGGTCGTCATCATGGCACACTAGAAGCTTCGCTGTCATGGTCACATCCTTAATGAGGATAGGAAGGTCCACCTCACCCATGCAAGGGGTTTCCATGCCTCCTAGGCCTATGAGGTATGCCTCAATTGGCCGCATTTCTATTCCTGAATCCTTATAGTGGGACCATCTAATCGCACTCGTCGCAGCACCTGAGTCAATTAAAGCCCTGAGCTCGTGGCAAGGGTTGTCGTGCTCTAACCTGACTGTAATGAATGGTCTCCTGTCCACTATGCTAGGATGAGTGTTTGACTTTACTTGACACATGGCCATGGGGTATCTGGGTGTAGTTTCCAGATGGTTATAATGTTCTCTCCCTAGTCCTTGTCTTCTTAACTTCATGCGTTTAATGCGTTCTATTGCTTCTGCCTGAGCCTGCGCTCGTATTCTATTTTCTTCCTCCTTACACTTCTTTGCCAACGTGAGTCGTCTAAGCATATCCTCAGTAAGAGGTTCCTGATATAGCTTGACTCTACAGCCACTAATATAATTAGGCATTACGTCTCCTTCTAAAGTGGCTAATTGTACTGCTCCACTTGTTGAGAGTCTGTTAATGATCATAGGTCCATAACCTCGCTTTTCTAACTTACGTGCATGTTGCTTTAGCGTATATACTAGAACTAAATCTCCTTCTTTTAGGCCTTTATCTTTCACATGTGCATCAAAATATGCTTTCTGTCGTTTCTTTGCTGCATATATTCCTGCTGCTGCCTTGAGCCTGGTTTCTCCTAATCGTTCCAAGTCCATTATTCTCGCTGATAATTCATGGCCGGTCCACTGATGTTCTTGTGCAACCTTAAGGGTCGGTATCAAGAAGTCCAAAGGAAGCACAGCATTCTGACCAAAAACCATCTGAAAGGGAGTTGCATTGAGTACGGTCTTGTAGGCCACTCGATATGCCCAAATAGCGTGGTGTAACTGTTTGTCCCAATCTGAACGTTTGTTGTTCACGAGTTTCGTCAGTACGTTACAAAGGATCTTATTAGTGCTTTCAGCCTGACCATTGGCCTGAGGATGATATGGTGCGGATTTTTTGTGAATCACCATAAAATCCTGTAACAAATATTCAATGACTTGGTTTAGAAAGTGAGTGCCTCGATCGCTCACTAACTCTATAGGCAATCCATATCTTGTAAAGACATTCTCAAATAAGAATTTTGCAGTTGTGTGTGCATCATTCTTTTTCGTGGCTTTTGCCTCTACCCATTTCGTAAGATAATCTGTGGCAACAATAATGTATTCAGCATGTGTACCTTTTGCAGCGGGGTTAATGGGTCCTATAAAGTCTATACCCCACTTTGAAAATGCACGTCCGCCCATCATGGGTTTCAATGGCATTTCATCTCTGCGAGTAGGAAACTGAGTTCTTTGGCACACATCGCATCTCTTTACATAGGTATGAGCATCCATGTGAAGAGTGGGCCACCATAATCCTGCAAAGAGGATGGCTTTGATTATCCTATCGGGTCCAAAATGACCTCCTGCAACACCTTGGTGTGCACTCTCTAGTATGCTCAGATAATCGCTCTCATGAACACATTGTCTTAGATATCCATCTCGTCCTCTTTTGTATAGGTTATCGCCAATAAGTGAATAATCTTAAGCTTCCTGCTCTAGACTGCGTTGTCGTGCTAAAGTCATTCCTTGAGGGAATGTCTTCGTCCTCAAGTATGTCACTAATTGTTCACTCCAGTCTGGTGTGAGAGACACATGATACAATGTAGCATGCTCTACTGGTGGTCTTTCACAACAACCATGACATTCTTTACACAACTTGTAGACATCTGCTTCCATCGAAGGCCAATATACTCCTAGTCTATGCAGAGTCTGTAATGTTCGATGTTTTGAATGATGTTGCTTTAGTGCACCTACATGTGCTAATTGCAACCAATTCGCATGTTCTGATTCATCTACACAACAAGCAAGAATCTTTTGATTATCCTGTTTATATATGCTTCCTGCCATTATTTGGTATCTCTGAGACTTGGTGATCTCTCCTTCTTTGATCTTTATCCTAGGATTCTTGGGTCCATATGTGAGAATAGGTACTATAGGTTTAGCCCATTCTGGTGCTATTTCAAGGTTAAACAAGTATGCATCTGGTAGATCATCCGCTACTCCTTGAGGAGCTTCTCCCGAGGTTAATCTTGAAAGGTGGTCAGCTCTGAGATGTGTCTTTCCTTTCCTGACTACTACTTCAAAATCATACTCCATGAGTAATAGAAACCAACGTATCAATCGTCCCGTGTTACATGGCTTGTTGACTAAGTACAATAGTGCTTGATGATCTGTAAAGAACTTGAATTTGTTGGCCAACAAATAATGCCTAAACTTCTTGACTGCGTAGATCATCCCTAATCCTTCTCGTTCCGTCGTGGTGTAATTTCTTTCTGCTGCGTTCAATTGTCTACTAGCGTAAGCTATGGGGAGATCTATGTTACCTTCATTCGTGGGTTGTGCTAACACACATCCTATGGCGTAATTGGATGCATCCACATGTACATGGAATGGCTTACTCCAATCTGGTGTAGTCAATATAGGTGCTGAGCACAAGCGTCGTTTAAGTTCATTGAATGAATTTTCACATTCATCTATCCATTCAAAGTTGGTTAAAAGAGAGTACAAAGGCTTGGCTATGATTGCATACATGTGTATGAATCTCCTATAATAACCGCAATGGCCCATAAATGCTTGTACCTCTTTGATGTTAGTTGGTCTAGGTAAATCTGCAATTACCTTCACCTTTTCTTCATCCGTAGAGATTCCATTTTTTGACACAATGTGTCCTAGAATTTTGCCTTGTCTGACCATGAAAACGCATTTTTCTGGGTTCAAACAAACCTGATATTCTCGACATTTGTCAAATATTTGCCTTAACTCTGGGATATGTGTCTGTCTTACATTTGAATGAGCACATAAGTCATCGACATAAACTTCCAAGCTCTTGCGTAAGAATTCCTTAAAAACATGACACATGAGTCGCTGGAAAGTGGCAGGTGCATTTGTTAAGCCAAATGGCATCACACGAAATGCAAATATGCCCCATTCAGTGGCAAATGCCGTCTTGTGTTGATCTTTTGGAGCAATGGCTACTTGATTATAGCCTGAAAATCCATCAAGGAAGCTGTAAACTTCCTTGCCCGCAACTCTTTCCAATAGATGTTCTGTGATAGGAAGAGGATAACTGTCTCTAATTGTGGTGGCATTAACTTTTTTAAGGTTAATACACACACGCAATTTTCCATTCTTCTTGGGCACAACCACAATGGGGGATACCCATTCGGTATGCTCAATTTCGTAAATGAATCCTGCTTCTATCAAGCGATCTATCTCCTCTTTAATCTTCGCAGCGTAGTTATCATTATACGTGTACGGTTTCTGTTTTGTCGGTTTTGCATCTGGAGTCATAGGGATTCTATGAGAGCATATATCTGGATCTACTCCTTTCAAATCTTTGTAACTCCAGGCGAACACATCTCTATATTCGCGCAATAGGGCAACTAGCTCTTCTTCTTCTTCCTTCATCAAGTCATGCCCTATGTATGTACATTTTTCTTCTTCTCCTTCTATGGCTATGATTATTTTCTTGGTTTTCTCTCGGTTATCATATACTTGTCCGTCATTCGCCTTTCTATTAGGCATTCGTACCATGATCCTTCTATCTTCAATTTCATATTTCTTGAAATTCTCGGGTACTTCAAATAAAGATTCTTCTTTTTTTGACATGGTTTCTTTCTTCTTTCTTTTCTTGCCTTCACTCTTAGTAGTCACTTCCGTGGCTAACCTCACCTCATTCGTAATTTCCTTGTGTCTCTGAGTGTGAGTCTCTACCTCGAAAAAATATTCTTCCTCTGATGCAAAGGGTGGGTCCATGATAATTGATTCTAAATCAAAATCGCTTGCATCCTCAAATGCATCAGTGTTAGGTTCACACTCTTCTAAAATTGCATCGCACATGATTGGCTCTATCGTGAAAACTGAAATGTCATAGCCATCCTCGTCACAGTGGGGTGTCCATTGTTCTTCATTGATGGCTACATCCATGGTTGCTAGGATTTCTGCCCAACCATGGGGTTCAAACTCTTCGTCAGGGAATACTACAGGAGCATAGGCTGGATCCTGAAGGGTTCGTGGATGTTGTTCTGCACCTAAGGTCCTGGCTTCTAACCTTTCTTCCTCTTGTTTTGCTACTTTACACATCCATAAATGAGTATCCTCATGCAACCAAGAAGGATCTGATTCTAATGAGTGCACGGATTCCGTCTCTACTGGTGTCTTATGGATGGTATTCCATTGTATTGGGGGTACATCTCTATGTGAATAGTCTTTAAGGTTGACTTTGGTAGTCACTCCTAAATGTTGCAAGTACAAAGAGTTAGTTCCCCAATCTTGTACAATTTGCAACTGACGCATGAATGGTCGTCCCAATATCATCTCATAAGCATGGTTTTTTGCAAAGTCACAAATGGCAAAAGTATGCTCAAATTCTACACCACAAGTGGTGAGAGATATGCCTTCTAGTAAGCCTAATGGTTTTTCTATGTGTCCGTCAGCCATTTGTAGCTTCATCCTGGTGGGTCTCAATGCTGGCTTACCCCAACGTTTCCATAAAGCGGTGGTAGCGATGGCTACTCCGGCTCCTGAATCTAAGATGGCTTTCGTGGTGTAGCCCTGATGGGTTATCGGAAGATACGTGTTACCTTCCTCTCCTTCACTTACATCTCCGATCTTTTCTATGGGTATCTCTGGTACCTTATTTTGTGATCCTATTTGTGAGGGAGTAGTAGCAAGCTCGGGGAATTGAGTTGCCACATGTTTCCACAATTCTGGTTTTATCTTCAGCAACTCCTCTAGAGTGAGATTACATTGTACTTTGGTGTTCTTGATCACTTCCGTGTTTCTAGGGATTACTGATTCTTCATTCCTCACTATTATCGTGGGTGCTCTCATACTAATAGACTTTGCTTCCCAAGGTCCTGTGAACTGAGGTAATTCTTGTAAAGAATTAGATTCAAATCCTGTGTGTTCACTCAGTTGTTCTTCCTCTACATCATCGTATATAGAGGGAATGTCTTGGGGAAATTGTTCCTGCAAGTCATCTATTTCTTGAATAGGAGGATGGGTTCCTGGTTCCTTTCTCCATTTCTCTTCTTGGATTTCCCTCAAAAATTCATGTGAATATTTATGTATGGAAGACACATCATCTTGACTTTCTGAGTTGGGTACTTGAGACAGGGATGGTGCATTCCTTTCCTGTGTCTCTGGGACAATAGGGTGCCTAGGCTGATCCTTTTTCTCTTTGCTCTCTATCAAATATTCTAGCCTCTCCATTAGTCCTTGAAAGTGTAATTCCGGTTTTGACATGTTATTCCAATTAAGATATCTAGAGGCTTCGAACAAAGCTTGTGCTAGTTCTACCATCTTCATGCAAAGTTTAGTTCTCTCAATTTCTAGATCAGCTCGAGGGTAGTTTTTGCTCATTTCAGCTACCTGAGGTCCCTCTTTTAATCTAGCCTGATATGCACGAAACATCATGTCTAGATTCTCTGGTATGGGTTCCGCTAAAACTGATCCTGATTTCTGGGCTGGATTCTCTTGATTCAATTCCTGTGAACTCAATTCTTGGATTTTGGCTCTAGATTCCTTTAAACTTCCTTCCAACTCCGTTATCTTTTTACTCCACTTTCTCTTAATTCTTTCTCTAGAATCTTTCCAAGATTTTGTCTTTTTACTGCTAGATTCTGCAACTTCACTACTTCCGGCTATTTTCTCCTGATTAAGCTGTTGGTTTTGTAAGAGCGCCTGGGCTCTGGTTATAGCTTGGATAGGCACGTATGTAGGGTTGGATCCATCTGTGTTATTTACAATACCTATCACGTTGATCGGTGTCACATTTGTAGCATTAACAGGGTTCTTAGGACAATCTTTGATTATGTGCTCTTTGCCACAATCAGCACAAAAGCCTTGGATATTATAGTACTGTGATTGTCCTGCCATCGAGGGATGTGGACAATCCTTTATGAAATGATCTCCTTGGCACCTAAAGCATGGTCCTCTAGGGCCCTGTGGTCTTTGATGTCTCAATTGGGGCCGTGGATTTGGGTTTGTGTACATCACATTAGCATAGTCGGACTCCCAACTAGGTTCCACTGGTGGACTATCATAATGATATGTCTCCATATGTTCTGGTGACTCTGTGTAATATGCGGGTGGACTATCTACATGCGTAGAGTCAAAACTATTTGAGTGTGGGTCACTCTCTGTGATCAAAGGTGAAGAAGGCACTAAGGCCCTACTTAGATTCTCTTCTGCAGCAGCGTATTTGACTGAGATGACATTCGCTGGTGGGGATGGCTGCTGAGCTAAGACAGGTTGAGGTCTCTGTTGAGCCTGGTATGGGTAGTTCTGAGGAGGCCTATAGTAATAGGGCTGAGCATTGTATTGGCCTTGATACCTACCTGGCTGCGGGTATGCTTGCGGATAGTTCTGTCTCACGGTTTGTTTGTTGTATGGGCAATCCTGAGCCGTATGATTCGTGTATCTTCTCTCAATTGTACAATATTGGCCACTAGGGTTGGCTTGAGGTTGTGTTGTATTGGGACACACATTTTCCATATGGTCACCACCACAGGTGTAACAACGCTTGTTCATTAGCACCCTAGGTTTGCTAGAAACTCCCAATTTCTGAGCCACTTTTTCTGCTAGGTCCTCTATTGAGCTAGACAATTTTGTGGATGCTAGAGAAGAACAGGCTGAGTCCTTATAGACCTTTGAGAGTTCCAACTCGTCTCCTAAGTTGTCCTCAATGTCTATACAAATTCTTACACATTGCTCTAGCGTTCTGGGTTCTTTTAGGTACACGTAGGAGCGTAGTTTAGAGCTCAACAAGCCATTTAGAAACAATGACACTTGCTTCGCTTGTGAGGGTAGCTCTTGCATTGGACATCGTTCCACATATTGTCTAAACCTACGTCCTGCCAGTCTGACTGTTTCCCGCGGGGTCTGTTTGAAGCTATGAATCAACGAAGACGTGTCATGTCTAATCCCACTTTTAGAGAATTCGGTGATGAATGACTCTAAAAAGTGATGGATGTCTCTAAATTGCCTCTGTTGCAATGGTTGGAACCAAGTTAAAGCGGTATTCTTTAACGTTAGTCCAAATGCGTTGTATTGCATGAACATGTCTTCAACTTGTTCGGCTCTTAGTACTTGCTTGAATTCTGCGACGTGGTCATAGGGATCTCCTGTCCCATCAAAGTAATTCTTCATTGATTTTACTAATTGAGTGGGTCTCAATGTTCTTGCGTGTTCGCGTGGCCTAGGTAGAGGAAAATCATCTCTACCACCTAGTACTCCATGATCTCTTTGTCTATCAGCTCTATTAGTGTCTGTGGTTGTTCTATCTCTCCCTACGGGATGAGTGAAGCTTACTTCCGGTCTCTCTTTATTTCTCTCTCTTTGATTTCCATGGGCTGATGATGTTCCTGCCCCTTGTTGCCTTGTATTCATGTTTGTTCTAGATGCAGGGAATACCAATTCACCTCTCCATGTGTATGTGTTTTTAGCGTGGTCAGGCACCACAAAGACTCTTTCTGAAGTCTCATCCAGGTATACAACCCTTCCAGGTGTATCCGGGTCCTTGAACTCGTATATCGTGATGATACCTACCTCACTAAGTATTTCGGTCTTGTATCTCCAAAAGGCTTCATCAGTTTCTTTATTTACAAACAACTCTATGCTTCTGTTGTCCTGAGGGATCCAATCCGGGATTAGTACTCGTGTCAGTACAGATTTCCCTCTAGGTGTTCTAGGCTCTTCTAATGGTTCTTTTCCTTGAGGTTTTGCTTCCGTTTCTGGTTGAATCACGCCAAACTCGTTGGTATTGTTTGGCTGCGTACTTAAGATGTACATCGTTCCTTCCTTGTCTATGTACGCGTCTCTCTCGAATTTCACCACTGGACGTTCCAATCCAATGGGTTGATCGGGGTTGTGCATTTGCACCACTTGCCTTCGCAAACCATCCTCATAGATGCGAGCACCTAATCGGTTGGTTCGGAGAAACTCTAGTTGTGTCCTATAGGGTCCTTCTGGTTTTTCTAAATAGGCTACATTAGACCCTCCTTCTGGTCTTTCTGTGCTAAATGCCATTTCTGATTCGCTAGTATCTGAGCTCTCGTAGGGAAAACTAGTGTTCAATTGTTGAGCCCACGATCGTGCAGTAGTTCTTACACTTGCCTCTCATGATCTAAGGCTTTGTCAGTCTGACTTACCTATATGTTTGCCCGATCTAAGGTTCATTAATTTTCTTCCTTGCACACTCAGTACACGCTCAAATCGTCACCGATTCTTTGTTATTACTGTCTTGATTCTTTTTAGATTTCTTTAGATTTTTGTCTTAATGTATGCGTCAGGAATTCGACTTTCCGTTATAATTTTGAGTTCTCGTTCCGTCAGACTTAGGTTCTTTCCTTTAGGTTTTCGTCACACACCTTTACTTTTAGTCTTAGACTTGAAAGAATTAAATATCTTGAACTTGAGGCGTTCCTATCGTCTTAATCCACAACACTACCGTTTAGCCTAAGCTAAGAATTGACTGAGGGGGTTGAGTAATCTTCCAACCTCGAGTCAGCTTTTCTGGTTGCTCTGATGCCCAAGAAGCCGCGCTTCCCAAGCTTTATGCCCTTCATTGCCTTGCCTTGGTTGCCCTTGATTGCCCTTGCTAGACCTGGAAAAATCCAATATTAGACCAATTCACAGTTGGATGATCAAGCACTTGAGTATATACACCTTTTAAGTCCTTTCCCTTTTGCCCAACTTTTTAATGCTTGCCCCCTGGCTTCCTAGTCCCAAACTAGGTCAACCTCAAAATAGCTTGTCAACCTCAAAAAACGGACTTCGGATGAAAAAGTTATGACCGTTCAGGCCCTGGGGGGGTAAAAACTGACAAATAGGTTTTTCTCCAAATATGAGCTAAGGGGTCTCCTATGAGTCTAATCACCCAAAAATTTCCCAAAAATAGCCCCAAAATTGGCCAAAAAATGAAACCCTAAAATTTGCGATGGGGGTGCACAATCGCGATGGTCTGAGATGATCGCGATGGTCTGGGACCGTCGCGATGGCGTGAGGGTGCACCGTCGCGATGGCGTGAATTTGCACAATCGCGATGGTCTGAATTTGCACAATCGCGATGGTCTGAATTTGCACAATCGCGATGGCGTGAACTTGGACAATCGCGATGGCGTGAGCTTGGACCGTCGCGATGGCGTGAAAGTGCACAATCGCGATGGCGTCAGTCAACGGTCAACGTGGACAATCGCGATGGTCCAAAGTGAACCGTCGCGATGGTCTGAACGCGATGGCGTGAGCCAATCACGATGGTCTGAACGTGATGGCGTGAGCCAATCACGATGGTCTGAACGCGATGGCGTGAGCCAATCACGATGGTCTGAACGCGATGGCGTGAGCCAATCATGATGGTCTGAACGCGATGGCGTGAGCCAATCGCGATGGTCTGAATTTTTGAAGTGTCGCGATGGTCTGAATTGCACCGTCGCGATGGTCTAGATTGCCACGTGGCACCGTCGGCACGATGGCGTGAGCCAATCGCGATGGCATGACACAATCGCGATGGTCAGAGACCGTCGTGATGGTCCAGCCAAGCCGTCGTGATGGCGTGAGCCAATCGCGATGGTGTGACACAATCGCGATGGTCAGAGACCGTCGCGATGGTCCACCAAACTGAGATTTTTTGAGATGCAGCTATGGATTCCTACACACGCAGGGGTCGCCTACACGGTGGTGAACTCGCCTTCCTCAAAATCCGAACTTTGCAGACCATCGCGATGGTTTGACACAGTCGGAAATTTCTGACAGAAACTGAAGTTTTTACCTTTTCCAAGCTTTCCTGATGCACTGGAGCTCTGTACCTGCAAGAAAACTCAAGAAAACCAAAGTACACAAGCACAAAAGCTCTCTCTCACTCTCTCGCATGCACAAATGAGGGGAAATGAGGAGAATGGGTGGATATGGTGAATTTTCTGATTTTTTTGGAGATGAAGATGATGATGCGATGATGAAGATGGAGTGTGGGGGAGGTGAAAAACACTAAAAACTAAGTAAAAACAACAACAAAAACTGAAATTTTTACCTTCCAATGCCACTTCTTGCTATACTCTTACCATCACACATTCGTCCTAGACTCGATCCCCGGCAACGGCGCCAAATTTGGTGTTGCTCTAGCACAATGGTAAGTACCACGTTAAGAAGCTTCACCTCCTTAATTGTCAATCCGCGGAAGAGATAGGAGTGATATGAAGATCGTGAATGTGAGATGAAGTGAGAGTGAAGGTGAGAAGCATAGAAATGCACACACACATACACACACACTACGAAGAGACAAGCAAGACACAATGGAAGGTGGGAAATTAGCTCTATTACTCAAGAACACTCTTACAAGCTCAAAATAGCTCTAAGCTCACACTAGCCAACACTAACCAACCTCAAAAATGAGCTCTCTAGCTCTTTTTATAGTTTCTAGACTAGTTTTGACCGGTTTCACATCTAGTGACGGGCATAGTTAAAAATTAGGTCCTAGATGCTATTTGGAAGGGTAAACGGTATCTAAAAATAACGAAAATTGATACGCTTGTTCTACCTAAGCTCCTCAAGCTCGAGGACTCCTCGGCTTGCACAAAATGGAGCTATGGATTACAAAATGGGGTTTTCTATGTTACATATGTTACAATTAGTGATAAAAATCACTGTTGAATGTTTTGAAAAGTGATAAAAAACATATTTGTTCAAAAAATTGATCCGACTGGCTCCCTGCTCCGTCGTTACATACTTCCGTGTCGTCTGTGCCTCTGGCTGCTTCCAACAGTACATAGGGTGTATAATACATCCTTTGGCAAGCTAAAAGGGCCCACTACATATCTCTGGAGTTCATTTGGATGGTATAGTGCAAGATTTTTGTAGCACCACTTCATCTTGATCAAGTGCAAATCCTTGAGTGCTTCAACCTCTTCATCCATAGCTTCCTTCCATTCTGCCTTAGTCTTAGCTTCTTCATGTGATGTTGGTTCTTCAATTGACAAATCTTTTGCAAGATAAACAGAGTGCTTAGTAACTGGGGAAGTGTCATACCCATATCTGATTGGCTTCTTGCTCTCCCTTTGTGATCTTTTGATTGCTTGGTTGGATGATTCAGGTATATCCTCCAATTTCTTCATCTTGAGTTTCCCTTTGGACTTCCATGCTTTGAACTCTTCAAGGTTGATGATGTCTTCATCATCTGAGTTGATGTCTCCATTCTGAGTAGGCTCCTCCTTGGTAAGACTTGGAAACTCCTCTTCCAAGTCATAAGGTAGTTTTACCTTCTTGCATTTAGTATCAAACCAAGAATCATTTTCATCAAAGACAACATCTCTACTGACCATGAATACCTTGTTTGAAGGATTATAGAACCTGTATCCTTTCTGATTTAGATCATACCCTATGAAGATACACTTCTCTACCTTAGGGTCTAGCTTACCTCTTATCTGAGAAGGGATATTCACATATGCTACACATCCAAATATCCTGCAATGATCAAGTGAAGGTCTTCTACTATGCCATGCTTCATATGGGGTCATCCCATCAAGAGATTTGGATGGCAACCTGTTTACAAGATAAGTAGCAGTAGATACACTCTCTGCCCATAAATAGTTAGGTAAATTTTTCTCATTTAACATTGACCTAGCTATTTCAACAATCAATCTATTTCTTCTTTCTGCTACCCCATTCTGCTCAGGGGTATACCTTGTGGTAATTTCTCTCTTGATTCCTCTATCCTGCAAGAATGCATCAAATTCATTTGAGGAGTACCTACCTTGCCCATCTGACCTTAGTCTTTTTAGATTTCTCCCTATTTGGTTTTCAACAAGTGCAAGATACCTTTTAAAGCAACTGAATACTTCATCTTTGTGCTTCATAAAGTACAATACAGTCCACCTACTATAATCATCATTGAAAGATACATAATACCTTGATCCACAGATTGAGGGATCCTTGCTTGTTCCCCATACATCTGTATGGAGAAGCTCTAGGTAGTCCTTATGCATGTAGCCTTTCCTTGAGAAGGGTAACCTGTGAGACTTTCCAAACTGACAAGCACCACATTTATAAATCATGTGTTGCTTGGATACATTGGGTATCCCAAGCACACATTGATCTCTGCATATTTGTTTCAAGGTTCTTTCACCTACATGCCCTAATCTTTTATGCCAAATATCAAGCTCTAATAATGTTTGATCTTTATAACTATAAAGTGCAATGTTCCATGTATCCTCAAGTTCAAAAGTGAATAGTCTACCTGTCTTTTCTCCTTTGGCAATTCTCTTGAACCCATGCTTGGAATCCTCCACAAATGCTCCATATTGGTTGAATCTAACCTGAAAACCTTTTTCCACAATCTATCCAACACTCATCGAATTCTTGGTAATAGTTGGTACATATAGAACCCTACTCAACAGATTCTTATTCCCATCAGAGGTCTTAACATTTCCAACTTTAATCACTGAGTGCTTGGTGTCATCACCTGTTGGTACTTGCTGCTTACCCTTTGGTTCCTCAAGGTCAGAGAGAAGAGCTACATTGCTTGCCACATGGTTTGAGCATCCCGAGTCAATGTAGAAGAGATGGTCATCATTTATACCTGGTTTTGAAGTCATGTTCATAATGAGAAGAGAATCTTCTTGATTCTCTGTGTACTTGTTGTAATCCTTTCTGGATTTGTATCCTCTTTGGTAGTTGATATTGTAGTTGTTGTTGTAGTTGTTGTTGTATCCTTGGTGGTGATTGAATCTTCCTTTTGATTGTGTGGATCCACCTCTTCGATAACCTCTACCTCTCTGATTCTTGAAGTTCGTGAAACACTCATCTGTATTATGATTTGAAAAACCACAAATATTGCATGGTGAGGAGTTATAAGGTCTCCCCCTACCTTGCTTACCTCCTTTGCCCCTTCCTCTTGATGATCTACCTCTCCCTGCATAGTTGGCTTCGGAGGTAGTTCCTTCATCTTCTACCTTCTTGTTCTTGCCTTTCTCTTTAGAATTATTCTTATCAGTGTGAAGGTCGTTGTGAAAAGTTGTATCTCTTTATAAAATAACGAAAGGACGCTCCGGTGACGATCAGCAGAATGGCCAGACTGTCTGTCTGGGCGATTACATTCTGTGGAGTTACCGCGGTGTTGTGTTTGAGAAATCTGAGTAGTACTGTCTTTTTCGTCTTTGTTTTGATTACATTAACTTGCGGTTAGTCCAGTTCCATTAAGTTATGGTAATGAAGTATGTGTTACGGTAATATTTAACGTTGGTGCTGTGTACTGAGAAAGTAGTAACCTGAGTACGAACAGTAAGTCTGTAAGAGAACGAACTAGAGTATTGATAGTAATTCGTATTAACAGAGTACTTTGAATATTAGTGTACTGCGATGTGAATGAGTTAATTGGGAAAATCAAATTATAGGGCCTCTGATTAGCAGACCCCTTCTACTCCCAAGAACCTGGAAGAGTTTAAACGCACCTATGACGGCAACGTGCGTTTAACACTGGCACCGTCTGTGGGAAGGTGGCAACAGAGTGTTGCAAATTGATTGTGGGAAGGTGACCACGGCTTGTGAATCAACAGTAAGGTGAAGCAGTACGCAAGTGTTGCAAAGGTGATATATGCCGATTACTCGGTCCGACGAGTCGTATCCGAAGTACAGAAGAGACCAACAACCTTGGGTGGTACCAAACTTGTTAAGGACAACCCCAGGAGGCAGAAGCACAGATCGGTTAAACCCGGTCGTCGAAGAAACGAAGTACGTTAGCAGTGATTCCGATAGCATTCCGGTCGAACATGCTGCAATTCGGGTCGATTCCAGTGTGATTTCAACACAGTTTGCAGAAGATACAGTAACTTCAGAGTATACAGGAATGCAGTGTGCAGTTGACCCGACACCATCTGGTCAGGATTCGAATTCGTCTGAGGATAGAGGTGTCTTGCACAAAGAGATTATTGAAGGTGAAAGAATACCCTGTTTTGGGGAAAGTTCGACAAATTCCGGTGACAGTTCGGTCCCAGTTGGAGGCAATTTACAGTTTTTCGGTGACTGTGTGGTACTTCCTGGTGAATCCTCATTCCGGACACCACTGTTCGGAGTAAGTTTGCCTACGTTTGATACCAAAGAGGAGGATAGGCTATTTGAATTAGAGATCCGTAAGAGGTTGAATGATATTTTCGGACCGGAAGGTGAGCAGTCTAACCATACAGACTCCCAAGGACCAGAAACACCTCCTCAGAACTCAGGAGACAACAACAGTAGCACTATTAGCACCATGAGTAATCAACAACAGCAACAACAACAACAACAGCAACAACCACTTCCACTTTGACAGGTTCCAATAGGGGTAACATACACCAAGTTCGGAGGATTTCCAAGGGACGATCCTGATGCTCATGTACGCACCTTTGAAATAAGTTATGCAGTGCTAAACCATCTACCCGATCCGGCATACAAGGCCATCGTATTTGAGTCAACATTAGTCAATGAAGTAGCTCGATGGTTAACAGAGTATGATTTCAATCATTTTGTTACCTATGAGGCGGTAAGGGATGTGTTTTTACAGAGGTTCCGGTTGAAGAAGAACCCTGCTGAAATCTTCGATTACTTGCAGAACAATAAACAGAAGCTGCACCAGACTGTGCAGGAATATGCCACATTATTTAGAACTCATTTGAGACAACTGCCACCGGCACATGCTAATTTATCGGATGATGTGATAACTCAGTGGTTTATTGACGGGTTAACCCCACAATTAAGACAAATTATGATCATTCGTTGTGTGGGAGCTATGACACTGGATGCGGTTATTGCGATGGCCCTACAACTTGAGCATAAGGTGGGAGGATTTACTGAGGATTTGGAGTGGCTGAAAGCCAGTAAAAATGTTGCAGAGGATCCGGCTAAACAGATGTACTGCAATAAGTGCAAAAATTCTGGGCATACCAGTGCTACCTGTGCCCTTAATCAGATGTATTTTGCTATCTGCAATACCACCAGACATTCCATCGAAAATTGTGCGTATAACGCCAAAGTGTAGGGACAAGCAGCTGTGAATGCCATCATACAGGAACCAGGGCAACCAGCCACCCATTATGTGCCACCGCAGATGCAAAACAATCAGTCACAAGGATATAGGAATTATCGGGGACAGCCGAATACCAACTTCAATGCAAATCGTTGGTAGACAGGTACATCACAGGAAGGTACTTCCTTGCCACCACCTCGATGTCACTTTTGCGGTGACCTTGGTCACATCCGAAGATTCTGCAAGGATGCAACTGAATATGATCAAAGAAAGAAAGAATGTCAGAACCCGATGACCAACATGGTCTATATTTAACTAGTGGAAACTCAAGCAGCAGTGGTTCAGACACGATCTGGTAGGCAGTTGCAACCAGCAGCGGAAGTGTTTGAACCTGGCATCTGTGAACAATAGAGAATGTATACTAAAGCTAACCAATGGACCACCACAGAGCCTACGGTGTTCCCTGATCCAGTTTCGATGGCACAAGTTCCCCTGCCAAAGGTGGGAGCGCATGAACAAGTTTGTACCCCAGTATTAGGAGAATCATCATCAGAATCGGGGAAGAGTACAATTCTAGCAGATTAGGTATGGGATATTCTCTCTAAGGCCTCCATTACACTTCCCTTGGGATAGCTACTCGCTTTAGTGCCAGGAGTTAGGCAACAATTCCAACAACAGGTTAGTCTCGGATCTCCCAGTACTCCGATGACAACCGCAATACAACCGGAAACTGATTCTATGGTGGATCATTCTGTCCCTTTAATCACTGTCTGGCATAAAAATCACAAGATTACGTAAGTGTTAATCGATGGTGGTTCTGGTGTGAACATAGCAACTATAGCCCTCTGCAAGAAGTTAGGGTGGACCCAAATCGAGCCCGTGCAATTCTTTGTCAGAATGGCAGATCAATCCCGAGTTCATCCAGTGGGACTTGTAAGGAATATCCCAATCACTTTGCATGGTACCACGTTTAAAATGACTTTTGTAGTCTTAGAACTACCAGAATCCAACCTCGATTACAATCTCCTTTTCGGTCGACTATGGTTGAAACAGGCTAAAGTTATACAAGATTGGTCAGCGCAGGAACTGACTTTCAAGGATAACCACCGTAAATATGTTGTCAAACTCGATGCCATTCAGCCCTGTGAACTTCATGCCAGACCATATGTAGCAGAGCCGGTCCACATGATGGATGGCTTATCTGACGATGAAGAGGAAGTGTTTCTGAAGAACAATGAAGATCTGATTTCCTTAGGTACTGTAGATCTGTAATCTGTCGCACACACCTGGAGTCCGGCAGCATGTACAATTGTTCCCGTGACCAGAGAAGCGGATACAGATGATATTGTTGCTATGGATGAAGCCCCTTTGCAACACCTTTTACAGTCAGCCGACGATCCGGGGAAACCAGCTCGTTGATTCTATGTCCCGGAAGACCAGTTAGTAACCTATAATTTGGGTGATGAAAGCAACCCGCGTCCCGTTAAGATTAAGGTAGGATTGTCCGAGGTGTTTCAAGACGATTTGATCCGACTCCTGCGTGAGTTTTCTGATGTTTTTGCGTGGATATGAAAGGTCTGGATCCACGGATCTATCAGCATCGTGTTGTGCTGAAGCCAGAAGTAAAGCCAATTAAACAGTCCAGTTATCGAATGAGCCCCAATTATGCAGCACAGGTTAAAGCAGAACTCGATCGATTATTAAAGGTTGGATTCATTGTCCCAATCGAACACGCTGAATGGATCTCTCCGATCGTGATTGTCCCAAAGAAAAACAAGCAGCTTCGAATCTGTGTGGATTACCGGAAATTGAATGCGGCTACGGTACCTGATCCATTTCCTCTCCCCTTTCTCGACACAATGTTAGATAGAGTGGCTGGACATGAGATGTACTCCTTTTTGGACGGTTATAGTGGTTATAACCAGGTCCGAATGGTTGAGCAAGATATACCAAAAACAACCTTTATTACGAATTGGGGTGTGTACGCTTGTATAGTCATGTGGTTTGGTTTAAGGAATGCTCCAAGCACATTTCGACGGTGTATGCAGGAAATCTTTTCACCTTACCTCACTTCTTTTATGCAAGTATACTTAGATGATTTTTCCTTATTCGGCAAGATTGTGGCACACCTGTATCATTTAGGGTGTTGTTTTGAGAAATGTCGAGAATACCGACTCTGCTTGAACCCGACTAAATCTGTCTTTGTTGTTTCGTATGGTAAACTCCTTGGCCATATTATTTCTGCACAAGGCATACAAGTTGATCCAGATAAAGTTGCAGCTGTGTTGGAAGCACCTGTGCCTACCACGCCAAAAGCAGTGATGCGCTTCCTGGGTCAAATCCGGTGGCATGGTCGACATTTACGGTGGTTAGCTCATCTCGCCACACCACTTAATCGACTCATGACCAGCACTCCACGACAGTTCGAATGGACCCGAGAATGTCAAACTGCATTCGATCGTCTAAAAGGATTATTGACGCAGGCTCCAATTCTGCAACCTCCTGATTGGGAACGCCCATTTCATGTTTTTGTAGACGCATCGGATATAGCCATTGGAAGTGTTTTAATGAAGCAATATGATAAGTGGTTTCGGCTTGTCTATTACGCAAGTCGTCGCCTCGCTCCTGCTGAAAGGAATTATTCAGTGACTGAAAGAGAATGTCTCGGTTTAGTGTATTCTGTAAAGAAATTCCGGCATTATTTGTTAGGCCGAAAATTCACCTTTCATGTAGATCATGCTGCACTGGTGTATCTAGTTTGACAGCAGCATTTAGGTGGTCGCTTAGCGTGTTGGTTCCATTGTTACAAGAGTTCGATTATGAAGTGATTCATCGACCTGGCACTACACATGCATTAGCAGATTTCCTCTCTCAATTGGATTCCGGTGAAGTTCCGGTGGGCGTTGATGACACCACACTAGCAGTTTACATTACTGAACCGTACCTGAAGACTCTTTATCATTTCGGTTGGACACACTCAGAGATTTGGATGAACATCGCTGGGAAAGTTTGTTGGTCCTTCAAGAAGTACAGTTGCGGCAAGCTCGTACTCATGATTGGTATCTCAAAACTCCAATTTTTACGAAGGGTCAGCTTGTGCTATTTTACAATGCTAAAGCGAATCGTACGGCCAAAAAATTCAAATTACGGTGGTTTGGCCCTTATCGGATTAGTGAACAAGTGGGCCCAACTACTTTTTGGTTGACTACTTTGACTGGAGTTCCTCTTCCTAAAGTAATCAATGGTTCAAAGTTGCAGCCGTATCATCAAGCACCTGATTCTCGCTGACGTGTTCTTCGTTTTTCTGCGTGTTATTTACTTTCTTTTTATTTTTGCATGACTAGTTGAATAAGCCTGTAAATATCCTCGTTTTGATATCTAATTATGATTAAAAGCCGCCATGTATTATCGATCTACACATGCATGCACGCCATAGTTATGAAGGTTATCATCTCAACACTGCACGATGATTAAGATTTTTGATCGCCTCCCGTTGCTGCAGATGTAATTGACCGGAATGAAGTGAATACGCAGCAGCTTACTGGAATCGTATTGGTCCCCAACACTCTTCTACCCACTCCTCCACCCATTCCTCCGATTGAGCCCATTGTCCCTGTTTCACCCATTGTTCCTGAAGAACCTGCTACTTCTTCTTCTTTCCCTAATTATTCTCCACCCTCTTCTCATCACCTCTTGTCAGCCTCGTCATCCCAACCACTCCCTCCTCTTTTTCCTCTGATACCTATGTTTACAGAATTAGAATCGATGGGACGTATGCTGATCCATTTTTCGCAACAACTACCAATGCAGATGAAGGTAGTTACTGATAATATCCGACATGAATTACAACACAAAGTCGATATCCTTGAAATTCAAGACATGAAATTGACCCGTGATGAAGCCCTGGTGAACGATTTTTACTTACAGGAGGCATTTTTGCAGACACAAGCTGAAATTTTGATGAGTCAAGTAATTACTGCAAGTTCTGTTCGTACTGACGCCCAGTTAGTCGAACCAAAAACTTTAAAAAAATGCTAGATAGGCTGAAGCAAAAAATTGCCAGAACCTTTAAATTAGCCCGAACTATGTACATCCAGGGTATAGTCGATGAGCCCTAAAAATTTTGTATTATTGCGGGTTCAAGTCCACTGTGCATGCCAGTGTAAGCCGCCGGATTGGCATTTGTAATTCTTTACTTTTCGTATTTCGCATGAACCGAAAGGTCGTTGCAAAAAGTTGTATCTCTTTATAAACTAATGAAAGGACGCTCCGGTGACGATCAGCAGAATCGCCAGACTGTCTGTCTGGGCGATTACGTTCTGTGGAGTTACCGCGGTGTTGTGTTTGAGAAATCTGAGTAGTACTATCTTTTCCGTCTTTGTTTTGATTATATTAACTTGCGGTTAGTACAGTTCCATTAAGTTATGGTAATGAAGTCTGTGTTGTGGTAATATTTAACGTTGGTGTTGTGTACTGAGAAAGTAGTAACCAGAGTACGAACAATAAGTCTGTAAGAGAACGAACCAGAGTATTGATAGTAATTCGTATTAACAAAGTACTTTGAATATTAGTGTACTGCGATGTGAATGAGTTAATTGGGAAAATCAAGCTATAGGGCCTCTGATTAGCAGACCCATTCCACTCCCAAGAACCTGGAAGAGTTTAAACGCACCTGTGATGGCAACGTGCGTTTAACACACACCATGTGTTGAGTCTTTCATGTTCTTCTCTTATAGGTTGTCCTTTGCTTCTGAATATGG